>LPNX010965174.1:326850-525182 GCA_001517045.1 Pseudotsuga menziesii | reverse complement strand
GTATAACCGTACACTCTTAAAACCGTGAAATCTTTGTACAAGAACCAGTCTCCCACCCTCCCTTCGGGTGAAGACTGCATCAAATATTTCATCTCGTCGAAAAGCCTGGGCAATTGTCCATCGAACAGCAACCTGTATACTTCGGACATCACCGAATTGGCGAATTCGGTCAGGTGGATTTGCATTGGCAAATCAGAAGAGGATAGAGTACTCAAGAACCTCAATTCGGTAACATTGGAGCATATTAACATATGAAGCAAATGTGTTTGGAATCTGAAAAAATGGACTTTGGGAAACTCAGTCAGCTGGAGGTGGATTGCCTCTGCCAGATACTCATCCAAATTAAGTACAGGGGCTGACTGGGACTCGGGACTCAAAGAATTTACTTTTAGCAGGAAACCAAGGATAACATGACCTATATGACAATCGTCATCTAGGCCCAACACCTGACAGACCAAAGACATCACTAACTGCACCTCAGCTCTAAAAACATGCAAGGGGTAAGGTAAGGAGAGGTTTTCCAGGGACTGACCTTCCTTCAGGATACTTGACAGGAATCGAGAGCGAGCATCAATTGGGCAACTTCGGAAAAACTCAGCAAGGATGGCTTCATTCACGGACTCGCGGTTTCCGGGATAATCCTCGGGTAGATTAAGATTTTCTCTAACTACTGCGGCATCAATTTTACATAAAATCCTAGACGCAGACTGACTTACTATGACCCTCTGAGAGGGGGAGTAATTCGCCGCGCACCATTCGGCAAATTCAGGGAAGTGGAGGGTTTGTTCCAGGGAGAAAAAATATAAAAAGGACTTACATACATTTAAAACATCATTTCCCCGTAAAAAACAGGACCACAATCTATCTTTACTACCAGCCACACTTCCTGTAGACAGGAAAGGGTCATAGACACCTCTGTGTCTGTCTACCAGGAACTCTTCTCTTTCGTCCGGGACCCGACCAGACACAGAAGCTTCACTTTGTTGGTCCATTTCTCAATTTATACTATGAATGGGGCGAAGAAGTTACAGGATTTGAGGTCCTTCCTGGCTCATTGTGAAGGTGTGTGCTCGGAATGCGCCTTGGTACTTGACAACTGGAAGCGCCCAAATCGACAGGTCCTTTTCGCCGGGTCCCGAGAAATAAAATAATCACGGAAGATGTCAATTTTGCCTTTATAGGACCACCCTGATTTGACACGTGGGAGGCATTTATTTCCGCAACCACTACTTGTCTCTAACCCTCGCGCATCTTTCTTTTCCGGGTTCATTTCTGACCGTCGATCTCTTCTGTGTGAATTCCTGGCCCTCGAATCACATGCCACATGTCCCTTTTCCTCCGAGCCTCCTCGCTTTAACCGTTGTGCGACTTTGGGCCCCGGAGTCGTCTACAGCCGTAGATCTGTTTTGCCTTCTTGGGTGGGTCGTCGGATCGTGCTTCGTCTACCGATTCCGGTGGGCTCTCCCATCTTAATCCGCCGAGCAACTTTGCTCAGCGGAATCACCCTCGCCCGTTGATGTGATCCGCCGTCGCTCCTACACCGTCAGATCAAGTGCCGCGTACCATATTCCGCTGGGTAATCCGGAATTATCCTCTGCGCTAGTTCTTCTTCCGGAATTCTTCTCGACCGTCGATGGGACGCCAGGCATTCAACAACCGTCCGATCTTGCGCCACGTACCATATTCCGCCGGGTGCTGGGGGTTTATTGGGTGCGCAAGTCTCCAACCCGGAATCATTTTCCGTCGTAGATCCACCATCCTGCGATCCCCAACCGTCGGATCGAGCAGCACGTATCCATTTCCGCTGGGTGGTCTAAAGGTTATCGCGCATGCATGTTACCTTTCCGGAAACCAACACGTCCGTCGATCAATGCTGTCTTCAATCCTCGTCCGTAGGATCAGGAGGACTATATGCGATTCCGCTGATCCATCATTTCCTTATCCACCTTGCACTTCCATCCAGCGAATTCGAGATGGGCTGTAGATCAGCTCTGAGAAATGTTTAAAACCTTTGATGTGTGCAGGCTGTTAGAGGCCCGAAATTCCCTTATCTTGCTTGTATGTTCTGGATGGCGGAAAGGATATAAACCATCGATTTGCTTCTCCTTTAGACCATGGTTCAGGACCTTTTCCGACTCGGCTACTCTTTAGATTATCAAGCCCCCTTTGTACTATATCCTTAGCCCAAAGTATTTAATCAACAAAATCTCACCTCCCATCGGTCTTGCATCTTTTTTGTAAAATACAGGTGTTAACACCGACATCCATAGTAAAGGGACAAGGATTGTGTAAACAAATGACTGAAGGTCAAAACAATGAAGAAAACAACTAGGATAATGAAGCTGAGTTACATATGCTGGATGTATGTCCTTTGTTCACAGCTCCAGATTCTTGGTACTGGGACCTAGTCCATTACCTTCAAGAAGGTTATTTGCTGGAGCATTGGAGTTCCAAACAATGAAGAGCATTACATCTGAAATCAGCTTCATATCAGATAATTGATGGAGTATTGTTTAGAAAGAACTACGATGGAGTTTTTATCAGGTGCTTAGAACAGGAAGATGCAAATAAGGTCATAGTAGAATTGCATGATGGACCTACTGGAGGTCATTTTTCTGGATATACAACAGCACATAAGATTCTCAGAGCTGGATATTACTGGCCTACACTGTATAAGGATGCTCATGCTCATGTTAGAAAATGTGATGCTTGTCAAAGAGGTGTTGGAAGACAAGCTAAAGCAGCAGGGCCTTTAAAACCAGTAATGATATCAGAACCATTCGAACAATGGGGAATCGATATTATTGGAGAAATAAACCCAAATTATTCCTTAAAACACAAGTATATTATGATAGCAACTCATTACTTCACCAGATAGGTCGAGGCTATTCTGTTACGAAAAGTAAATGAAGATGCAGTTATGGATTTCTTACAAAATCACATTATGACCAGGTTTGGGATTCCAATTTCCCTGGTTTTTGATAATACCACTTACTTTTCTTTTATTAGATTAACTGCATTTTCTAATGAAAGAGGAATCAAGTTGCATTATTCTACAAATTATTACCCACAAGGAAATGGTTTGGTAGAATCCACAAACAAAAATATGATTATGATTATAAAGAAAACCATAATAGAGAATCAAAGAAGTTGGCATTTATTTTTACCTAATGCTCTCTGGGTTGATAGAGTCACACCCAAGAATTCCTTAGGTGTGTCACAATACATTCTTGTTGATGGAAAATAAGTTGTCCTTCCCCCCAACATTCTGTTGCCATATTCCATAATAGCTCAGGAATCTAGAGGTACCGATAATGAAATCTTACAGATCAGAATCTATAATCTTTTGAAGACAGAAGAGTCTAGGTCCAAAGCCAAGGAAATATTTAAGCATCAACAGGAAATAGTGAAGCGTTGGTTTGATAAACATAAAGCTGGGAACAAAGAATTCAAAGTAGGAGATCTGGTTCTTAAGTGGGATCATCCACACGATGAAAAGGGAAAGCACACTAAGTTTCAACAGTTATGGGTAGGCCCTTTTCAAATTGCAGCAAAGCTTGGCCCCTCAACTTACAAGTTGCAAGACTTACAGGGGTGGGAAGAGAACTTACCAGTAAATGGTTTAGTTCTCAAACCTTATTTTTCTTGATTTTTCATTTTGGTTATCTTGTACATAAATAAACTGTTGGTTTGTTTTATTTTTGAGGATTTTTGGTTTTTTGTTTAGTTAGGGTTTGATTGATTGTAATAAAGAAGCACAACTTTTGGTTGCATGGAGTTCATTAGAATTCTGGATTAACTAAAATATTTGATTATAAGACTGTGTATTATTAATTTATTTTTGAAAGAACTTCTTCAAGTTTAGCAGTTTTCCTAAATGGTTATGAACACATTGAATTCCTACTTAATCCTTGTGAAATAACTTAGGATCAAAAGGTCCATAATACTATTTAGAGGCTCCATTCATCTCACACTAAAAATGTCTTAGGGAGTGACAACAAAAGACCCATGGAAAGGAAGCAAGGTAAACAGTATATTACATTTAAATGATTCCATGCCAGAAATTGAAAGCCAAAAGGCAAATAAGAGTCAAAATCTCCTCGAAAAAGCAATATGTATCAAAGCAAAGTACTGAACCATATTAGTACAAGATTGCCAAAGTTCTTCTCCGTCAGTGAGATGAAAAATAAATATATCTCTCACACAAAAGGACACTATGGATAGAGGAACTTGAATTAAAAAATTCAGAAAGAAGGCATGCAGGGGGACCCAAAAGAGGACAAAAGTGCAAAAGCACCAAAAGTGCAAAATGGCATGGGAATGAAGAACAAACGGATATATTTGTTTACCATATGTTACAATCCTGTGGTGTCTAAGCTAGAAACTACTCAAAGACATAAGTAAAAAATAAAACTCATAATCCTGGCCTCAAAAGAGTTATCTGGACTTTGAAATATTGTTTCCCTTGTTCCCTAAATTGGACTATCATCAATGATTAAAGTGCATACATCTGCCATTTGGGAAATCCAGATATCTTGAAGAATTCAACATGTTGGTATTGTCAAAACAGTTTGTTGATCAAAGAAGAAAATTGTTCAGAGATCTATGTTCACTAGGTAGTCGCCAATTGGTGCAACTGCAACCTTTTTCCCCAAAATTTTAAATTTTAGGGCCCTCCTTTTTTATTTTCTTTTATTAGATCTAGCCTAGGATTTTTTTTGGTTTCACTAAATTTGCCTTGGAAGTTCATATTTTTTTGTTTAAAACTTGATCCTTTTCATCGAAAGATTAGTTGGCTATCCTTCCGATATTGGAAGCATAGTCAACTGTCTTTTCGACGTTGCGAGAGTTGAACGGTTTACCTTACCGGCGATACTTCATACGCCCTAACCAATACGTCAAAGCTGCAGTTTATTTTTGTATTTGTTTTTTTTCGAGCTTAATACTTAGCGTTTTTGGTTGCCGATGACTTTTTATCGCTATCGGAATGGTCTACGACAATGAACTGGAGTACTAGTCCTTTACGCTGCCGACGTTGGAGGAGGCAAGGGATGAACGTTCTGAAGAGTTAGTTGTTTCCTCGCCGATGTTTTAGAACTTAAAATATCCGAGTCCTGATACCTTTTTAAAAATATTAAAGTGGAGTCGCAATAATACATTTTATGCTGCCAATACTGCGGAGCATGTTTCATTTTGAAGTTTCGACACTTAGTGCTTTTCCTCGCCGATGCCGTAGGGTTTAAGTGTTCTGATCTTCGACACAGGTTAGAATGAATGAAGTCGTGAGGATAGTATTTTTGTTGCCAATATTGCAGATGATGTTTAGTATGAAAGCTCCGCACTTAGTGTATAGAGCTTTCGATGATCGATGTTTTTAAAAGGTCTCCCCGGGCCCATAGTTGTGTTTGCGCCCGTTGTTGCGGCTACCATCCAGACTTCTCTTCCGATTGAATTAAGTTTAATTGCCGATAGGGTTTATCCCACCGACATTTTCCATCGAAATTTTATATAATGAGGGGAGCATTATTTTATTATTTATCTGTATTGTAACTTGCCGTTTTCTCTGGTCTTTGTCATTTGCACTGATTCACGTGCCCAGCTGTCCGAACTTGATTCACTAGAGTTGCCACCATGAATATTTTGGTCATCCCGTCGACTACACTGCTATTTTCCAGGTAGGTGAACCACGACCTTGTTTTTTTGGTTTTTTATTGGTCGATTTGGAACCGTTGGTTTTCTTGCCCTGGTTAGGTTTTCTGTGAGTTAGGTTTGTCCGCATAAAGAGATGTTTGTCTTTACGATATGCATGATGTTTTATTTGAGGGTGAAGAGTTAGTTGTTTACAGTTTTCTTTAGCGGGAGGATTTTGAGTCTACGTGATTGTTTGAGCCGTTATGGATGTTTTTGCTCCAATACGAAAGATTAGGGCACGGTGCAGACAAGCGTTTCACTATCTGCACTACCCGTTCTTTTGGTGGTCCATAGTCGCCTAGGGGGGTTTTAAAACTTTTGCTTGCACTTACTTTATTTCATGGGATGGTGGAGGTTTTCCATTTTTCTTGGTCGGGATAGGGTTTTTGTTTGACAAGAAGAATGTTGCGTAGGATCTAATCCTTTTTCAGTTTGGTTTTTGAAGACTAGCAGTAGGAATAGTGTGATTCATTCTTTTAGTTGACATCCAATTAGTTTGATACGGTTCAGGTGCAGATAAAGGATTATTTTTAATGTTGTGAATTTTACAGGTAGTGGACTTAGGCAGTGTTAGGATACAACCTGTAGGATTTTTTCATTTCACCTTGTTAATTCTTTCATGCATTGAATACTGTGTGTAGTTTATTTTTTCAGAATGCATATGGAGGAGGTAAACAAATTGATATAGTTCTTGTTTATTGTTAAAACAATTGTTAATAGCTCAATGGTATAAGAACATGCTGTGATTGTGACAGGGTGATTATTGTGAAGAAAACATGTCGAAGAGACAAAAGAAAAAGGCTCCTGTGGTTGAAGGAGAACCCAAGGTTGAGATCATCACCAAGGTTGAGTATATATATGAAGATACCAAAGCTTCCACCGGGATCGAACCAAACTACAAATGGGGAGATATCTACAGGATGATTGCCAACCAAAACATACCTGATGCAGGTTTCGAGGAGCTAACCATTTATGCAAACATTGAGAAATTGGCTCTCATGAAAGTAGCCACAAGACCTAAGTTATTCCCTTGTTCAGAAGTGATAGGATAGATTCTGCCTAGGGAAGATGTAACTACAACGATTCTTGAAAATACTGCTAAGTAGGGCTACGCTGCATATAGCCTTGCATATGTCTCTATGGCATATTATCTGCCTTCCACCTAGATTTACTTGATAGAAAGTTGGTTGAAAGAGATAGCTATGGATCTGGTAGAGACAGTTAAAAGAATGATGATACCGAGAAAAAACTTCCAAACCAGGCCTTTCGGAGAGTATGATACCTCTAATCTCTGTACTCCCTATAGGTTCATTGCATTGATGCTAAATAGGATTTTTGGTAGATCTCATGGGGAGAGCTTCAAGATAGGATGGATACCAATTATCTTCTATGTGGCTACTCAAGGAGCCATTTTTAATTGGTCAAACATAGTGTCAAATAGCCTCTCAACATGCATATCCATAGCCTTGGGAGGGGTATCACAAAAGAAATCAGAGTTCTATATGAGCTCTATCCTAATTGACTGTATACTATGTACTCAGTCTTTTCCGGCTTTGAGATGTAACTGGGAGAGGGACAGGACCCCAGTGTACACATCATATAGATTGTGATGGGCCCATAAATATTATAGCTATTACAGGGAAATCCACGAACACTTCATCATGCCCTTGTATGCCATAATTTTCTTGACTGAATGCAATTGCATGTCTAAAGAAGCATTCAAAGTCATCGAGGAGTTCGGAGATTATTATTTAACCGAGGAAGGGTTGCATATAAGAATGTATGGTGGTTCCAGAGCCCCTTCCCTACTCCCTAAGTATGCCACTGACTATGTACTAAAAAAAGAGGTGGTTAGGCAGGTGTATATTAATGGTGTGGGAAATTTCTTGTTTGAACATAAAAAGGCAAAATATCTTTCAGTGCCTTTCCTGCTTGGCAGCTACAAGTTTTTTAGAGTAAAACAAGCTGCAGAATTTGTTCAAGAGCTGTAGCATTTCCATTTTGGTGAAACGAATTTTCACAGGAATGACTCATGAAATAAAGTAGCATATTACTGCAAGGAAGAAGGAATTAATTTTGTGTGGAAATTGAACCCAGGTGTTAGAACAATTACACTCACAACAATTGCCAATTACACATGCAAATTACTAACAAAAGGAGACTGAATATGGAGCAGAACACTAATCTGTATTGAATAAGTGTACAATAGCCAACCCTATGAATTCATAGGCTACCACAATAAATAATTACATGACAGATTTGAATGCATGAAGATGCCATTCGAATTGAGTCAAAAGCAAGCTTACTAAATCTAAGCAAATCCCCCATATGTGCATAAAACACATTCCAAATTTGTCTAGGAGCTCACGAATTGGAAAAATCAATTAGGAAAGATAATAGATGGTGGAAGGAAAACTCATACATGCTTTTCATAGGAGAAAAGAGTGGAGGATGTTGAGGACAAAAAACAAGTTAACTTCACCTAGTCAAACTTTCCCAATTGCCTTAAAACTCAGAAAAAGCAGGCAATAAAGCAGAAAAAGAAGACATGTGCTAGGGAGGCCAGGAATAAAGCATATTTGATTCCAAGAGGTTTCCCAAGCACTCCATGACTCAAATTTAGCAAGTTTGACCACTATGGATGTGTGGAGGACAACTTGCATAAGGTGGAATATGGAAACTAGGAAAATAAGACAAAAATTGGATTAATTAATGTCTAAGGTAGCTAACTATGGGTTGATTATTCTAACACCCCCCCTTAAGCCTGAATTATGAGTAAAATATCAGAAAATTATAGGGCCTAGCAACAAGGCTTAGTCACTCTTTACATACTGCATGTCCATTTAACCAAGAAAAGAGGCAAAAACCCAGTGGGAAAAATCCTCCCTTAAACATGGACTGTAAAACAAAATTTGGAAATCTTGTCATCACTCATGCTTCACAGCATGATCAGCAATCCCTAGCAGTGATTTGAGATTGCTTAATGTCTTCTCACAAAAAACTTTGGTGAAGATATCTGCTACTTGTTCTGAAGATGAATAGAAGAGTAGGTGAATGGTGCTATCATGCACAAGCTGTTTGATGTAGTGCATATGGATCTCAATGTGTTTGGTTCTCTGCTTCTGAATTGGATAATTGGAAATTCGAATGGTACTCTGATTATCATAGTAGATAGTAGTTGAGTATTCTGATTCGAAGCCACACTCTCCAAGTAACCCCTGCAACCATAAACATTGAGTTGCTGCATTTACAACTCCTCTGTACTCTGCTTCTGTAGATGAGAGTGCAATGGCACTCTGTTTCTTGCTTGACCAACTGATTGGCCCTTCTGCAAGCATGAAAACATATCCTGATGTTGAATTTCGATCTGTACTGTCACCTGCCCAATCACTTTCAGTAAACCCAATTAAATCAAGATCAGATTTAGCTTTATAGAAGATCCCATGTGTCCTTGTTCCTTGAACAAAGTTAAGGATCCTTTTGGCTGCTCTCCAATGGATCTCATGAGGCTGATCCATGTATCTTGAAGCCACACTTACCGCATAAGAAATATCAGGTCTAGTATGTGTAAGATACAACAAACATCCAATCAATTTCCTATACAGTGTATTGTTTACCATAGGTGAAGATCAGCTTCTTCAAGCTTCACTCCTGAAAGGAAAGGAGTCTTGCTTGGCTTGCAATCCTTCATCTTGAATTTGTTCAGCAAATCCAAGGCATCCTTGGACTGATGTAATTTTATTCCTTCTTTGGTTTGAGCAATATCGAGCCCCAAGAATTGGCTCAATAAGCCCAAATCTGTCATTGAGAAGGCATGGTTCATTGCATCCTTCAAGGAGGCAATCTCATCCTTTGAGCTTCCTGTAATGAGAAGTTCATCAACATATAAAACAATGATCATTAATGAACCATGAATCAGCTTCAAATAGACATTTGGATCTGATTTGCATCGAACAAAATTCAGTGATAGCAGAAAGCTATCAATCTTGGCATACCAAGCCCTGGGGGCTTGCTTAAGCCCATACAATGACTTCTTTAGCCTGCACACAAGAGATGGGTTAGTAGAAAATCCTTGAGGCTGCTTCATGTATATCTCTTCAGTGAGATCTCCATTCAATAAATCACACTTCACATCCATGTGATGTACTTCCCATTGCTTTGAAGCTGCAATGGCTAAGGCTAGCCTGATGGAGTCCATCTTTGCCACTGGTGCAAAGGTCTCATTGTAGTCTATGCCATGAACCTATGAGTAGCCCTTGGCTACCAATATGGCCTTGTACTTTAGAGGTGAACCATCAGCAGCAAATTTGGTTTTATACACCCACTTACACTGAACTAGCTTCCTCCCTGGGGGAAGATCAACCAGCTCCCAAGTGTTGCTCTTCTGGAGTGAGCTGAAATCTTCCTTCATGGCTACTTGCCATCTTGGATCATTTGCTGCATATTCATATGTCTATGGATATTATTCAATCATCAGATATCATTTCTCTACAAACATAGGATCTTTCATGCACAGAGCACTCTCAAACTAAGATCTAGTCCTCCTAGGATCATTAGGATTTCCAGCTAGTTCTCCAGCTGCATGAATGGTCTTGGCTCCCCATTTTGGTCTTGTAGGACTGTTAGGATATGTAATCAAATCATAATTATTATACATATCATAATCAACATGTTCAACTATCTCTTCACTTACATTCAGAGGTTCTGGTGGTGAAGAGGATTCTCCAACTTCCACTGCTGCTAGGGGCTCTTCTTGAAACTGAACACACCTTTCAATGAAGGCTTTGTTTATGCTCAAATTGATCAGCTTGTACCCTTTTGAATCTTCATAGTACCCAACAAATAGATACTCTTGGCTTTGGGGCTACAAAGCCTTCCTCTTTTCTGTTGGAATTCTAGCCCAAGCCCTTGAGCCAAAAATCCTGAAATGGGTCACATCTGGCTTGTGCCCACTCCATGCTTCAAAAGGAGTCATACCTTCAAGCTGTTTATGAGGCACCCTATTCTAGATATAGGCTGCACAGTTTATAGCTTCGGCCCAGTACTTTGGTGGCAAAGTCTTAGCCTCCATCATGCAGGTTGCCATCTCTTTCAGTGATCTGTTCTTCCTCTCAGCAACACCATTCTGCTATGGTGTGTAAGGGATAGAATGCTGCATCTGAATACCTGCATCTGCACAATATTGAATAAACTCAGACTTGACATACTCACCACCATTGTCAGATCTGAGGACCTTGAGTTTCCTCCCAGACTAGTTTTCAACCAAATCCTTAAAGACTTTGAAGAGGCCAAAAACTTCAGACTTGTGTTTCAGGAAGTGAACCCAGCAATGCCTGGAAAAGTCATCTATGAATTTCAATGCATATTTGGCCTAACTCATTGACATATGAGGAAATGGGCCAGTAACATCACTGTGGATCAACTCAATAGGTGCAGAGGTTCTCTCATGACTAGCTCTCTCAAATTTATGCTCTGGGTATTTTCCTAGGATGCAACCTTGATAGACTCCTTTGGAAAACTTAATCTTTGGTAACCCTATGACCATTTCTTTTTCACTAAGATCAGAAATATACTTGTAATTTAGGTGGCCAAATATTTCATGCCAAAGATTTCTTGCCTCATTAGCATGAATCATAAGAGCAGAGGGGTTTGAGTAGGGTAGGAAGTGTGAGAACATGTATACCTTTGAAGTGTGATTTGCAACTCCTTTTGCAATGACTTTACCACTTGAGATCTTTGTAATCTCAACTTCATCAGGGGAGAATATGACCTTCTTTGGAGACCCTGTGTGGGTCATCTGATACACTGATAAGAGGTTAGAGGCAAGACCTGGAACATACAACACATTGCTGAACTTACCATGGTCAAGATCAATCCTCCCTTTGCCCAAACTTTTAGTGAGAGAGTCATCTCCCAGTACTATTGGTGGACCATTCGACATGACAAGTGAGGTGAATGCCTCCTTGGTCAAAACCATATGTCTTGAAGCTCCAAATTCAATGATGAAACTAGGTGAGCTTGATGTGCCAGCAACCAATGCATGAACTCTCTCTCTGTCTTTTGAATTTGATCCTCCTTCCCTCTTCTTTGAGCTGTCTGGAAGGGAGATGCCATTCTTCCCTAGGAGTTGGGTCAGCATGTCAATTTTATTCTTCATGTAGGAGCTTTCAGAATGATTTCCCTTACTGCAGTATGCGCACTTGCTCATTTCTCCTTTGTTCTTCTTCTTCTGGGGGTTCTTCTTGGAACCTTGAGGCTCCTCTGGAGACTTGTTCTTGTCTCTCTTTTGCTCAGGTGGATTTTTAGCTTTCTTCTTGCTTTTTGAATCCACCCTAGAATCTCTAGCAACCAGAGCTTGGTATTTGGATGGTTTGATGGTTCCCATCATCACCAATTTATCTTGTTCTTGTGTGAGAGATTCCGTGAAATATGCAAGGCTAGGAATTTTCTAGGCTCAAGCTGTCAAATTTGTGGCATAGAAGGTCGAAACAAACATTGAATAGTCAGGGCCAAGCTTTGAGAGTATGGCCAAGACCAGCTGATCATCCTTCTTTTCGATCCCACATTGTTTTAGCTGCAAAACAAGTGCTTTGAACTTGGAAAAATAGAGTTGCAGGGATTCAAAGCTATTGGGACTCAAAGAGATCAATTCATTTTCAATTTGATGTCCCCTCATCTCATCTGTCTTTCCAAAAAGATCAACAAGATTCTCCCATAATTCATTCGGTGATTTCAATCCATCAAGATGGAAAAGGAGGTCTCTGGATATACTTAGACACAGGAGACCATAGGCCTCATCCCTCATGTTGTGACATTTAATCTTCTCTGCAGTTGCATTAGGCTCTACTTCTATTGCCATAGTCACTCTGTAGAGGCCTTTTGCTCTCAACAGTATCTCCATCTCTACTTTCCATTCAAAGAAGTTAAATGGAGTCAAGATGATCTTCTGAGATTGATCCATAGCTCAGAAATTGTCCCGTCAGTCAGCAGAATGCTCCCAGTCAATGATGTCAAACCTGCAAAAAAAATTGGAAGGAGAGAAATCGATATACAAAGGCTCTAATACCATGTGGAAATTGAACCCAGGTGTTAGAACAATTACACTCACAACAATTGCCAATTACACATGCAAATTACTCACAAAAGGAGACTGAATATGGAGCAGAACACTAATCTGTATTGAATAAGTGTACAATAGCCAACCCTATGAAGTCATAGGCTGCCACAATAAATAATTACATGAGATATTTGAATGCATGAATATTCCATTCGAATTGAGTCAAAAGTAGGCTTACTAAATCTAAGCAAATCCCCCATAGGTGCATAAAGCACATTCCAAATCTGTCTAGGAGCTCACGAATTGGAAAAATCAATTAGGCAAGCTAATAGATGGTGGAAGGACAAATCATACATGATTTTCATAGGAGAAAAGAGTGGAGGATGTTGAGGACAAAAAACAAGTTAACTTCACCTAGTCAAACTTTCCCAATTGCCTTAAAACTCAGAAAAAGCAGGCACTAAAGCAGAAAAAGCAGATATGTGCTAGGGAGGCTAGGAATAAAGTAGATTTGATTCCAAGAGGTTTCCCAAGTGCTCCATGACTCAAATTTAGCAAGTTTGACCACTATGGATGTGTGGAGGACAACTTGCATAAGGTGGAATATGGAAACTAGGCAAATAAGACAAAAAATGGATTAATTAATGTCTAAGGTAGCTAACTATGGGTTGATTATTCTAACATTTTGAATATACTAATTTTTGGGATAAGGACAAGGCAACATTCAGAAGTGCAAAGAACATAACTGCCCTTAAAAATAGGTTTAAACAGAAAATAACTACTATGGGTGGAAAGGGAAAAAGTTTAGAGAAGACTAAGACATTAGAAGAAGAAGAGGCCAAAAAGAGAGAAGAAGATGCTATAAGGCTAGCACAAGAGGCAGAGAGCTAGCTGAAGAATGAAGAAGAAGAAATAAAGCGAGCTATAGAGGAAGCAACAAGGAAGAAAGAGGAGGAGAGAAAGAGAAACGAAGAAGCGGAAATCAAGAAAAGGCAGGAAGAAAGTGAAATTTTGAGATTAACAGGATCTCAACAGGACCAATAGAATACTAAGTAGATAGATACACAGGGAGGACCAGATCACAAAGATCAAGGACACGGACAATTTAATCCTGATTCCCCGGAGCCTGTTGCATCTTCTGGCAGTACACTGGGACAAGCTTCATTTTCTGGAATAAATTTGATCCCTTTCATGCCTATAGAAGGGGAGGAGGTTCTTGACTTCAGTACTATTTTCTATGATAAGGAGAAGAAAAGGATTGTAAAGAGAACTGAGAAAAGGGTTGAAACTGGAGGACAGTCGGGAAAGAAGATAATAGATAAAACCTTGGTGCATGGAACAAATAGAGAACCAAGATTGATAGCAAGAGCTGGGGTGGCATTAACCCAAGAAATTGAAGATAACGTAGACAGGCTTATGGTGGACCTAGAGCAGTCAAGAAAAAATGCAGCACAATTGAAAGAAACTTTGAAGAAGGAAAGGGATGAATGTCAAAATATGAAGAGGAAATATGAAGACATGATGAATGAATTTAAGACTTCAAGAATAGAGTTCTAGACTCTATAGGCTGATAAGAATGCTTTAGAGATATCCACAGAGAAAACGAAAAATAATGCTCAGGATAGCTTAGCTGAATTACAAAAGCTACAGCTAGAGCATCAAATGTTGAAAACTAAGAGAGATTGTTATCACTCCAAGAAACTACTTAGTGGTTATGGCTAAGTATGCTTGGTAACTTAAGAAATGAATGTTTTTCAATAGGTGGATCAATGGGATACCAAGAAAGCACAATGAGGAGATTTACTTATCAGAATATCTTAATGAAACAGTGCTTTTAGAAACTGTCAATCAGATGCAATATAACAAGAAAGGTATGAAGAATACTATTCAGATAACCAAGTACATTTGGAATGCAGGGTCAGATAACCAAGTACATTTGGCATGCAGGGTCATACTAAACAGTAAGGAATTCCTTCATTCAAGTTCATGAGCATAAAGCTGAGCTAAACTTAAACAGAGTACATAACAGAAAGATAGATGAAAAAAGTCTGATAACAGTAGCAAAAGAAGACTGTGATTTGTATTAGGATAAGCAATCAGTACATAGGCCAAATTCTCTCCAAGATTGAACCCTTTGCCCAGCCTCAGTACTTAGGCTTTATAGCCTTTACAAAATAGTCTACAAATCCTAAAAACATGGATCTGTTGAGTTAACTAAAACACTAACTGGACAGCAAATGCAAAAAGATAGGGACTGATCCCTAAAATCAAGGAAATGACAATGAGTTGGTCTTCTTTCTAGTGCTCGATGGTTGATGAAGTGAAGTTAGCCTCCCAAGGCTCGGTGGCTTTGATGGGAACATAACAGAAACGCTCTTGATGATGTGGCACTTGAACTTAGAGCTGTTTCCTCAAAAAGATGCTTAAAATTAGCCAAAACGCCCCCCTGACTTAGATCTCGTTCAAAATCCCTTTGGATACTGATAAGACAATTCATAATCCATTCATTTTGATCAGCCTTCTGCCATTTCAGCGAACAAAACCGAGATCTGGGAAAAAACTTAAGCGATCTGTGAAAACAGGCTTTTGGAAGCTAAGCCTTCTGCCAGTTTCACGCGTTAGTTGCCGAAAATCAGCCTTTTCAGCAGCTAATGAGCTCTTGGAGGCTCGCCTAAGCTGCCGAAACCTGTAGAATTCCTAAAAAAACTGCCTTTGGAAAAAATCAATTTCCTCAGCCGTCCGATGTCCATTTTGCATGTTCAAATAGTCGATTTTGATCTACAGATCATAAGCTATCTACTGGTGCTTTCATATTTGAATTTAGGGCTCAGGAATGCCGTATAAATTTCCCTGCAAGATCACATGATTTCAGCAGAAAATTCCCCTTGAGTTATGGTTCAACAACGAATAAACCCTTCAAAGCATTTGGGAGGATAAATTTCGGACCTGTGCAGAAAGAAGATCTTTCTGCTCTGTTATACACTTAATATTCTGGTGATTGACTGATTTATCCTATTCGTGAAGCTACTCAGGCTTCACTTCACATGTTGCTTATTATATGGTTAATGCATGTAACCTCAGTCCTGCACTTCATTGCAGCGATTTCCCATGTTCCTGGATTAGCAGTAGATCTAACAAATCTCACCTTGTCAAATAGAAGAGATAAGTGCTTGTGTCTTCTCAGGAAATTTGATTTCAATTCTGCAATTTCCATCATATAGTCTGTCATATACTCTGCCCAATTTCATATTACTTTCTTCCTAGGGAAAATTGTGTTTGTCTTGACTCTTCATAGAGGCATTCTGTGCATGCTACGGAACATGCCTTGCACAAAACAAAATGCTTGTCAAGGAAAGAGAACAGCTGCAGTTTGTGCCACAAAGCAAACTTTACAATACTTGCTAAATGAACTAGTAGCAGGCTGCTGAGCTAAGAGCGTTTGTAAGCTTTGCATGAATAGCCTGAATGATAGATCTGCTGCCTGGGTGTCTAGAAATGTGCAAGCTGCCTCCAAAGCCACCTCCAGTGCCCTGATTTTAAAAGGCAAGTCATCTGCAGATGTACCACTGAAAATTTCAGCATCACTAATGGATTTTTGTTGGCTAGACTGTGAGCTGCTATACATGGCATTAGCCCTTAGTTCTTATCTAGTCGACACAAATGGAAACTTGGATTTCCCTATTCTCTAAAATGCCATAGATTATTAACCACATCATTTTAACATTCAAGCGTATCTGTAGTTCTGCCACATACTGCAGAATCATATTTATCCAATGAATTCAACAGCAGCACCTTTTCATCTTCGATTATGCACCTTATTTGTTCAATTGGCATTTCCAATGTCTGAATCGTATTCAACAAGCCATTGCTAGAAACATCTGGACTGTCTCTGGCAACATTAAGGTCCTTCACTTCCTTCATGCAAATGGCACTTCTGTAATATGCATCTTTGCTAGGACTAGAATCAATTTTATCAACAGAGCACTTTATTGTAGAATCATCCACGCTACCCTCTCCTGCTGCAAAGGAACATCTTTCAGTGGCACGAACAATAGGCACTTTCCTGTCCTTGGACGTTTTAGTAGCTGCCAGACTTGCTAGTAGCTTCATCCCCATCTGTGAATTCATCTTTAAACTCATTGCCCTGACATTCATTTGCATTAATTTCTATTTTGTCCAACCATTTTAACTGAGCGTGCACCAATTTTTCTGGAACAACAACACGAAGGGGGTATCCATGATCCCTGCTCAATAACTGGTCATTTATTTCATATGCAAGCAGCACATCAGCTTCAGGATTTGTGGCCTGCAGCAGAGGTATCGAAGCTTTGTATGGTCCTCCATTTTCTTCCTTATAAACATCCACACTAGTAAATTCAATATGCCTGCCTTCCTAATTTGTGTGCTCCTCATAGTCAAATCCCATAACAGCCCGAGAATATCAAAATGTTTCAGCAGCAATTTCTCAATCCACTACAATAATGACCAAGCAATGCAGCATCAATCTTTCCTTTCGGCGGTTACAATAGGCTCGTTTGATGATTTGATGAGTACGAAGCAATCTTTGATTTTTGCACATGGATATGTTTTCGGCAGCTAAAGTCATTCTGTAAAACCATATTAGTTGTTGAAACTGGCCTGTTTCGGCAGTTAAGTAAACTTCCACAGACTTAGTTAACTGCCGAAAGCTGGGATTTTTTATTTTGAAGGCCAAGACTCACAGAAATAAAAAAATTTACCCATTCTATCAACCAAAATGACGGTGGTCAATTTGGGAGATAACAGAGATGATCTTTGGGTATCCTATGAAAATTTAAGTGAAGAGAAGGACAGGTTGCAAAGCAAGTTTGCTGAGTTAGAAACAGAGAAGGCTACCACAGAGGAAAGAGAGAAGCAATATCAAATGGAGGTGGTAGCCTTAGAAGAACAAAAGACTTCATTGACATCATCACTGAAAGATGCTATGGAACAGAAGACAGACTTCCAGCCTTTGAAAGAACATGTTTTAACTCAAAGAAGGAAGATTCACCAATTACAGATATGCATTGAGGAAGAAAGGTGTAAAATTTTACAAATAGACACCAGATTAGAGGAAATTTTGGACACTACCTCATATTCTTTGGACAGATCTGAAGAGATTTTGAAGATTCTAACGGGAAGAATGATATGGACAGACAAAAATAAGGAATCTCTTGCGGAGTTACTAGTTAAGGATCAGCAGAGTTTAAAATAGGAGTATGATTTATTGGAATTTGCAATTAATGTGGCAGAAGAATTCAAGAAAACTATGAAGAAAACAAAGGGAGCATGTGCCGAATACTGCAGGAGAGTGCTTGCTACATACAATAGATTCCATATTTCTGCGGAGAAAAGATTGGACGCGATACCAAAACATGAAATCTTTATAGAACATCTACATAACAGATATCAAGAAGATGAGCAAGAGATCCAACAAGTCAAGGACCTAGATGGACGGATTTTAAATAATGTAGTAGCACATGTAGCTGTAAGTATACATCTACTAGAATATCAGTTGCGCCTGAGTCTGAAAAGGATAGAAGGAGTAAAGAACTAGGCTGCTAAATATGAGATTAATATCCGATTTCTTTGAGCCTTCCGAATTTGAAGGCATAGCAGTAGAGGCCCATGCATGTAAGAAGTTCATCAACGACCAAGCTGGCCCCTCTTCATAAAGTGTTCTGAAAATTTTGATTTAAAATGTAATATATTGTATTAATTATGTGCACATGCTACGAGACAATTTTGGAAATTAAAGGTTGGCGAAGCTCAAAAGTCATTGAGGGGTATCCCAAGGGTTTTGTTTTTTGTATAAATATAGGAGAGTTCAGATGTAGAAGGGACTTTTTTCCCAGACCATTTTTGAGAGTGTATTGTAAGAAGAACTATTTCCTTTTACAATAAAGAGTTACAAGTTTCTGCTAAAGAAAGTTTGGTGGAATGTTTCAAATGTTTTGCTATGGACCAGTTGAATGTGAACTATTTCGTTTTCAGCTTATTTCCATTAACTGTGAGATCGTTCTAACTCATTGAATTTCTTTTCATGTTATGAATGTACTCTAGTTTATTGTGTGAAATTTCCACTTTGAGTAATGAAGGTTGTAATTAACAATAAGCTATCTTGTTGTTATATTTCTATTGATGTTCATGTGTTATGAAACAATTAACAGCTATCTGTGATCTTTCCTAATGCATGTACTGAAATACATTACTCACCATTAATGATAGTTTTTATCCCTATGGATAGGATAAGTAGTCTTAGTTAGTTTTTTGCTGTGTGTGATTTAAATGTGAGAGAGGTAAGAACTTGCGCATCACGTTTTGACCCTCCTCATTATCTCTATCATCTGCATTTTTAGTTAGGCACTTGCACATCATACCTTAAACATAAAAACTAAAAATATACATGATGGATTGGGCTGTAACCGGTAAAACACTTTAATTGTTACTTGACCCACGGTAGCCGGACCGTAAACCAGACATATTCCCCATACCAAACATCAATGGGCTAATTGGGAACGTTTATTGGGGAGAATCCCTAACTATTGTTACCTGCGATTTTCCAGGCCTCAACAGAACTTATTGACACTATGATAATATATTCATTATTCATGCACTAAATTTGATTATAAACTTAAATTTAATGTTGAAAGAGTTAAATTAGTGTTGAGATTATTTAACGAAGGATGACGAATTATTTAATTAAGTAACACAACCTTAGTAATGTTTATTAAAGTTAGAACTTTAATTAATCATTTAATGGTTAGTTGTCCTAACCTTATTCCACCATTCTTAAACCAAATTTAGAACCTTTTTCCTTGTCATAAGGGTTGGGTACATTACAAGTGGTATAAGAGCAAAGGTTTCAACACTGTGGCTATTGGGCCTTCTGCGAAGTTATAATTCACTTTGTAAACATGCATTTGCATTAGATAACTTGGATGCATACACCTTAATATAGTTTCACATGTGAGTTAGTTAATTAAACTGTTAGCTTGCGATGGATATGGACTTGATGTTTATCTTGTAAGGAGAAATATTGGAAGGATTTATATCCCCCTTGTCCAATTAGGAAGTTTGTAACTAGTTTCTTTATAAACCAGAAGAAAATTAGTTTTAATGATAATGAACTTATACCAATGTGCAGTTTGCTAACACAATGTTGATAATGAACACATTGCAGTTCCTAGTGAGTGATTGGGCAAGCAGTGTGACCACTAAACTGATATTTTAATAAAACCTATGAAGACTAAAGATTCAACAAGTACAAGTTCAACATTAGGAATTCAAATATTGGAGATGGATTTTGGGGAAGGATGAAGAACATACTGTCCCGAAGAGGATTTTTTTTAGGGAAGGTCAACTAGACATAAAAGGAGTAGTGAACCATTGATCTTGAAGGATTCAATGAGGAAGTGTACGGATGATAATTAAAGGATAATTTATATCCAAGGGAAGATTATGAATGATCTAAAATCATTGAAGAACATCCAAATATCAGCTGAGAAGATTCATAAAAGAGGTTATGTGATATCTAGATCTTATTTAAGGGGAACTTAACACTCAGAGAGAAGGAATGGGTATTCATCAAGCAGTATAGAGAGTAGTCCTGAAAGGTATCCAATAAGATATAATAAGAGGATGTATGCCCAAGATGAATTAGTAGGAGAACTTAGAAGAATAAATTTTCCAACTTTTAATGAAGAAGTAAAGCAAGGAGAATATGAAGAAGCATGGTTGATAGGACACATGAAGTTCTTCCAGTTGCATAGGTACACACCTAATATGGAAGCATGAGTATCCATATACCATCTGCAAGGAAAGGCATCTATCTGGTGGGACCAACTAGTTAAGATAAAAGAGATCGACAAAGATAGAATATCTTGGAAGAAATTTAAGAAGTAATTTCAGAAAGAATACATCTCTGAGCATTACTATGAAAAAAAGATGGAATAGTTATTTTAGCTTAAGTTGGGAAGCATGACTATGGAGTCCTATGAGAAGAGGTTTCTGGAAATTTTGAGGTATGTGGGATCCATCAAAGATGAGAAGGTAAAAATTCAAAGGTTCCTACGTGGTATTCTTGAATATTATAGGGATTAAATCCAATATGATAGACCAAATAACCTTAAGGATTCCATCTGGAAGGAAAAATAATTATATGAACAGAATAAGAGCAAGGCCACCTATCAAAAGAATTGGAAGGATATGAAGAAGAGAGAATAGGAGCATAGAAAGAAAGGTTTCCAGCCTTCAAAATTCAAAAAAGGTTATTCTTATCAACAAGACATCCAAGGGAAGTGCCTTCAGGGAAAATGCCACCTGTGGAATGTTGGATATGCAAGTAAAATCACTTTTCCAGTCAGTTCCTACATAAGAATAATAACCTTCACAACATTCAAGAGGCTTCAACTATTGGAGATATAGGTGGAAGTGTTCATAGGATCTATGCAGCCTTGGATGGGAGGGAAGTTGACCACCTATCCTGAATGATTGAGGTAGCAGGTAATATTAATAATAAAACCATAGGTATTTTGACCGATTATGGAGCTAGCAATATTTACATTGCACATAATATAGTTGAGAAATGTCATTTGAAGAAAATAAATTCTAGTACAATTAGCTACAAGATCCAAGAGGAAAATCATAGAATTTGTAAAGATGTGTACTTTAGAAATGAATGGAGTGAAAACCTTTGCATACTTAAACATCATACCCTTGGGTTCATATGATGTATTGATTGGCATGGATTGGTTGGTTGCACACCATGGCATACTGGATTGTCATAATAAAACTTATACTTGTTTGGATGAATAAGGAAACTGAGTGACAGTCAAAGTTATACCTAGACCCATATCCACGAGGTAGGTCTTAGATCTATAATTGAAGAATGTATCAGAAAGGGGTACCAACTATATGCAATTCACGTGGAAGAGTCAAAGGAAGGAAAAGAGTCGAAACTAAAGGATTATCCAATTCTACAAGAATTTGCAGATATATTTCAAGAACTTCCAAAAATGCCTCCTAAGAGTAACATTGATTTTTATATCGACTTGGTGCCAAGATAAATACCTTCATCTAAAGAACCTGATAGAATGAGTACTCCAGAGTTAAAGGAATTTTAGATGTGGTTAGAGTAGTTACTAAAGAAAGGTTACATAAGACCCAATGTTTTACCTTGGGGAGCCCCTGCATTATTTGTGAAGAAGAAGAATGAGAATCTGCATAGATTATAGGTAATTGAACAAATCAACAATTAAAAATAAGTAACCCTTACCAAGAATTGATGAATTGTTTGATCAATTGAGAGGATACAAGGTATTTTCAAAGATAGATTTAAGGTCAGGATACCACCAAATTAGAAATAAGAATGAAGATATCAGTAAGACATCATTCAGCACAAGGTATGGACATTATGAGTTCACAGTAGTACATTTTGGTTTAACAAATGCACCAGTAGTATTCATGTGTTTAATGAATGGAGTCTTCAGAAAATACTTAGATAAATTTGTGATTGTATTTTTGGATGACATCCTTGTCTATTCCAAGACATAAGAAGAACATGAAGAACATATAAGGTTGGTAATGCAAGTTCTTAGAGAAAATCAATTGTATGACAAATAAAGCAAGTGTTCTTTCTATCAAGGAATAATCCACTACCTAGGGAATATCATATATGAAGAAGGTGTTTTAGTAGATCCTGAAAAGATAAGTGCCATTGTGGAATGGCCAACACCTAGGAATGTATCAGAAGTAATATCTTTCATGGGATTAGCTAGTTGCTACCAAAGGTTCATCGAAGGATACTTTAAGTAAGCTCATCCTATCACACCTTTGTAGAAGAAGGGTGTAAAGTTCGACTAGACACCTATGTGTGAAGATAGTTTTCAAATACTTAAGGAAACTCTTACTAGTGCGCATGTTCTAAATATTATAGATCCTGAAGGAAACTTTGTTGTGTGCATATATGCATGTAAGCAAGTAGTTGGTAGAGTATTTATGCAGGATGGACATGTGATCAATTATGAATATAGAAATTTGAAGGAACATGAGAAGAAATATGCCACCCATGGCTTAGTGCTTACATCTATCATCCATGCTTTGAAGATGTGGATATATTATCTAATAGGTAAAAAGTTTGAGTTGAGAAATGACATTGATTGATTAAATTACTTGTTTGAGCATCTTAATTTGAATGCAAGACAGAGGAGGTGGATGGAGTTAATATGTGAATATTACTTTAACATAAATCATATCAAATGTAAGGAAAATAAAGTAGCATATGTGCTTAATAGGAAGATGCACGTGATTTATCTAGTAGATATCAACACTAGCACATCAGATTTAAAGGGATAAGATCATTGAGGCCAATGTTATAGATGACCTTTATTAGCAGGTAAAAGAAGAACTGCAACAAAAGAAAATTCCACTAAAATTTGATAAGTATAAGTTTGAAGAAAATGGGATCCTCATGCACAAAGATATAGTTTATGTGTTTGATGTTGGAGATATAAGCAAGATGATTTTGAAGGAAATGTGTGATGTTCCTTATGCCAGACATTTATGTTACTATAAAATAAAAACAATAGTAAGGAAACAATACTATTGGACAGGGATGAAGAATGATGTTGCAGAATATATAGCTAGGTGCATGGGATGTCAAAAAGTTAAAGTTGAGCATCGACATCCAGCAGGATTGTTGCAGGCCTTGCCAATACAAGAATGGAAATGGGATGTAATGACGATGGATTTCATCACCAAGTTTCCTAAGACGAAATTGAAAAATGATGCTATCATGGTTGTGGTAGATAATTTGACTAAGAGAGCACACTTCATTCCAGTAAATACAACTCACAAAGAAGCTAACATTGTGTATATTTACATGAAATAAGTGGTCAGAGTGCATGGTAGTTCGAAGGCTATAGTACCAGACAAAGATTCAAAATTTACTTCTAACTTTTGAAAATGATTGTTTGGGGGATTTGGAATAAGTATAAACATAATTAAAACATACCACCCTTAGACAGATGGAAAAACATAAATACTTAACCAAGTGATTGAAGATATGTTAAGGGTGTATGTTATGGATCAACCATCTAAGTGGGAAGATTATTTATACTTGGTGGAATTTTCTAATAATAATGGTTATCATTCCTCTTTGAAGATGAGTCCTTTCAATGCCATGTATGTAAGTAAGTAGAATACTCCCATCAGTTGGGATAACCCAATAGACATAGTCATTGTTGAACCATAATTATTAAAGTATATGGAGGATTAGATGGTTAAGATAAAGAAAAATTTCAAGGAAGCTCAAGATAGGAATAAAAGCTATGCATATCAGAATAGGACTTCCAAACAGTTTCAAGTTGGAGATCATGTGTTTTTGAAATTTAGACCTAAGAAGAGTTCCTTAAACTTGGGAAATTGCTCCAAGCTAGCTTCCAGATACTATGGAAATTTTCAGGTATTAGCTAAGATAGGACATGTTGCGTATGAGTTGGACCTACCTGCTTGCATTAGAGTACATAATGTGTTTCATTTTTCTTTATTGAAAAAATATATACCTTATTCTAGCCCTGTAATTGATTGGAATGTGATCCAAGTAATTAGAGTGCTTTTATTTGCTTTATTGATATATATACATGTATGAACATGGTACTATTCATGTGATTGAATGGATTATGATCTAGGTGGAATTGGAAGGGGATTTTTTGGTACAATCAATTGCCATATTGGGAAGTAAGGTCAAGTTGGTTTGAAATTGAGAAATCAGACAGGTAAAGGTCCAATGGACCCATTACAGTCCTAAGGATGCGACTTGGGAGCTAGAGGATGCCATGAGGGAAGCATACCCTCATATATTTTGAAATTTCGCAGCATGTATGAAATATGCATCGAGGACGATGCATTGTTTAAGGGGGAGGGGGGTGTAATACCCAGTTTTTAAGCCCCATAAATATGATCCTTCATGTGACTTATGTTCTTTTGCATTATGGACTTATGATATTTTATATGGATTTGGAATTATGCTCCTTTGCATGATTAATGTGATTAAGGAATTATGATTATTGTTTGATAATGTGACTTTGGAATTTGGCACTATTATTAAAGTTAATTTTATTGCTAGCATCTTTGCTATCTCTGAATGTTGTTACTATTGATTAAATAAACAACTGGCTCAACAAAGGAAACTAAAAGTGTACGGGGGACCATGGATTCCACAAATTGAGTGGGAATGGGGACATCCCTAGCACCTTATAACTTGTTGTTGGATTAATTTTATTCATCCCACTGATTCATATTTGCACCTTGGTGACATTAGTAATGTTGGTCACCCAAACCTTGTACAACATACCCTATTCTCAATATGTATGGACTATGGAGTTAATATTGCATATTTTTCACACCTTAGTGTTCCCCTTTTTCCTAGGGCACCCTCATTGGGAATATATTCTCTCACATTTATGAGCCCTTTTCCTAGTTTTTAGGGGTTGTAAGCTATTTTCTAGCTTCCACTCTTACACTATGCATTGATGATATTATTTGTGTGATTCCATGATATTTATGACCCTATTGGATGACTTATCTATCCTCTTTCACCCTCCTTGATTTTTTGTAATCCCCTTATGCATTAGGGTGCCTCCATGTGCTTTTCATAGCTCCACTCCTTAGTTCTTAGTAACTCCTCCTCATGGTGCTAATTCAGGAAAGGGAATATTTTCACTAATCCACCACTTGACTAATTCAATTTAAGTTTCCATGATGAATATTAAAACTTAACTCTCTATAATTTGAGTTGATGCCTTTGGGTTATATTTGGCCTCCTTGTGTTATAAATTCATATGCTCTCTCCTTGTTGAAACTAATATTGAGATTTGGACCATGTGACTTGTGCGATCTATCCATGTTGGGAATGCTAGTAGTATTGGGAGTGTATTGAGACTTAGAGTTAGTATATTTGTTTTCTCTAATACCATTCTATCACTCTACTAGTTCAGGTTCTCGCATAGGAAGCAGAGAAATGGGAATGCCAAGCTAGGTCATATCCCATAGGAAGCGAATATGGATAGGAAAGTAGTAGTGGAAAACATTGTGGTTCTTGGAAGAGGTAGTTCCGAGAGTTGATAGACTAAGTGTGACTCTACCTATGGATCCATGGTCTCATATCGGGGGTGACCTATTAAAGCGAGGAAGGCTTGACGGTGTCTACGGTTGGGGGGGAAGTCGTCCTGTTGCATCTAGTTTCCCATATCTTGAGATAAGTATTTCTCATATGATTTTATTTATGTTTTAACATATTATTATGATGATTATGTGAAAAGGTGGATGAATTGAATTATCTATATGCTTGATTATTTTATGTCATAATCTTGTTACAGGTAGAATGGAATCCATAGGATTCAAATCTGATATGATATTCATTTTGATCTTCTTTCTCTTCTTCAAAAATTGTAACTATGACTCTACGGTACTAGAAGGGGAGAAACCATATGTTCTGTCTCACCAATATATGTTCATTTTTATGTTTTGGGACCTATTCCATTATGTACAGAACAATTTTTCCAGTAAATATCACCTTTCATTTTGTCGAAAAAGCTTTCCAAATTACCAAGATATGTCTGTTTTGGTCCAGTAGTTTTCTCGGTGTAGGTTTCACATACCAGTTGTTAGCTTGTAAATGTTCTATGCATGGATATGATCCTATTTTCATATATGAGTCTTAATAATGCAATCTAAATGTAATATTTATTGATGGTTGGAGGGAGGTGGCTATACAATCTAAAATATATTAGTGAAAAATGGTTGTAGGGGACAACCATTGGGAGGTGATTTTATGCATTGTGATTACGACCAGTGCCTTTTGTTTTTCTTTGGTTGTGGTGTGTTTGTAGGTTAAATCCTACACATGTGTCTTGATTTAGGTTTTACTTAGTGTTTATGTTCACTGAAATTACACACCAAACAACACCACAAACTAATTAAATCTGCAAACAATTAACAACACAATACTTGACAATTATGAACTACGTTTTCAATAATCTTTACGAAGTATAGGAATTTAATGTAGGACCTTAATCACACTATGATAATAGATTCATTATTCATGCAATGAATGCGATTATAAACTTAAATTTAATGTTGATAGAGTTATTAAGTGTTGAGATTATTTAACTAAGGGTGATGAATGATTTAATTAAGTAATTTAATTAAGTAACACAACCTTAGTAATGTTTATTAAAGTTAGAAGTTAATGAATCATTTAATAGTTAGTTGTCCTAACCTTATTTCATTGTTCTTAAACCAAAGTTAGAACCTTTTTCCTTGTCATAAGGGTCATGGACATTACACTTAAATAAAGGATAGGTGGTCCTACCACCTATGAAATTCGGTGTACAATTTCTCAAGTGTGTTTCAGCTCCCATAATACCACCATTATAAAATAACAACATTTTGTTTTAGTGGTAAACCAAAGATAACCCAGAGACCTGAAATAATGACACTAACAAACTAACTTAGGGAATATGACACATAGAAGAAGGAAATTTTATAATTATTCAATTCGAATGGGGAACCTATGTTTGATGATCCTAAATTTTTTAACATTTGTGTTGAAAAAATTCCCATTGGGATGAAAATGAAATATTTGTTTTATAATATTCCATATTGGGAGCATATTGAGATTTCCCACTTACTAGATCCCATGCATTTGTTAAAAAATGTTTCATCTTCTTTATGGAGGAACATATCATTGAAAAAAAATTGGCATATTGGCTGTTAGGAGAGAACCTATTTATTTGAATACTAAAAAGAAACATTGACCAAGAAAACAAAGTAGAGGAGAGGTCAGTCCCTCTTGGTATTTTAAAGAAGACGATGTCTAATGGATTTTGAAGAAATATGATCTTTCTTTGATAAAGGATGTTTGATGCAGAGTCATAGACAAATGTTTCTGCCCATATTTTTTAGGGTTTAAAATATATAGTTGTGTAAATTGTAATAGATTAGGGAGAATAAAAGAGATTTGATCTCTTAATTGGTGCTAGTTAAATGTCAAGTTACGTTCAATTAATAGTTGAGTAAATATAGTGTCAGTTAGGTTTCCATTTACTCAAGATAGCAAATAGATTGTATTGTTTAGTTACCTATCATTTTTAATAAAGATCCAAACTCAAGCTTCTCGACAGAGAGATTGTGGTAGGTGAAGTTTTGGAACATGAATAAAATATTTTGAAAACCTATACACACTTATTTTTTCCTAGCATTGCTTCTATTTCCCATTTGTTTTATAAAAGTTAGTAATATTATTTTATTTACCAGAGGCATGTTAATTTGTATGAACACACTATTCTTCTTTTTAATTGGTGTTAAAAATTGTGCTTAAGTCTTTAACATATTGGTAAATCGGGTTGTATTCTCTCAAGAAAGATTAATATGACTGTGTATTTGCTTATAATTCTGTTCTGGAACAGATCACTTTGAAATCATGTGATAAGAGTGAGAAACCATTGGGTTACAACCTTGAAAGACACATTGAATAGTTTGAAGACATTCCCATCAGGTGCCAAAGGAAAATCATAAGTTTGCATTCAAATTTGGAGTTAAACACAATCCTACAACAACCAGAAACAATACTATAGCAATGTGATCTAGTCTTGTAGCAATGTGAGTCAGTCCTGCAGCAACGTAAGCCAGTCCTGCAACAATGTGATTCATCCTACAACAATGGGTCATGAAGAAACATGTTTTTATGTAGCCAGGAATACAAGCTAGAGCCGAATGGTGGCCATGTTAAAAGGTAATTTTCTACCCAAGGACTATGAAT
Organism: Pseudotsuga menziesii; assembly: GCA_001517045.1. NCBI lineage: Eukaryota > Viridiplantae > Streptophyta > Pinopsida > Pinales > Pinaceae > Pseudotsuga > Pseudotsuga menziesii. The sequence goes on along the minus strand of LPNX010965174.1, from coordinate 496,593 downwards.
TTATTTTGTTCAGGAAAATGCATAATTTGAAACAAAAACTAATGACCATGAAAGAATACACCAAGGAATTCTACAAGATAAATATCATAGTAGGGTACATAGAGGACACTTCTGGAAGAGTTTCTAGGTATGTTAATGGAATAATATTTGACATTCAGGATTAAATGAGTTTTGTTGTCCCCAATAACTGTAGAATATTCCTATCAACTTGCTCTGAAAGAAGAGGATAAGTTGTTAGACACAATGGCTCACTGGGAGGGGGGGGGTGAATCAGTGAGCTGATACTTAATCCAAATTTCAACTTCAATCAAAAACTCATATATTCATTCAGACATTTACTACATTACCATATTCATCACTAACCTATATCATTCATCATTCATCAAGTTAAATAAATAATCATCAACACAATGCACAAGAGACACAATATATAATATTTGTAATCTTTTTGTATTTCAAATAGCTGCGACCGTGAGGCAATTCAACACCTACTGAAACAAAGAGCACCAACTCCTTATCTAGAACCCTTCCCAGTTTTTCTTAGATCCTACTAAGAAAACATGTACAAGACCCAACTTGTAGATAATACACACATTTGTCACATTACATCACATACACCATCATGACATCAATCACATCATTACATCTCTGTTCATCATTCTCATATCAATGTTCTTCCTTAAGTTTCTTCTTCATTCACAAACCTACTCATAAATATCATGTCACTGCTGTCACCATGAAATATTCAAGTCTCATCAAGATTCAGTGCTGATAATGTCATCAAGGAGTCTCTTCATGCCAAATCCCAAGTTCTATTCACATGTTGAGATATTCCAATACTCAGGTGTTCATGCTCATACCAAATTACCACAGATTTTGTTCATGCCCATGTCAAAGTTGTTTGTACAAGAGTCCCAAAATTATAGCATGGAAATATTAAAAAACATATGTTGTTGTTTAGATGTCGTGGAGAGAGTTGTATTGTTCCTTCACCATATTACTACTGCTACCTTAGTTTTTAGTTTCTGCTTTCCATAGAAACCCAAAAATTAGAGAGTAAAACGAACTCAATCAATTATGTCCCAAAAAACATCAGCGCTGAGATTCACACCACCGAATTTGTCAGATTACTGCAATTAATGTGACTGTGGCTTCCTCAGTGATTCCCTAGACAAGTCTAAATTCATAAAAGATAAAAATGAAACTTCTGCTCATCTGTAGTTGCTGCTACAACCCTCAAAATTCTCCACAAAATCATCGAAATCAGAGCTTTCTATATACTCCATGAATTGCCCTTAAAAATTGTCACAAATTTCAGATCTCTTCACATTCACGAATTTCCTCAGAGCTCAGCCTAAAATTCCTCAGAGGCCCATGAATTTTTCACTTTATTTTTAAGGAGAAATCAAGTATATTTATACTGGTTTTTATTTGTAATTTTACTATGCCGACTTGCAAGAGTTTTTTATTTCTTCTTTTTATATATTTGCAAAGTATGAGGGCTAGCCAACTTTACTCATTTATTTCTATTTTATCAGTTAATAAATTTAAATTATATTTTTTTATTTTTCTTTCACATTATTATCCCCCTTTTTTTTCTTCCACCATTCCCGCAATGGATCAATAACCTATGCCCGCAAGGGTCTTTTCCATGCCTCCATGACTTCATCAAATGTTCTCGCTCAGTCATTAAGTGATTCCCGCCTCTGTCTTCATGCATTACCACATGAGAATGCCAACAACTAGGGTGTAGGATATGCCCACAACCTCTTCTCCTTGTCCACTTCATCTTCCATGTCATCTTGTTTTCCATGCTTTCCATTTACCCTTGTTTTGTCCAAGTCATCATTCTCCTTTGTCTTGCTTGATCTTCATTGTCCTTTGTTCATGTCCTTGTCCTTCAAGCTATCAATTTTCCAACACAATATCCTCTATGTCATCTTCAGCAAATGACCATAGTATGGGTCATTTGACTCATTAGGTGTCCTAATTCTCACATCCAAAGTCCTTGTGCTTTGTCATCTCTTGTATTCATGTTTTCCTAGTCACCTTTCCATGTCATCATTCTTAACCTTTGTCATTAATGGCTTGTCATCATTGATAACCATATTCATCATAATTTTACCAGGAAGCAAAATCAAGGAGCAAAAGGGAAAATTTATGAAGAAGAAGGATTGCCAAAAGGACAAGGACAGATGCAATAATAGAAGGAGGATGGTAACAAATCCCATCAGCAAGAGCAATCTGTACAAGGAAATGATTCATTTCGAGGAAGAGAATCTTTCTCAAGAGGACGAGGAAGAGGTAGAAATTATCAAGTCATATGTTACACATGTGGTAAGATGGTCCATATGTCATGGGACTGTCCAAAGAACACTACAAGAAAGAGAAATGCACAATTTGTTCAAGCTGAAAGTGAACCTACAAAAACAAGAGAAACACATGTTGAGGCTCCATAAGTACAAGAATCCTTAATGATGAAGAGAGTATTTCTAAATCCAAGTAAGGAAGAGTTTGAATCAGCTCAGAGAAAGAACTTGTTTAGAACAATGTGCAAAGAAAAATTTAAGTGTTGTAAATTGATCATTGATAATGGAAGCACTGATAATTTAGTTTCCACAAAGATGGTGAATAAGTTGGAGTTGAAAAGGATGCAACATCCTACTCCATACAAGGTTTCTTGGCTGCATAAAGGTCACCAAGTGTTGGTGAATGAGAAATTCCAAGTAGAGTTCCAGATTGGAGGCTATAAGGATCAAGTGTTGTGTGATATCATTCCTATGGATGATTTACATGTTATGTCAGGAAGACCTTGGCAATATGACCAGAAACCATTTATGATGGCGGGCATAACACTTACATCCTTGAGAAGAACGGTCAGAAGCACAAGTTATTAACTTTAAATGATGAAGTAACCAAGGAGGACATTGATCCTAATGTATTGCTAATGAGTGGAAAGAAAGTGATGATCAGATATGAAGAGTTTGAGAAATAGGAGCAAGGAGAGGAAGCAAAGATGACAACTATAGATTTGAAGGTAAGTGCTTCACTTTCAGCAAACCAAAATTTATTAATTGATTATGAGAATGTAATAGCTGATGAAATTTTTAGTAAATGGATTCCAATAGAAAGTGAAGATCATTTAGGAGTCTCTGTAGTAGAATCAATCATGAAGAATGAAATCCTGATAAATGAACAACAAAATTATGTCAAGGAGGAAATTGTCTTGAAAGACAATGATACATTTTTGAGCGAGGGGTTTCAGAATATTGTTGAAAGTTGTAAGATATCATAATATCATGAACATGATGTAACCAAAGGAGTACTGAAACAAGTGGTTCATGAGATAAATTTATGGTTGCAAGCAATCTTGATGATTTTCTGTATGATATTTATCTTTGTGACAAGGAAAGGAATCTATCAAGTTAAGGAAGAAATTGGTTCTTTTAATAAATTTGTCTTATGTGTAGGAAATATGGTCAAGGTGAATACTTATTATCAATTCCAAGTTCCTATAGTGAAATTCTTGAAAGGTCCTGCTAAAAGTTTTCATAAAACTAACCTTCCAAAACCAAGTTTACATTGTACCAATGAAATCATAAGCCTACTAAATGATAAGCATGGAGAATCAGTGAAAGAGGATTCAATAATGATGTGTGTAACTGAAATATCTCAAGGAAAATCATGGAAGAAATAGGAGAAACAACTTGAGTTAAAATTGAAGGAGTTTAAGTGCATAAATTTTTTCCAATGCTTAATCAAATGGAAGGACAAACCATTTGAAATCATTACAAGAAACCAAAAGTGTGGCAACAAAATTAAAGATCTCATGGACATGAGTCCATGAACACTTTTTGTTGCTTGGGACTTTGATGCAGGGGCATGAACAAATGTTTCTGCTCATATTTTTGGGGGTTGAAAATATATAGTTGTGTTTTAAAGAGTAATGTTGAATTTATATTTTTAATTGTAATAGATTAGGGATAATAAAAGAGATTTAATCTCTTCATTAGTGCTAATTAAATGTCAAGTTAAGTTCAATTAATAGTTGAGTAAAGATAGTGTCAGTTAGGTTTCCATTTACTCGAAATAGAAAATAGATCATAATGTTAAGTTATCTAGAAGTTGTAATAGAGACTCAAACCCAATCTTCTAGAGAGAGAGATTGGAGATGGTGAATTTTTGGAATATGAATAAAATATTTTGAAAACGTTTGTCCACTTATTTTTTCCTGGCATTGCTTCTATTACCCATTTGTTTCATAAAATTTATGTGCAATATTATTTGATTTACCAAAGGCATGTTAATTTGTATGAACACACTGTTCTTCTTTTGACTCCGTGTTAAAAATCATTCTTAAGTCTTTAACATATTGGTAAAATGGCTTGTATTCTTTTAGGAAATATTAATATGACTTTTTATTTGTTTAAAATTATGTTATGGAATAGAGAAATCTGAAATCATGTGATACGAGGAGAAACCATTGGGTTACAACCTTGAAATACACATTGGATAGTTTGAAGACGTTCCCATCAGGTGCCAAAGGCAAATTAGAAGTTTGCATTCAAATTTGGAGTTAAACAAAATCTTGTAGCAACCATAAACAATCTTGTAGCAATGTGAGTCAGTCCTACAACAACATGATCCAGTCTTGCACCAACACGAGCCAGTCCTACAACAACTTGTTTCATCACAATAACGGATCATGTAGCAACACATTCTTGTAGCATTTTGATTTCCTATAGATTGAAACATTTTTTCATGTGTATCTATTGTTCCTGTAGAATGCACCAAGTTTTTGAATGTTTTTTCTTTCATATCTCAATCGTTAGCAACGGGTTCTAGATCTAAACTACATCAATTGAATTTGTAAGTGAATTTTGAATTTAGAAGAAGAATATAATTTTGATAAATATTTGAAAATTTGTGAAGAACATTTAGAATTGTTGGTGTTTCAACCACGAAACTAAAAGAATATTTTTGAGTAGAGGTTTGTTACCAGTTCTCTGTTAGATATGAGATTACAAGAATAATAGTTCTTCTTTTATCCAACATCAATGTTATATTGAGTGTGAAGGTTACTTCATTAGCTAGGTCGAATATGTGATGCTACATCATAATAGAAGAACAATTGTTGGGGTTGAAATAACATGAACATATTAACCTGATAAGGGTACATATGTCAATTGCATGCTTCTTTTTTTTCAATATAGGTTATAATATGCTATGCATTCATAATTTTATGCTAATTAAAGTTCCATATGTGTTTATTTTGTAGTGTCATTATGCTTTGCTCGTGTGTGGTTGTGCAAACCATGACCTCCCCTAGGACCTATAACGAGCCATAATTTGCATTTATACATTAGTTATGCATTTCTACATTGGATTACATCAAAGGATATTCACATGGATATTATTCTATGGTGGTGTCGAGAGATCACTAAGATTGTTTCTATGTTTGAGAAGGAACTTCCCACAAGTTTCATTGATGTATAGGTCCATCTTCAAATTCTCCTAGCTAAAGAGGTTAAATTGGTTGGGGTGGTATCATGTTGTCTGATGTTCTTCTTAGAGAGGTACATGAAAATGTTGAAGGGTTTTGTTCGACAAAGGGGAAAACCCAAGGAGTCTATGGCAAAGGGGTACATAGTTTATGATTCCTTATATTAGTCTAGTCAATACATCAGGAAAATTGATGACACATTGGTAAAAGTGGTTTGGGACAAACAAAAGGATGAGGATAGAAGGGAAGGGAATCCACTCCGAATGAATGGAAAAACACACATGATAAAGAGTAATCCACTTATCTTTTTTCATTTTTCTATAGAGTAATTATTTATACGAAATATGATAATATATATTTGATCTCATACTAATCATTTTCATTTCAAGAATATATCAATGAATACATAAATTGATGCCATAAATAAATTTGTTTGTTACAATACAGAGGAAATGAAGCCATGGCCGCATTGTATGAAGAGAAAAAAATGAAATGGGGCAATGACAGGAAATAATTTAGACAACTGAACAATATAATGTGTTTTGTATACAATAGCATCACATGTATTGTAACAAAAGGGTTTCATGGATGTAAATGTTGAATACATTCAATAAAGGCTATGTGTTCCAACCACCTACAAAATTCGATGTACGATTGCTCGAGGGTGTTCTTCCCAAAATATACCCTTATAGAAGAGTAGCATCATGTTTCAGTGGTAAACCAAAGAGGACCTAAAGACCTTAAATAATGACACCGACAAACTAGCTTAGGGCATATGACACAAATAAGGAGAATAAAATTGCATAATTGTTCGATTCAAATGGGGAATCTATGTTTGATGATCCTAAATTTTTCAACACCTATGCTGAGAAAATTCCCATTGGGATGAAAATAAATTTTGTGTTTATGAGCTTCCATATTGGGATCATATTAATATTTCCTACTTACTAGATCCCATCCATATATTAAAAAATGTTTCAACTTCATTATAGAGGCACATATCATAAAAATAATTGACACATTGGTTGCTAGGAGAGATCATATTTCTTTGAATACTAAAAATAAACATTGGCCAAGAAAAGAAAGCAGAGGAGAGGTCAATCCCTCTTAGTATTTTAAAAAACTTGGCGTCCAATGGATTTTAAAGAAAGATGATCTTTCTTTGGAAAAGGATTTAATATTGAGTGTGAAGGCGCCTTCATTATATGGGTCAACTCTATGATGTAACTTCTTAGTAGAAAAACAATTGTTAGGGTTGAAATTGCATGACAATCTGAACCTCCTAAGGGTATGTATGTCAATTACATGCTTCATAGTGTAGGTTATAATTTGATATGCATTCACAATTTTATGCCAATTAATTCCATACGTGTTTATTTTGTAGTGCCATTATCATTTTCTCATACGTGGTTGTGTGAACCATGAATTTCCTTAGGACCTTCAATAATCCATAATCTGCAGTTGTATGTTGGATTACATCAAATGATATTCACATTGATATCATTCCATGGTGGTGTCAAGAGATTGTTGAGATTGTGTGTATGCGTGAGAAGGAAATACCCACAAATTTCATGGACTTACAAGCCCATCTTTTAATTCACCTAGGTAATAAGGTTGAATTAGTTGGGATGTTCTCATGTCATTGGATGTTATTCTTAGAGAGGTACATGAAAAATTTGAAGGGGTTTGTTCAATAAAGGGAAAAACATGAGGGGTGTATAGTGGATGGGTACATAGTATACAAGTAATTCTATTCTCTTGGTGAATATATCAAGAAAATTGATGACACATCAGGTGAAGTTGATTGGGATGACCAATAGAATGAGGACTCCAAAAGGAAAGGGGAGATACTCCAAATGAACATAAAAACACACATGATAAAGAGTAAGTCACTTATATTTTTACATTTTTTAATAGAGAAACTATTTACACTAAACTTGATAATATATATTTGATATCATGCTAATAATTTTCATTTCATGAATATATTAGTGAATGCAGAAAATGATGTCATCAATAATTTTTTTCATTACAATGTGGAAATGCAACCATGGGTCATGTTGTATGAAGCGAAAAGAAGGAAATGAGGCAATGGTAGGAAAGAATCTAGATGGTTGAACTATAGAATCATTCCTTATCCTAATCATTTAAAATAAAATATAACAATGGTTCATCCCAATAGTTGGGTGGCTAACTAGATCATAGAGAAATATGGAATGTTTGGTAGTTACCCACATGGTGAAGAGGATGCACTAAACATATGGATTGAGTGCAACAACTCTATAATAATATCTCTTTGTACATTGTTCATTTTATAATGCATGTTTGAATTATAACATATATTATGTTTTTATTAATTCTCACTAAGCATATGACAATGTCCATTGTTCTCATTTTATAAGTGAATTTATTCCCATCTATGTGGGCATATGTACATTATTTTAAAACTAAGGATATTGATGATGGACGTGTCACATTTTACTGTGGAGTGGATGTCAAGTTTGACCAATTTAGTCATTATTTCCATCATGATTAGAACCTAATATAGGGGAAGCTAGATTACATAAAAAAGATACAAGAGATCATGCAAGTGCACTTTCATTTTTCCATTGTGTTATTTTTAGGTGCAGGTGGTGGGATACTTCTGATCGAAATAATGTAAAGTAAGATAGTTATAGTGGGATGATATGTATCAAATCTAAAATATGGGGGGATAAAATAAGGATCCTTATGTTTCCCGAAAACGTTGCAACCAAATGTACTTTTACCTAGATGTGTTGGATAGGGATTGGTGGTTCGTACTAAGACATGAACTGAGATCAAAGCATCTTTTTGAGAACAACAATGTTATCATCCCAAGAAATGAAGCAAATCAAGGTGATTCCAACAAATATAAATATGTAAATGTTTTATTTGGTCATTTATCTTATGATTATGGCATCTTTTATGATGTTGGATATGACAATTAAACCGCCATTTACAACCATAATGTTGAAGAAAAATTAAAATAATTTGGAACTTTGAGGTGTTTAATGAATTATGAAACCTTTCCAATTGTAAGATGTACATGTTGTCTATTTTTATAAACTTATTGTGATGTTGGATATGAAAACTTAACCATTTACAACCATGATTTCGAAGAAAAATTACATTTTTTTTTAACTTCAAGATTATTTATAGTTATTTTTATTTGAATAATTTTTATTTGTAATATCTACATGTTCTCTATTCTTATAAGATTAATTATAAAAACTATTACCATGAAGGTCTCTTTATTTGAATGTCACTTAATAATCAAATTTGTAAACATGTTTAATCAACATAACACATATTATAATGACAATGAGTTTTTACAATTACAACCCAAATGAAATAACTTCATGTTAACTAGAGTTAAACATTATATGAACATCCCCATAATCAAGAGGTAAAAAGCATACTAATTCATCATATCTTATTTAACATCCCACTCTAGATTGGTTTCATACGTCCATCTTGTTTAATTTTGTGCAACTTTGTCGAGCTTTTGATATTTAGTCATTTAAGAGAGGAAATACTGAAACTTGAATCAATATACCATTCAATCACATAAAAAAATCAACCATAACACTGCATATACCCTGGGAAAACCCTCAAAATAATGAGGATGAAAAACCCAACAAATATTCTTAGTATAATTATGATAGATGGAAGAGAACCTTTTAGATATGGAGCAATAGAGAAGAGATATCAATCAGATGAACTTTCCAATGAGTTCATTACAATAAATAACATGTCAAAACACTAAAATCAAAATATTAGAGAATCACTAGATGGGGAATTTATCCTCCCATGAAAACTATTGCAAATTTCCTTCCTTGGATACTTGTTGTTTACCTCAATTTCTTCATCATGCTCAATCAATGTGCAATGTCTTTCTTCTTTGACATTAAATCATGCTTGACTGACTTCGGAGTGAACTCGCCTCTTAACTGACTGTAGGATCACTTAGTTGCCATGCTAACTTAATTATATTCATGCAATAGGAGTACCTCAAGTGTCGTAACTTAAGTGTTGTCTTTTAGTTTAACTAAAGTGTCGTCTTGAAAAACACTTTGGTTATCTGAGTCCATTTATTAACACTTTAGTTAACTATTCTTAACTAAAATCATGTTGATTTATTCACTGAAGTGATCACTAAGCTATTCTTTAATTAAATTATTGCATAAATTAACATTTTAATTGATCCTTTAACTAAAGAATTGATTGACGATTCCATATAGTGAAGATTCCATCCTTGAACAGATGCAAGTGAGGTCATAGCTCTAATGGTGGTTTATCTACCCAAAAGAGCAAATGTCTCATCATAGTCTATGACCTCTTTCTAACAGAATCCTTGGGAAAAAAATCTATAACAACATACTTAATATTATACATCTATTTGGGAGTAACTATGGACTTCCCTTCATGCTTAGGAACAACCTCCCAAACATCATTTTTCAAAATAAACTTGTATGTTGTTACCACTACATCTTTTCAAAAATGTTGCTTAGCAGCTTCTTCATATGAGGTAGGATTTGAATCACTCATATGACTCATTAGTGAAACATAACCTAAATATATAGTCAGGTTGATTCTGCTCTGCAGATGATCCTTATGGTGGTCCATGCTTCTCTACATGTTTTAGAATATCTTGGCACCATGCAGATATTGTCTTAAAAGGATGTCCTCAACTGACCTCTCAACCAGTTCTATTAGTTCCTTAGGATCTAGTGAATTTGAGAACACGTATTGATCCTCCCTGTGAACCTATGAATGGGGAGAACTAGATTTTAGGTTCTCCATCATGGGAGTTTTAATCTCCTCCATGTATGTCATAGTGAAGCTCTTTTGATCACTTGAAAGCTACCTTTTCATGGAATGTCACATCTTGGCTTAGTTTAATGTGTCTTTCACCTAGCACATATATCATGTAGGCTTTGGATGGCACGTTATAACCAATAAAGGTGCCTTTTTTTCTGGGAGGATCCATCTTTGTTCTTTTTTCTTTCAGTACATGAATGTATATTAGGATCTTGAAGATCCTCAAGTGTGATATGTTTGATTTCTCATCGTTGAACACTTATTCTAGTGTCTTCTCTTCTATAATGGCATGTACGATTATTTTCATTAGGGGAATTTTGAGGTAAAAAATGGGGCTCCAAACAAAAAATGTACTATTAAAAACAACTTTTTAAGAACCAATCACAATCTAGAGAATGACATCATCTATAATAGTTGAGTTGGCATTACTTGAGTTAAGGTTGCTTATTTGTCATATTCTAAAAGATTGATCAAAATCTATGGTTAACCATGGTAGTCTACAAGTACTTTTACACCTAGAGTAAAGTACTAATGTCTTTTCACATTTTTTCAATAAAATATATTATTGTCCCTTTCATATATTTTGAAAAAGACAAAATATATATGCTAACCTATATTAAAATATAAAATATAAAATATATATGTTAAGTATAAAATATATGTTCTAACCTATATTAAAATAAAAAAATTATTAAAATCAAAATTTAAATTTTTAAAATTTAGAATGTATAATAAATATATTAATAAGGAGCAGGGATGTAGGCCGATTGACAACTGCACATTATGTTAAGGCATATAGGATGTTAAGCAAGTCAACGGTTCTAGTCTCGACGAAATGTGTGTGAAAGTTGAGGCCATAGTTGGTCGTGCCTAGTGGTTATACTGGAGCTGTCGAAATCAATGTTGTATCACATGAGTACAAAACTGACATCGTTGTTGATTCCACACACATATATATTAGAGTACATAATGAATATGTTAAAATATTTCTATATATTTTAAAATGTAGAAAAAAATTAAAAAACTAATAATAGGTGATTAATTTATTAATATAGAAAAAAATAAAAAACTGGTTTAATGATTTTTATACAAATCATAAACATCCTATTTTATGACAATTTAACTAAATTAGTTCTATTATAAAAACACATAAATTGATTTAATAAGAAAATAAACAATTTAAATTAAAAAAAAACATATATATTTATTATTTTAAATTTTAATTTTGGAATAATGGGTTAAACATATTATATGTAAAATTTATTAAGAACCTAAAAAAGATAAGTTATAATAAAAAATTAAAAAGAGACATTTTATCTTAAATTTTAATTTTCAAATACTAAATTAATTATATTATAAAAATACATAAATTATATAAAGAAACAAAAGAACACAAGTTATAATAAAAATTTAAGAATATATATAAATTATTTAAATTTCAATTTTCAATGTGTGGTTGGAGAAAATTTGAAAATTTTGATGTTTTTTCATTTTGTATTATTTGATTGTCTTTTAATTGTGTCTATATTTTATTATTAAAACATATTTGAGTGTGTTTTCATTGTGTTTATATTTTATTATTAAAAGTGATATCAAAGTTCAAGGACATGAATGCATCTAAGTACTACACATTTTTTGGAAATTAAAATTAGTTTTTACTCACTTCAATATAACATTTTTTATTATTTTTGTTTCTAGTATGTAATTCAACCATGGTTATCTAAATTGTACATTTTATGTAGTGGAAATGTGAGTTATCAAGTATACCTTCCCTATAAAATGCCTAGTTCATAATATTTTAATATATCCCTTATGAGTCCCATTTTTGACCTCAAAATTCCCTAATGTTGGATATGCATAGTTTTATTGGTGGATTTTCCCCATAATGAGGTAGATAGATATTGATCATGCATCATGGATTTTGCAACCTCACGTATGGTTCTATTCTTCCTTTTGACAACCCCATTTTGTTGGGGGTTGTAGGGTACTGTTAACTATCTCCAAATTCATGCATCACTATCGAACTCATTAAATGCATGTGAATCAAATTCACCTCCATTATTTGACCTTAATGCATGGATGTGCTTCCTTGTATGATTTTCAACTAGGGCCTTGAACTCTTTGAACTTGCTAAGAGTTTCACTCTTAACCTTCAGAAAATAAATCCATGACTTTATGGTGAATTCATCTATAAATAGTACATAATATAAATAGCCACTCAGGGGAGGGGAGGGGATGACATGGGACCACATGCATCTAAATGTATTTACTATTAACTCTAAAATCCCTTTAGATCTAGTAGAACTGCTAGAAAATTTCTTAACATTCTTCCCAAGTGCGTACCCCTATAGGCACTATCATGCTCATTGAATCAAATACGGGAGCACCTTTTACCATCTTCTACAATCCAGGTAGCACTTTGTAGTGGAGGTGAAAAATACTCATGTGCCATAGCTTGCATGGATTGATAGTGTTGTGAATCATAGCTTGCATGTACTTCCCAGGTACCTTGTAGAAACCTTTCTTTATAACTCCAATCATTGTAGAAGATTATATGCTTCTTTTCTTTGGCCATAATAGTTCCTAATTATCCATGAATATAACTTGGAAGCCTTTATCTTCAAGAACCAAAACTAATAGAAGGTTCTTCTTCAATCTCGGAACATATAGAATGCCCTCCACATGTAAAACATCACCTGGGCTCAGCTGGAATGAGGCAGATCCAACTCATTGGATCGAATAGGTTGAGTTATCTCCTATAGATTGTCATATGTTTGGATGCGGCACTATCAATCAACCATGTGTCTGCACTTGTAATGACGAATCTTAAAAGGGATGAGACAAGGTAATACTCTCTCCTTATCTCCTTTTCCTTGGGTGCATTCTTATGAGAAGTTTCATCATATTTGGAAGTAGAAGAATGAAACATTCCTTTTCATCCTTGCTTTACTTTTCACTCCCTTGAGAAATGGACCTTCTTGTTTCAATTGAACCATCTATCCTTCGACTTGTCAAAGACTTTACTGTACTCCTTCTTCTTTGAATGAGAGAAATTCTTTTGAAAGAATGGTTTCCTTCCTTTCTTAATCATTTCTATGAGGGAAAGGTTTTCATCTTTGATGCAAACAATGTTGCTCTGGATTCACCCCTCCTCTTGAATGCAATCATGCCATAACCTCTAAAATTTAAGTCACACCTCTCATCTGTTTATTGCAGCCAAGAATGTCTCCCATGAGGATGGGAGACCATCAATAGTGGTTTGAAGAATATCATATTCATCCACCACAACTCCATTTTTAGGAAGTTGATTTCTTATATGAGAAGTCTTGGTGAAGAAAGAGGCCATTGTCTTGTCCTTGTTCATCTTGACAGTTCATAGATTCTTCTTCAATGCCCTATTTTGACTCGTGGATTTATTCTCATATAAATTTGTCAATGTATCAAAACATTCCTTTAAGGTATTCAAGGGAGTAATCATGGACATCAATTTGTCCTTCACTGAATCATAGATGATTCATTTGGGTTTATATTAGTTCTTATTGAATTTGATGCACCCTACTTTAGATGTAGGATCCCCCATTACAGTGGATGTTAGGATCCCCCATTACAGTGGATACGTAGGCATCGAAGTCATGTTCCTCTAGAATGCTGAGAACCCTGACCTTCCAAGTGTTGAAATTCTAACCTCCATCAAGATGGTCTTCTGGTCGAACTAATATCAATGCCATTTTTTCAAGTCTTTTTCTCAAATCCTCAGGATCTATGTAAGATTTCTAGTTTTCTTGAAAAAATGCATCTCCTTCATGCCCTGAGCTCTGACACCATGTTGATTTTTGTGCAACTTTGTTGATATTTTGATATTTAATTCTTAAGTGCAGAAATACTAAAACTTAAATCAATAGAACATTCAATCACATAAAACATTAAACCATAACACTGCATGTACCCTAGGAAAACCCTCAAAATAACGAGGATGAGAAACCCAACAAATATTCTTAGTATAATTATGATAGATGGGAGAGAACCTTTTACAAGCATATATTTCTTTCAAGAGATAATAGATAATAAGAACCCTCAGAGTATATACAGAGAAATAGAGAAGAGATATCAAACAAATGAACTTTCCAATGAGTTCATTACAATAAATAACATGTCAAAACACTGCCATGAAAACAATAGTGAATGACTGCATGGGGAATTTATCCTCCCATGCAAAATATTTTGATTTTCCTTCCTTTGATACTTTTTGTGCACCTTGGTTTCTTCATCATGATCAATCAATGGGAAACTTCTTTCTTCTTTGACATTAAATCATGCTTGACTGACTTTGGAGTGAAATCACCTCTTAATTGACTGTAGGATCACTTAGTTAACATGATAACTTAAGTGTCTTAATTCAATAGGAGTAACTCAAATGCCGTAACTTAGGTGTCGCATTTTATCGTAAGTTTCATTTTAGTTTAACTAAAGTGTCATCTTGCAAAAAAATTTAGTTAACTAATCCCATTTATTAACACTTTAGTTAAGTAGTATTAACTGAAATCATGATGATTGATTTACTGAAGTGATCATTAAGCTCTTATTTAATTAAATAATTGCATACATTAATATTTTAACTGATGATTTAACTGAAGCATGGATTGACGCATACATTTTTAACTAAATATTAATCAATTCGACTTCACTTTAATCAGGTGAGGTGTCTTCATTGGAAATTTCAAATTTCTCTTGGTGTCTATGCATTTATCTTTATCTCCTATCTTTGACTACATGGTCATTATGTGCTAACTTTAATTATCTATCATATCATATTATATTAAGAATATTTATAGACCAAATGATCATATGTTGAAGTAATTCACTCTAGAGGTCGTCAATATCTAAAGGAGACTTATCAAAAATTGGCGATCATGGTTATAAATACATCACACAACATTAAATGGGTACCTTTATATGGAAGGTCCACATTACCTCTATATGGGAGGTCCACCCCATGGGTACCTTTATACGGACAGCCCACATGAGAATATTGACTTGTCATACAAGTCTAGAACCTTGTCCAACATGACTTTAAAACATCATCACTTTGATCAATCAAACCATTCACCTCTATATGAGAGGAAAAACCTTTATATGTAAGGTTTAGTATTTCATGAGTCCAACTCAAGAATCTACTCCAAGTACTTGATTCCAACTCAAGCTTCCTCTATACGGGAGGACCTAATCCTAAATGCACAAGATTGGCTTGGAGAATGAATCATGATGTTGTACATTTATATCTCCCTCTCAGTGAGGGAGGCATTCTCTACCTTACCAATCTTGTCTCAAAAGTGCCTGAACTTCGTCACTAACATAGACTTTGTAACAAATTTGCAATTTGTTCTTCAAGAGAAATGTATTGAAGTTTTACTGCACCTTCATGGACCATGTCTCGAATAAAGTGGTACTTAATTTCAATGTGTTTTTACTTGTCATGAAACACTAAATTTTTGGAAATATTGATTCTCTCATTGTCACACTGAATGACTACAGGCTCAATGTTCTCACTGAATAATCCCTCAAGTACCTTTCTAAGCCACACCACTTCTTGGAAAGAATTATTAGCTGCAATGTATTATGATTATGTAGTACTCTAGGCTATGGATTCCTGGCTCCTACTAGACCAATATATCATAGCTAAACCCAAGCTATAACATTATCCAATTGTACTCTTTTGGTCCATGATGCTACCACCAAAATTTGAATCATCATATCCAAGTAATATAGCTCCTCAATTGGAGGCATATCTGAGTCCATAACCAATCACACCTTAGAGGTACTTAGCACATGCTTGGAAACAACCTAATGTCTCTATTTTGGATCAGACATAAACTGACAAAGATTACTTGCAACATAGCATATGTCCAGTCTCAAGTGTATCAGGTACACCAATGGACCAATAAGCTATCTATACAAAGTGGGGTCCACTAGATTCAATCCAATATCAATATCATGGATTTTCCTCAAATGGGAAACCATCATTTGTATACATGGATTCACAATCCATCATGCCAAACCTACGCAATATTTCAATATTATACTTCCATTTAGATAGAAATATCTCATCTTTTCTTTGCCAAATCTCAAGGCAAAAAAGGTAGTGCATAAGACCTAATTCTTTCATCTCAAAATCAAAAGTGAGATCCCTATTGCACCAAGCAATCAGATGTTACTCTTGAGTAAGGAACAAATCATCAACATACAAAACTAATATCAATGATTATTTCTTTTCTACTTTGTAGTACAAATTTCAGTCAACTTCACTCTTGGAGAAGCCTAGTCTCTGAATATAGCTGTCAATTCTTGAATACATGTCTCTAGGAGCTTTGTTAAGCATATTTAAGGCTTTATTCAACTTGAAACATGGGATTCCTTCCCATGATCCACAAACCACTTAAGATGTTGAATATAAACATCTTTATGAACATCACCATTGAGGAAGGTTGTCTTCACATCCATTTGGTGAAGCTTCCATCCTAGAACATATGCAAGTGAGGTCATAGCTTGAAATGGTGGTGTATCAAGCCACATGAGAGAATGTCTCATCCTATTCTATGCCCTCTTTCTGAGAGAATCCTTAGGAAACAAATATGGATTTATACTTCTCAAAAATTCCATAAGCAGCATGCTTAATCGTGGCTTATTCTTATAAATCCATCTGGAAGTAACTATAGACTTCCCTTTAGGTTTAGGAACAACCTCCCAAACATTATTCTTCATAATATAATTTTATTCTTATGTCATTGCATCTTTAAAAACTTGGTGCATAACAACTTCTTCATATGAGGTGGGATCTAAATCACATATATGAATCATCAATGCAACATACCTTGAATATCTATTAGGTTTCTTTTGTTATTTGGATGAACCTAATGGTGCTCCATGATTTTCTACATATTTAAGAATATCTCAGAACCATACAGATCTTCTCTTAATAAGAGGTTCCTCAAGTGACCTCTCAACTAGTTCTACTAGTTCATCAGGAGCTAGTGAATATGAGAACAATTTATGATCCTCCCTCTGAACCTCTAAATGGGGAGAACCAAAATATAGCTTCTCCATAATGGGAGATTCAAGATCCTCCATGTCTGTATCATACTAAAACTCTTTTGATTGCTTGAATGAAACCTCTTCATGGAATTCCACATCTTGGATGACTTGAATGTGTCTTTCACCTAGAACATATATTCTATAGGCTTGGTACGAGTCACTATAACAAACAAAGGTTACCTTCTTTATGCAAGTCTTCATATTTGTTCTCTTTTCTTTCGGTATATGAATGTATATTGGGCTTCCGAATATCCTCAAGTGTGAGATATTTGGATTCTAATCATTAAGCACTTATTCTGGTCTCTTCTCTTCTAGAATGGCATGTGGGATTCGATTCTATATATGGCACAATTGTACTGGTGGCTTCTTCCCATAATGATTTAGATAGATCTTGATCATGCATCATGGATTTTGCAACCTCACATATGGTTCTATTATTCCTTTTGGTAACCCCCATTTTTTGTGGCTTTAGGGTACTGTTAATTGTATACATGTTCCTGCATCACTATAGAACTCAATAAATGCATGTGACTCAAATTCACCTCCATTATTGGAAATTAATGCACGAAGTTTCTTCTGTGTCTAATTTTCAACTAGAGCCTTGAACTCTTTGAAATTGCTAAGAGTTTCACTCTTAGCTTTTAGGAAATAAATCCATGACTTTATGGAGAATTCATCTATAAACATTACATAATATAAATAGTCACTCAGGAATGGGGCTAACATGGGACCACATACCTCCGAATGTATTAACTCTAAAATCCATTTAGATCTAGTATAACTACTAGAAAAACGTTTCTTAATACTATTCCCAGGTGCACAACCCCTACATACACTATCATGCTCAAAATAAAATATGAGCATACCTTTTACCATTTTCTGCAATCCAAGTAGTGCTTTGTAGTGAAGGTAGCCAAACCCCCTGTGCCATAGTTCACATGGAGTGATAATGTTTTGAATCATAGCTTTCATGTACTTCCTAGGTAACTTGTATAGACCTCCCTCTCTAACTCCAATCACTAGAAGATTCTATGATTTTGTTCTTCAGACATAATATTGCTTGATTATCCATGAAGATAATTCAAAAGCCTTTATCTTCAAGAATAAAAAAATGATAGAAGGTTATTCTTCTAGAGTGGAACAATAGAATGTACCCCACATGTAAAATATTATCTAATCTCAGTTGGAAGGAGGTAGATCCACCTCCTTGGATCAAATAGGTTGATTTGTCCCCCAACTCGAACATGCAAGTGATATTTTTCTCCTTTAGGTCAGATATGACACTCCTATATCCTGTCGTATATTTGGATACACCATTGTCAATCAACCATGTGTCTACACTTTTCATGATAGATCCTGAAAGGGATGAGACAAGGTAATTCACCCTCCTTTTCTCATTTTCCTCATATGCATTCTTCTAATTAGTTCATATTGTTTAGCAGTAGAAGCAATGACCATTCCTTTTTCCTCCTTGCTTTGCTTTGTACTCTCTTGAGAAATGACCCTTCTTGTTGCAATTGAAGAATTTAGCCTTCGACTTGTCAAAGACGTTGTTGTACTTCTTCTTCTTTGAATGAGATCACTTCTTTTAAAAGAAGGGTTTCCTTCCTTTATCCATCCTTACTATGAGGGAATTTTTTTCTTCTTTGGTGCACACAATATTGCTCTGGATTCGCCCCTCATCTTGAATGCAGTCATGCCATAATATCTCTAAGTTAGGTTGCACCTCTTGATCGTTTACTGCATCCAATAATGTCTCCCATGGGGATGGGAGACCATCAATAGTGGTTTGAAGAAGATCAGCTTAATCGAACACAACTCCAATTCTAGCAAGATTATATCATATATAAGAGAACCTGGTGAAGAAATATGACATTGTCTCATCCTTCTCCATCTTGAGGGTTCGTAGCTTGTTCTTAAACTCCCTCTTTTGACTCGAGGCTTTCTTCTCATATAAATTTGGAAAAGTATCAAAACATTCCTTTGTGGTCTTTAAGGGAGTAATCACGGAATTGAAGTTGTACTTGACCAAATCATAGATGATCCATTTGGCTTTAGTTTGGTTCTTATTGATGTTGAAGCACTCTGCATTGGACGTAGGCTCCTCCATCACAATGGATATGTAGGTATCCAAGTTATATTCCTCCAAGATAATGAGAACCCTAGCATTCCAAGTGTTTAAATTCATAGTGCCCTCAATATGGTCTTCCATTCGAAGTGAGATCAATGTCATTGTTTTCAAGTCTTGTGCTCAAATCCTCAGGATTTATGTCCAGGATTTCTATTTTTCTCGCAAAACTTAGCTCCTTCACACCCTAAGCTTTGATACCATGTTAAATTTTTTTCAACTTTGTTGATATTTTGATATTTAATTCTTTAAGTACACAAATACTGAAACTTGAATCAATTGAACATTCAATCACTTAA
The DNA here is from genome assembly GCA_001517045.1 of Pseudotsuga menziesii. Taxonomy (NCBI): domain Eukaryota; kingdom Viridiplantae; phylum Streptophyta; class Pinopsida; order Pinales; family Pinaceae; genus Pseudotsuga; species Pseudotsuga menziesii. The sequence continues at coordinate 476,732 of LPNX010965174.1, read as the reverse complement.
AACATTCAACCATAACACTGCATATACCCTAGGAAAAACCTCAAAATAATGAGGATGAAAATCCCAACAAATATTTTTTAGTATAATTATGATAGATGGTAGAGAACCTCTTAAAACAACATATTTCTTTCAATATATAAGAGATCATAAACACCCTCAGTGTATATATAGAGCAACAGAGAAGAGATATCGATCATATGAACTATCCAATGAGTTCATTATAATAAATAACATGTCAAAACACTGCCATGCAAACAATAGTGAATCAGTGCATGGGGAATTCAACCTCCTATGCAAAATATTGCGAATTTCCTTCCTTGATACTTGTTTTGTACCTTGGTTTCTTCATCATGCTCAATCAATGCACAGTGCCTTTATTCTTTTACATTAAATCTTGCTTGAATGAATTTAGAGTGAACTTTCCTTTTAACTGATTGTAGGATCACTTAGTTAACATGTTAACTTAAATGTCTTCATGCAATAGGAGTAACTCAAGTGTTGTAACTCAAGATTCCTAACTTAAGTGTCGTATTTTATCTTAAGTGTCATCTTACATAACAATTTAGTTAACTAAGTCCTTTTAATAAAAATTTAGTTAACTACTCTTAATTACTATCATGCTGATTGATTTACTAAAGTGATCACTAAGCTCTTCTTTAATTAACTTATTGGATACATATTTTAAATGATGCTTTAACTGAAGCATTGATTGAGGCATACATTTTTAACTGAAGCTTTATCAATTCAAGTTCACTTTAACGAGTTAAGGTCTCTTCATTGAAAATTTTGAATTTCTCTTGGTCTCTATACATTTATCTTGATCTCTTATATTTTACTTCATGGCCAATATGTGCTAACTTTAATTATCTATCATATTGGATTATACTAGGAATATTTATCAGATGTTGTGATCATATTATATTACCCTAGGCCAAATTATCATATACTAAAGTAATTCAGTCTAGAGGTGGTCAATCTCTAAGGAGACTTAATAGCAATTGGTGATCATGGTTAGCAATACATCACACAACATCAAATAGGTACCTTTATACGGAAGGAAAAAATTACCTCTATATTGGAGGTCCACCCCATGGGTACTCTTATACAAAAGGTCCACCTTAGAATCTTGACCTGACATAGAAGTTGGGAGCCTTGTCTAACAAGAATTTACAACATCATCGTTTTGATAAATCAAATAATTCACCTCTATATGGGAGGAATAGCCTTTACATGGAAGGCTTGGTCTTTCTTGATTCCAACTCAAGAATCTACTCCAAGCACCTAAGTCCAACTCATGATTCCTATATACAGGAGGACCTAATCCTAGTTACACAAGATTGGCTTGGATAATGACTCATGATGTATATTTAACAACCCTCTCAGTGAGGGAGGCATTCTATTCCATGCCAAACTTTTCTTGGAAGTACCTGAACTTTGTCACTAACATAGGATTTGTTAACACATCTATAATCTTCTCATTAGTAGCAATGTATTGAAGTTTTACTACACCTTTTTGGACCATGTCTTAGATGAAGTGATACTTCATTTGAATGTGTTTTGACTTGACATGAAACATTGGGTTTTTGGGAATATTGATGCATCTCTTATTGCTACACCAAATGATTGTAGGATCAAGCTTCTCACCGACAATCTCGCAAGTATATTTCTCAGTGACACTGATTCTCAACAAACTATACTAGCTGCAATGTATTATGCTTCTGTAGTACTTTAGACTATGGAGCCCTATTTTCTGTTGGACAAATGGATCATAGCTAAACCCAAGGTATGACAGTAGAAGGTTGTATGCTTTCGGTCCATGATGCTACCACCCCAATATGAATCAACATATCCAAGTAACATCAACGCTCAATTAGAGGAATATCTGATACCATAAGAAATCGTGTCTCGGAGGTATCTATACACATGCTTAGAAGCAACCCAACATTTGTGTTTCAGATCAAACATAAAGTGACTCATAATACTCACATCATAGGATATGTCTGGTCATGAGTATATTAGGTACATCAATGAACCAATAATATATCTATAAAAAGTGGGGCCCACTTGATCTGATCCAGTATTAGTCTCATAAATTTTCATCGAATAGGAAACCATCGATATAGACATGGATTTTCAATCCATCATTCCAAACTTGTGAAATATGTCAACAATATACTTCCCTTGAGACAAAATATCTCATCTTTTCTTTGCAAAATCTCAAGGACAATAAAGTAGTGCATAAGGCCTAAGTATTTAATATTATACTCAGAAGTGAGCTCCCTCTTAAACCAAGCAATCAGATGTTCCTCTCTAGTAAGGAAAAAATCATTAAAATACAAAACTAATATCAATGGTTGGTTCTTCACTACTTTCAAGTAAAAATATGAATCAACTTCACTCTTGGAGAATCCCAGTCTCTGAAGATAGCTATGAATTCTCAATACCAAGCTATGGGAGCTTTCTTAATCCCATACAATGATTTGTTGAACTTGAAAACATGGGATTCCTTCCCATGAACCACAAAACCCTCATGCTAATGAATATAAACCTCTTCATCAACCTCATCATTGAGGAAGGTTATATTCACATCCATTTTTTCAATATTCCATCCTAGAACATATGCAAGTGAGATCATAGCTCGAATGGTGGTGTATCTGGACACAAGAAAAAAATTCTCATCATAGTCCATTCCCTCTTTCTGAGAGAATCCTCAGGAAACAAATCTAGGTTTATACTTCTAAATACTTCCATAAACAACATGCTTAATCTTATAAATCCATCTGGAATTAACTATGGACTTCCCTTTAGGTTGAGGAACAACCTCCCAAATATTATTCTTCGTAATAGAATTGTATTCTTATGTCATTGCATCTTTGCAAACTTGTTTCTTAACAACTTATTCATATGAGGTAGGTTGTGAATCACTGATATGACTCATTAGTGCAACATAACCTGAATATATGTGAGGTAGATTTTTCTCTATATATGAGACTAATGGTGCTCCATGCTTCTCTGCATATTTTAGAATATCCGACACTAAGAGGTTCCTCAAGTGACATCTCACCCAGTTCTACATGTTCATCATGAGCTAGTGAATATGATAACACTTCTTGATCCTCCCTCTAAGCCTATAAATGGGAAGAAACATAATCTGGGTTCTCCTCCATGTATGTATCATACTAAAGCTCTTTTGATCTCTTGAATGCAGCCTCTTCATGGAATGTCACATATCAATTGAATTCAATGTGTCTTTCACCTAGCACATATATTATGTAGGCTTTGGATTACTCGCTATAACCAACAAAGGTTCCCTGGAAGGCTCCATCATTGTTCTCTTTTTGTTTGGTACATGAATGCATACTAGGCTCCCAAAGATCATCAAGTGTGAGATGCTGATATTCTGACTGGTGAACACTTCTTCTAGTGTCTTCTCTTCCAGAATGGCATGCTGGATTATATTATGGATATAAATAGTTGTACTGATGGATTCTACCCATAATGAGGTAGAAATATCTTGATCATGGATTTTCCTACCTCACATATGGTATTATTCTTCCTTTTAGCAACCCCATTTTGTTGGGGTTTGTAGGGTAATTTTAACTATCTACATATTCCCACATCACTACAGAACTCATTAAATGCATGTGAATCAAATTCACCTCCATTATCAGACCTTAATGAAAATATGTGCTTCCTTGTCCGATTTTCAACTAGGGACTTGAACTCTTTGAACATTCTAAGAGTTTCACTTTTAGCCTTCAAGAAATAAATCCATGACTTTGTTTAGAAGTTAGCTATAAACAATGCATACTATAAATATCCAATCAGGGATGGGGATGACATGGGACCACATACATCAGAAAGTATAAACTCTAAAATAAATTTAGATCTAGTAGAACTGCTAGAAATTTTTTTCTTAACATTCTTCGCAAGTGCACAACCCTACAATCACTATCATCCTCAAAATAAGATACATGAACACCTTTTACCATTTTTTGCAAGCCAGGTAGCACTTTGTAGTGGAGATGACCAAGCCTCTTGTGCCATAGCTGTAACATCCCCGACCCTCCGACCGGTGAAGAGGACGCTACGATACATCAATAATCAGGGCATCTAGCCCCATGAACAAGAACATACATACATATAATGCTGAAGCATGATACTTAAAAACATAAAACATATTGCAATGCATTAATCATTCATATACATAGTGGAAGCAAAAAACATGCATTCATATACAATTCAACATGTACATCATCATTCATCAATGGAAAATATAGTTGCAGACACAAGTTAGGCAAGAATACTTATCTTATAGAGAACTTGTCCTGCAACCAGCTACGCCGCTACAATGTTCCACCCAATCATAGGCCCACGTGCTCTTTAATATCACAGCAACGCTGCCACCCCCCAGTCGGGCATGATTCCCCAAGGAATAAGGAACTAACAGTCTTACACATAGCCAAGGGTAACAACACCACAAGGGTACACAGTTCATCCAAGCCAACACAGTTGGGTTTATCAGGCCATCCAGGAGCTGGGAAAGGCTAAATGCTAAGCTGGAAATCCCATTGAAGAGCTAAGGACACCTACACCAGAACCATCTTGGCTTCTAGGACACCCACACACACCCAACACAAGGAAATCAGTCCTTTCTCTGCAACGTAGTCCCTCAAACCCTGATCTCCCTTCCAGTGCAATTCAGGGGTTGTGGAGAAGAAAGCCAGCCCACTAGCTCTGTTTGTGTGGTTCCCAAACCACCAGGTTTATCAAGCACATCAAGCCCTCATTCACCACTCCAATGTGTTCCGAGGACAAAACCACTGCGTGCATGTAGCAAAACAACTATTCAAGCTTTAACAGGGGAAAAAAACTCCCTAAATCGTTCTTGGCCCTATCGTGGCCAAAACGATTTCATAGCGATCTACAACAACCCAAATCACAAAGGAAACTCAGCCAACAAAAGTGGGGAAACAAAAGTCAACGAACCATAGGAGAAAACCATCACAATATCAACAAATATTACTTTGTAAAGGAAGAACACAATCAACAATGCGTGGAGGAGACTATAGCCAGCGATCAGTGAGGAAACCCCTGCAATCTACAGCACATGATCCACCATGAAGGATGGAACAATGCACAGTATGATAATACCCCAGGAAAAATCAATTCTCTGCATGAACGAAAGGAAAAACATATCCACAGACTGGCAATTGGTGTGAGAGAAGGAAGAACTAACCCCCAAACAATGGATCGTGGATCCATTTAACTCAGCCCGCATGAGGAAATAGAACCATCGGCGCTGGAGAGAGTGCAGTCGTGGAGAGAGTGGGATCATGGCGTAGTGGTTTCCCTCACCAGTGTGAGGGTCAGCCTAGTGGAGTGTGCGTGTGGGCAAGGCATGGCAATCTTGCCACACTCTATTGCCAGCATTAACAGCCCTAACCAATAGTAGAACATTAAAATGGTGGTTGAATGAGACAAGGGAAGGCGAGCAGTCCAATAGGGTGGTGACACATGGATTTTCCCCCCATGGCTCAAGGTTTAGCATTCCCCCTTCTTATCCTTAGGAATCATGCCCCTTCTCAATTTGGTTGCAGAGAACATAGCTGGTTGGGTTATTTAATTAAAAATGCATAGTTACATGATGCCACAATTTAATATGTATGCTGGATGTCCCGATATACCATCGGTGACAATTTCTATCTGAAATAGAACATAACCAAATCGATGGTGGGGCCTTTGCCTTTAGCTCTGCACCATGATTATTTACAATATATGTATCATGCAAACGGGGTCAAAACCAGGGTCTTACATTCCCCTCCCCCTTCAATATCAATGTCCTCAGTGCTTTACAAAATCGAACAAAATGCTACACTGGCACCGCCTCAGTGTTCCGCATACTTGAACAAAAATGGATGTGCCAATCGCATGGCATCCTCCAGCTCCCATGTAACCTCTTCAGGTCCGTAGTGCTCCCATTGCACCTTTACTTGCCCTATGGCTCAGTTCCGAAGCATTGTGACCTTCCTGCCGAGGATGTGCATTGGCTCGATTTGGAACTCTCCCTCGAGTTCCACCTGAATCACATCCCAATTTATCACATGGTTAGGATCATGTACATATTTCTTAAGCAAAGAAACATGAAAAACATTATGATCTCTAGTACTAGCAAGCAATGCAAGTCTATATGCAACAGTCCCTATTCTTTCAAGCACTTCAAATGGCCCACAATATCTAGGTGACATCTTGGCACAACTTCCAAGCTTCAAGGAACTCTTCTTTGCTTTTACTCTGAGGTAAACATGATCCCCAACACTGAACTCTCTGTTCATCCTATGCTTATCTTCATAGCTTTTCTGTCTGTCCTGTGTTGCTTTCAGGTTTTGTCTGATCTTTACAACCTCTTGCTCCATTTCCTTAAGCAATTCTAGTCCAAGCACAACCCTGTTCACTGGGTTATCCCAAGTCACTGGTGTCCTACACATCCTTCCATACAAAGCTTCGTACGGACTCATCCCCAAGGATGCATGCTGTCCATTGTTTTAAGCAAACTCTACCAAGTGCAAGTAATCTTCCCACTTGGTTGGTTTGTCTGTCACATACATGCGAAGCATATATTCAAGCACCTGATTCATTCTTTCTGTCTTCCCATCTGTCTGAGGATGGTATGCAGTGTTGAAGTTTATCTTTGTACCCAAGTCCGCAAACAATCCCTTCCAAAAATTGGAAGTGAACTTGACATCTCTGTCAAAGACTATTGCCTTTGGCAATCCATGCAATTTGAAAATCTCCTTCATGAAGATCTTTGCAATGTCATCAGTCTTGTGCATAGACTTCACCGGTATAAAATGTGCTGCTTTTGTCAACTTGTCTACCACAACCATGATGTAATCATGTTGTCTCCATGTCATCGGTAATCCCGTAATAAAATCCATGGAAATAACTTCCCATTTCCATTTCGGAACTGGAAAAAGCTACAACAAGCCTGTTGGATGTTGATGCTCAACCTTTACCTGTTGACATTTCATGCACCTTGAAATGTATTCAGCCATGTCCTTTTTCATTCCTGGCCAAAAGTACTATTTTATAGCTGTAGCAATTGTCTTCTGATATCCTGGGTGACCAGAATACAGATCTTGATGTATTTCATCCATAACAACCCTCCTCAAATCTGCTACATCTGGAATATAAATTCTTCTTTTATAAGTAAGAACTCCCTCTTCTTCCAATTTATATCCCTCATACCTCTTCTCAAGACCTTGCTGCTGCAATTTGTCTTTTACCTGCTCATACAATTCATCTCCGGCAACATGATTAACAATCTTCTGCCTCAAATCTGATTGGAAAATACTAAGAGATGCCAAATGCATTTCCCATACCTTCCTGCTGAGTGCATCAGCTACCTTATTCTCCTTTCCTTTTATGTGCTTGATTTCGAAATCAAACTCACATAAAAATTCCATCCATCTCCCTTTCCTAGCATTTAGAGTAGGCTGATCAAACAAATACTTCAAATCACAATGGTCTGTCCTGAGCTCAAATCTTCTACCCATCAAGTAATGTCTCCACATCTTGAGAGCATGTACTATGGCTGCAAGCTCAAGATCATGAGTGGCATAGTTCTTCTCATGATCCTTCAGCTTTCTTGAATCGTAACATATCACGTGGTTGTCCTGCATAAGGACTCCTCCAATCCCTTGTTGGCATGCATCGGTACACACCACAAAATCTTCCTCTGGATCTGCAACCTTCAATATTGGTGAACTGGTGAGAATATTCTTCAACCGCTGGAACCTTTCTTCACACTTCGAATTCCATTCGAACTTTATCCCCTTCTTTTGCAAAGAAGTGGTGGCATGTGTAACCTTGGAAAATCCCTCAATGAATCTCCTGTAGTATCCTGTAAGTCCCATAAAATATCTTACATCCGTCACATTTCTTGGAGTAGGCCAATTCATAATGGATTCAATCTTCTCAGGGTCTACTGATATACCCTCTTCTAAGATAATGTGACCCAAATACTAATCTCTATCTCTATAGAAGTCACACTTGCTCAGTTTTTCATACAGCTGATGCTCCTTGAGTAATTGTAATGTCAATCTCAAATGCTCTTCATGTTCTTCCTCATTCTTAGAATAAACAAGAATGTCATCAAGGAAAACAAGAACAAACTTGTCCAAATACTTACTGAAGACATTGTTCATAAGGAACATAAATGTAGTTGGTGCATTTGTGAGACCAAATGGTACCGCTACAAACTCATAATGTCCATACCTTGTCCTGAAGGTTGTCTTATGAATGTATTCATCCTTGATTATCACCTGATGGTAACCAAATCTCAAGTCAATCTTGGAAAATACCTTTTCTCCTCTCATTTGATCAAAGAGGTCATCAATCCTAGGAAAATGATATTTATTCTTCACAGTAACCTTGTTCAACTGTCTGTAATCAATACATAACCTAAGTGTACCATCTTTCTTCTTTACAACTAGAACCGGTGCTCCCCAAGGAGACACACTCGGTCGGATATACTTCTTTTCCAACAACTCTTGCAGTTGCATCTTCAAATCTAGCATCTCCTGTGTACTCATCGTGTAGGGTGTCTTAGACATTGGTGCTGCTCCTGGCACAAGTTCAATGGTGAAATCAATGTCCCGCTTTGGAGGAAGTCCTAGAATCTCATCAGGAAACACATCCCTGAATTCCTATAACACCTGATAGTCCTCCAACCTAGGAGTTTCATCTCATGTTGGTTCCAGAATATGAGCTGCATACAACTGGAAACATTTCCTACTGCATTGATGAAACCTGTCTTACTGAAACTACCTCACAACTACCTTTGGAATACCTTTCACAACTACTGGGTTTCCTTCTTCATTCATGCATTCAAAAGTCTTATTGTAATAGTCAAGCTTTACTCTGTGAGATTCTAACCAATCCATTCCAATGAGAACATCATAGGAACCAAGTGGTAGAACATTCAGATCTACACAAGTGATCAATCCATTCATAGCCAATGGGCATTTCTCCAATACTTCACTGAATTTTCTCTTAGTTCCAGTGGCTAGCTGAACTAACCAAGATTTCCTATGCTTTAATTTATTAAAAGCACAAATATCCACTACTCTGGGAGTAAAGTAACTGTGAGTAGAACCAAGGTGAATCAAAATAGAAACAGATTGTTCAACAATCTTACCTACAACTTCAACCACAGTTGACTGGTGATCTGCCTGGCGGTCCTCCAGTGCTGCATAAATTCTAGGGACTACTCTTGCTACCTGACCCACTATTTCTGCTTCCTGAATGTTATAAACTGGCCTTGCACTTTCATTCTCAAGTGGACAATATCTACGCAAGTGGGGTCCCTCACATTTCTAACATTTGAGTGGACCTTTATTCTGTAGTGGATCTTTTGGCTTTCCACCTGTCATTCCAACTGGGTTACTCGCAGCTTGGGATGGCTGCTTCTGCTGGTTCTTGAATCTAGAAGGTTTGAAACCTTTCCTTCTTTGGTCAATTTTCTCATTCTTCTTGTCCTTCCATGCCTTATGGTAATCAGGTTTCCCTTTGCTTTGATCATAGCAATACTTAGCCTTCCTTATCGCTTCTTTAAGAGTTCTTGGTTCGTAAAACTCAATTCTATCTTTGTAAGACTGAGGAAATCCACTCAAAAACCGTTGGACCTTCACCTTTTCATCTCTGATGTACCAGACATATCTCAACAATTCCAAGAACTTGTTTGCATATTCATCCATGGTCTGCTGTCCCAATCTTAGCTCATGGAACTCCTTGATCTTGTCATCATAATACCTGTCAGAGAGGTATTTCTACCTAAAATACTTCTTGAACTGTTTCCACTTTAGTTTCCTTTCACTAATCCTCTTTACTTGCTTTAAGTGTTCCCATCGAATGGATGCTCTTCCATTCAGATTGAATATGGAAATTCTTTCCTTCATGTTTCCTGAATAATCCTGCACTTGAAAGTATTTCTTTATCCCAAGAAGCCAAGCTTTAGCCTCTTGTCCAGTATTTATCTCACCATCAAATGTAGGAGGTTTATCCTTCTTAAATTCATCCCGAGAGCGATCCATATGGTGTCTTCTTCTTTTCCTTTTATGAGAAGATGAACTTGTATCTCCACTGGATTCTTTAGAGTCAGATGAACCACTGGAAGTCCTTCTCCTCCTCCCAGTGCTGCTCTTATTTCCTTCTAGCCTTGATGTACCTCGTCCAGAATCTATCTTCCTCTACAAGTCTATCAAACTCTGCAACATGGTAGCATTCAACTGATGCTGCTCTTCCTGGGATTTAATCAAGCTTCTCATGGTAGCTGCAACCTCAGACGGTGTCTCTTAGAATCTCCTTCCATTAGAATCTATGTCATCATTTCCATTCTGAACATTTTTTCCCATGGAATCTCCTACATGCTCGTAAGAATCCCGAGCATCATACCCATCATGGGTTCTCATGACTGAACCACCTTTTGCTTTACTATTCTTCTTGGAATACTGCTCTTGGAAGTTGTTTATAATTTTGCAAATGTGTTAGTAGCAAACTGTTAGATGAATATCATTAATATAAATCAAAACTACTTACCTTCCTCTTTTGGAAATTCATAAAACAACAATTTTGCTAAAACGCAAAATTTTCTCTCTTCTTGTTCAGCCCTGTAATCCACTGACAGTCTGCTGAAAATTTCCTGAAAAATGGTTGAAATTTGCTGAGAAAATATCTTTGAGAAACTCAAAAATTTCCTTCTCCCTATCGGGTCTCATCCCAACTAATGTTCTGCCGTTTTGGCAGTCAGGACCACTAATTTTCTCCTATGTACTTCGGCGATCTGTCCATCTATCTTTCTCTGGAATATCAGGCCTGTAGTGGTCTAAGTTTATGGATTTCATCGGTGGTGTCAAGGGCTATCCATCGGCGGTCAAACAACTAACGTTTTCTGCTGTTTCAGACCTTCACCCTTCATCATCGATCGGGTGCACTGTGCATCGGCCGATTAGTTCTCTAGACTTCCGCAACAATGGCCAACGAACTTTCTGAGTCTTCCGTGGGCCACCGTCCTATCGGCAGTCGGAGCAATTAGCACCCACGGTGTCGAACAGTTTAACCACTATGGATCCGCTATGTCGGCGGTTTCATCCCTTAATATTTTTCAATGATAGCATATCAGAAATTAGAACGCAAATTGTTATGGCATCGAGCGGTTAGTTCCATGGGCAGCCACAATGGCGGCCCACCATCTGTAAATATTTTTTGATCGGCGGCCTCATTGACTAAAATTTTTCGATTGGCAGTTGGAGCGACTAGTAGCTACGACATCGGTGGTCAGGGCCTCTATCCGTCGATATTTTATTCCACCATACAGCCACAACGGCAAACGCTCGAACAACTAATATTTTTCGACGACGTCCCTCGGCGGTGTCATCCACTAACTTTCGTCAATCCAATTCACTAGTATTTCGGTAGCCTCATCCTCTACTTATCGGCGATCCCATATTCTAGTCATTGGTAATCCCAACAGCTAATGTTTTTCGATCACCGATGATCTCGTGCCTTAGAAATTTGTTTGGGAACTTTTTGCCTTGTCTTCCGCCGCATCAGCTGTTGAAACAGCTATCCATTGGGTGGATAGTGTCTTAGACGGCCGCAACGATGGTTGCGCAATTAGCTAATTATTTCCAATGTAGTTCATTAGCGGTCCCCTCATCTAATATTTGTCAATCGCCGACATCCAATCCTCGGATGTCCTTTTGACTAAATGGAGTCAACGTTTCGACAGTCTTCAACTGATTTCCGCCGAAACTGCAGCTCCCACATCCTCTATCTTTCACCGACGGCCGATGATTTATGACTTAGACAAATTTCTAGAAATTTTTTCTCATTAGTCTTCTTTTTCGCCGCTTCATCAGCTCAACCATTTCTTATTCTTCGCCAATTCGTTTAACTGTCTGTCGGCAAAATATTCCCCTATATGTCGCTGATTAACTAACAACTTTCGATCGGTGACCGAAACACAACCATCACGGCATCAACAAGTGGAACCTGTATCTGTCGGAGGATTAGTGCAACAAGCTTCCGCAACGGCGAGCGCATGAACCACTAACTTCTTTTGATGGCCGATGATCTCGTGCCTTAGAGAAATTTTTGAAAATCTTTCACTGTGTCGGTTGTCGGAATGTCTTTCCTCTGCGGCATCGGCGGTCAGAGGCTCTATCCGTCGGAAGGATAGTCTTCTAGCCATCCGCAATGGTGACGCACAATCAGCTAAGCATCGGCGACGTGATTAACTAATCATCGGCGATCGTTGACGATTTTATTACTTCGTCAAATTTTTGAAATTTCTCCCACTACGGGTAATCTTTAGACGAACACTTCCGCGGTGTCGGCTGAGCTTCAAACTATAAGTTCCGCTGTGTCGGAGGACCTTCTCCCTTAGTCCTCTGATGAGCCGACGACCGACGAACGCAACCTTTCCTCAATTTCCTTCTGATTATCATCCATCAGGTGGCCTTCCCACTAAGTGCTCCAATGCATCAAAAGAACTTGTCACTAAGTTTTCCGATGCACTGACAATTCTGGCACTTAGAAAAAGATAAAAAATTTGAATTTTCCCGTCTTCACCCATTTCTCCAAGGTTCTTCTGGGCAACAGGTATTCTACCTCTGTTGACTATTTCTCATGGCCTTCTGAGGCCCAAATGCTGCAACATAATCTTTGTCATTGCATCTTCATGGCCCATTCAGGCCCATGCTGCAACCAGAGCTCTGATACCACACTGTAACATCCCCGACCCTCCGACCGACGAAGAGGACGCTACGATACATCAATCATCTAGGAATCTAGCCCCATGAACAAGAACATACATACATATAATGATGAAGCATGATACTTAGAAACATAAAACATATTACGATGCATTAATCATTCTTATACATAGCGGAAGCAAACAGCATGCCTTCATATACGATTCAACATTCAACATGTACATCATCATTCATCAATGGAAAATATAGTTGCAGACACAAGTTAGGAAAGAATATTTATCTTATAGAGAACTTGTCCCGCAACCAGCTACGTCGCTGCAATGTTCCACCCAACCATAGGCCGGCATGCTCTTTAATCTCTCAGCAATGCTGCCACCCCCGAGTTGGGCATGATTTCCCCAAGGAATAAGGAACTAACAGGCTTACACATATCCAACGATAACAACACCACAAGGGTACACAGTTCAACCAAGCCAACACAGTTGGGTTTATCAGGCGAACAACATATCAGCCAAGCCAACAAAGTTGGGTTTATTAGGCCATCCAGGAGCTGGAAAAGGATAAATGCTAAGCTGGTGAGCCCATTGAAGAGCTAAGGACACCTACACCAGAACCATCCTGGCTTCTAGGACACCCACACACACCCAACACAAGGAAATCAGTCCTTTCTCTGCAACGCAGTCCCTCAGACCCTGATCTCCCTTCTAATGCTATTCAGGGGTTGTGGAGAAAAAATATAGCCCACTAGCTCTATTTGTGTGGTTCCCAAACCACCAGGTTTAGCAAGCACATCAGGCCCTCATTCAACACTCCAATGCAGTCCAAGGACAAAACCACTGCGTGCATGCAGCAAAACAACTATTCAAGCTTTAACAGGGGAAACAAATCCCTTAATCATTCTTGGCCCTATCGTAGCCAAAACGATTTCACAACGATCTATAGCAACCCAAATCACAAAGGCAACTCAGCCAACAAAAGTGGGGAAACAACAACAAATAGACCATAGGAGAAAAACACCACAATCTACAGTAGATACTACTTTGTAGAGGAAGAACACAGTCAACAATGCATGGAGGAGACTATAGCCAGCAATCAGTGAGGAAACCGCAGCAATCTACAGCACACGATCCACCATGAAGGACAGAACAATGCACGGTCCGATAATACCCCGGGAAAAATCAATTCTCTGCATGAGCGGAAGGAAAAACATATCCACAGACCGACAATTGGTGTGAGAGAAGGAAGAAATAACCCCCAAACAATGGATCATGGATCCATTTAACTCAGCCCATGTGAGGAAACCAAACCGTCGGTGCTGGAGAGAGTGCATTTGTGGAGAGAGTGGGATCATGGCATAGTGGTTTCCCTCGCCAGCGTGAGGGTCAGCCTGGTGGAGTGTGCGTGTGGGAAAGGTATGGCAGTCCTGCCACACTCCACTGCTAGCATTAACTACCCTAACCAACAGCAGAACATTAAAATGGTGGTTGAATGAGACAAGGGAAGGTGAGCATTCCAACAGGGTGGTGACACATGGCATTTCCCCCCATGGTTCAAGGTTCAGTATTCCCCCTCCTTATCCTTAAGAATCATGCCCCTTCTCAATTTTGTTGCAGAGAACATAGCTGGTTGGGTTATTTAATTAAAAATACATAGTTACATGATGCCGCAATTTAATATGTATGCCACATGTCCCCATATACCATCGGTGACAATTTCTATCCGAAACATAACATAACCAAATCGATGGTGGGGCCTTTGCCTTTAGCTCCACACCATGATTATTTACAATATATGTATCATGCAAACGGGGTCAAAACTAGGGTGTTACAATAGCTCACATGGACTGATAGTGTTGTGAATCATAGCCTGCATGTACTTCTCAAGTACCTTGCAGAGACCTCCCTCTCTAATTGCAATCGGTGTAAAAGATTATAATATTTTTTCTTTGACCATAATAATTCTTAATTATCCATGAAGATAACTTGGAATCCTTTATCTTCAAGAACCGAAACTGAAAGAAGGTTCTTCTTCAATCCTAGAACATAGATATTTTCCTCCACATACAAAACATCACCTAAGCTCAGCTAGAATGAGTTAGATCCAACTGCTTGGATCGAATAGGTTGAGTTTTCTACCAACTCTACCATGCATGCGAAATTTTTTCCCTTTAGGTCGGAGATGGAAATCCTATATCGTTTCATATGTTTGGATGTGACACCTTCAATCAACCATGTGTATTCACTTATAATGAGGTATCTTAAGGATCATATAAGATAATACTCCCTCCTTGTCTCATTTTACTCAAATGCATTCTTCTATGCAGTTTCATCTTCTTTTGCAGTATAAGCATGAAACCTTCCTTTTCCTCCTTGATTTGCTTTGCACTCCCTTGAGAAATGCCTCATATTGTTGCAATTGAAGCATATATCCTTCAAATTGTCAAAGACTTTATTTTACTCCTTCTTTGAGTGAGAGAACTTATTTTGAAATAAGGGTCTCCTTCCTTTCTTCATCCTTATTATGAGGGAAAGGTTTTATTATTTAGGTTCACACAATATTGCTCTAGATTCACCCCTCCTCTTGAATGCAATCATGCCATAACCTATCGAATTTAGGTTGCACCTCTTGGCCTTTTACCACATCCAAGAATGCATCCTATGAGTATGGGAGACCATCAATAGAAGTTTGAAGAACATCATATTGATCCACCACAACTCCAATGCTAGCAAGTTGATATTTTATCTGAGAGATCTTGGTGAATAAATAGGCCATTGTCTCGTTCTTCTCCATCTTTACGCTTCATATATTCTTCTTCAATTCCTTATTTTGACTCGAGGATTTCTTCTCATATAAATTTGCCAATGTATCAAAACACACTTTTGTGGTCTTTAAGGGAGTAATCATAAACATCAAGTTGTCTGTAAACGAATTATAGATGATTCATTTGGATTTAGCTTGGTTATTATTTAATTTGATGTGCCCTCCATTGGATGTAGGCTCCTCCATCATAGTGGATACATAGGAATCCAAGCCTTGTTCCTCCAGGATGTGGAGAACCTTGGCCTTCCAAGTGTTGAAATTCAAAGTTCCCTCAAGATGGTATTCTAGTCAAATCGTGATCGATGTCATTGTTTTCAAGTCTTGTTCTCAACTCCTCAGGATATAGATAGGATTTACAATATTCTTGCAAAAACTTAGCTCCTTCATGCCCCGAACTCTAATACCATGTTTAATTTTGTGCAACTTTGTTGAGATTTTGAACTTTAATTATTTAAGTACAGAAATACTGAGACTTGAATCAATTGAACATTCAATCACATAAAGCATTCAACCATAACACTGCATATACCTTGAAAACCCTCAAAATAATGAGGATGATAAACCTAGGAAATATCCTTAATATAATTATGATAGATGGTAGAGAACCTTGTACAACAACATATTTCTTTGGGGATATAAGAGATCATAAACACCCTCAGTATAGATATAGATCAATATAGAAGATATATCAATCAAATGAAATTTGAAATGAGTTCATTACAATAAATAACATGTCAAAACACTGCCATGCAAACAATAGTGAATCACAACATTGGGAATTTATCCTCCCATGAAAAATATTGCGAATTATTGTCTTCCTTGGATACTTGTTGTGCACCTCGATTTCTTCATCATGCTCAATCAATGCATAATTACTTTTTTCTTTGACACTAAATCATGCTTTACTGACTTCAGAGTGAACTCCCCTCTTAAGTGATTTTAGGATCACTTAGATAACATTCTAACTTAAGTGTCTTCATGTAAAAGGAGTAACTCAAGTGTCGTATTTTAGTTTAACTAATTTGTCGTCTTGCAAAACACTTTATTTAACTAAGTCCTTTTATTAACACTTAAGTTAACTATTCTTAACTAAAATTATGCTGATTGACTTACTGAAGTGATCACTAAGCTCTTCTTTAGTTAACAAATTGCATACATTAATATTTTAACGGATGCATTGATTGACGCATATATTTTTAACTAAAGCTTTATCAATTTGAGTTCACTTTTATTAGTTGAAGTGTCTTCATTGGAAATTTAAAATTTATCTTAGTCATTATGCATTTATCTTTATCTCCTATCTTTTATTGCATGATCAATATGTGCTAACTTTAATTATCTATCATATCGGATTATACAAAGAATATTTATTGGACGCTGTGATCATATTATATTACCCCATACCAAATGATCATATGCTAAATTAATTCACTCTAGAGGGGGACAGTATCTAAAGGAGACTTAATAAAAACAGATGATCATGGTTAGCAATACATCACACAACATTAAATTGGTACCTTTATACAGAAGGTCCACATTACCTCTATATGGGAGGTCCACCCCATGGGAAACTTTATACAGAAGGTCCACATGAGAATCTTTACTTGTCATGCAAGTCTGGAGACTTGTCCAACAAGACTTTCCAACATCATCACTTTGATCAATCAAAGCATTCACCTCTATACAAAAGGAATAACCTTTATACAAAAAGTTTAGCCTTTCCTAAGTCCAACTCAAGAATATAATCCAAATACTTTAGTCCACCTCATGCTTCCTCTATACGGGAGGACCTAATCCTGGCTGTACAATATTGGCTTGGAGAATGACTCATGATGTTGTACATTTAACACTCCCTCTCAACGAGGGAGGCATTCTCTACCATGCCAAGCTTGTCTTGGAAGTGTCTAAACTTCATCACTAAAAAAGGCTTTGTTAACACATCCGCAATATTCTCATTGGTAGCAATCTACTGAAGTTTTACTGTACCTTTTTGGACCATGTCTCGGATGAAGTGATACTTCATTTCAATGTGTTTTTACTTGTCATGAAACACAAGATTTTCAGAAAAATTGATGCAGCTTTGATTGTCACACTGAATGACTATAGTCTTAAGATGCTTACCAAACAATCCTGCAAGTAGCTTTATAAGCCACACTACTTCTCGACAAGCAGTACTAACCGCAATGTATTCTACTTCCATAGTATTCTGGGCTACATATCCCTGCTTCCTACTGGACCTAGAGATCATAGTTGAAACTAAGCTATAACACTAGTTGATTGTACTCTTTCAATCCATGATTATACCACCCCAATCTGAATAAGCATATCCAAGTAACACCACTCCTCCATTGGAGGCATATCTAAGTCCATAAACAATCATATCTTGAAGGTACCTAAGAACATGCTTAGAAGCAACCCAATGTCTGTGTTTCAGATCAGACATAAACTGCCTCAGAAAACTCATAGCATAATATATGTTCGGTCTAGAGTGTATCATGTACAACAATGAACCAATTAGTTGTCTATACAAAGTGGGGTCCACTAGATCCAATCCAATATTACTCTCATGAATTTTCCTCAAATAGGAACCCATCGGTGTAGATAGGGATTTGCAATCCATCATGTGAAACCTACACAATATGCCAGCAGTGTACTTCTCTTGAGACAAAAATATCTCATCTTTTCTTTGCCAAATCTCAAGGCCAAGAAAGTAATGCATAAGACCTAAGTCTTTCATCTCAAACTCATAGGTGATCTCCCTCTTGCACCAAGAAATCACATGTTCCTCCCCAGTATGGAAAAAATCATCAACATACAGAACCAATATCAACGGTTGATTCTTCACTAATTTGAAGTACAAATTTGAATCAACTTTGCTCTTAGAGAATCCTAGTATCTGAATATAGCTATCAATTCTCAAATACCAAGCTATGGGATCTTTATTAATCCCACCCACACAAGGATTTATCCAACTTGAAAACATGGGATTCCTTCCCATGAACCACAAACCTCTAGGGATATTGAATATAACCTTTTTCTCAACCTCACCATTGAGGAAGGTTTTCTTCAGATCCATTGGGTGAAGCTTCCATCCTAGAACATATTCAAGTGAGGTCATAGCTTTAATGGTGGTTTATCTAACCACAACAGTGAATGAATCATACTAGTCTATGCCCTCTTTCTGAGAGAATTCTTGGGCAACAAATATGGATTTAAGCTTCTCAAGAATTCCATTAACAACATGGTTAATATTATAAATCCATCTTGAAGTAACTATAGACTTCCCTTCAGGTTTAGGAACAACCTCCAAAACATCGGCATTCATAATAGACTTGTATTCTTCTATCATTGCATCTTTCCAAGCTTGTTTCTTAGTAGCTACTTCATATGAGGTGGGCTATGAATCACTAATATTATTCATCAGTGCAACATACCCTGAATATATTACAGGTTTATTTCACTCTCTAGATGAGCCTAATGGTGCTCCATGCTTCTCTGCATCTCTTAGAATATCTTGAAACCATGTGGATCTTATCTTAGCAAGAGGTTCCTCAAGTGACCTCTCAACCAGTTCTACATGTTCATCATGAGCTAGCGAATATGAGAACACTTATTGATCCTCCCTCTGAACCTATGAATGGGGAGAACTAGAATATGGGTTCTCCATCATGGGAGATTGAATAGCCTCCATGTTTGTATCATATTGAATCTCTTTTAATCGCTTGAATGCATCCTCTTCATGGAGTGTCACATATCAAGTGACTTCAATGTGTCTTTCACCTGGCACATATAATCTATAAGCTTTGGATGACTTGCTATAACCAACAAAGTCACCCTTCTTTCTGTAAGGCTCCATATTTGTTCTCTTTTCTTTCAATACATTAATGTATATTGGGCTCTTGAATATCCTCAAGTGTGATATTTCTAGCTTCTCAGTGATGATTACTTCTTCTGGTGTCTTCTCTTACATGAGGCATGCAAGATTCTATTCTAGATATACACGGTGGTACTGGTGGCTTCTATCAATAATGAGGTAGATAGATCTTGATCATGCATCATGTATTTTTCAACCTCAATTATCATAAGGCCCCAAAGGGCCTTAAGTACACAATCATTTAAATAAAAAACACTTTATACAATTAACTAAAGATTGAATTATTTACTATGAGAAATTTGTAGATCTAAGGTAATAAATGAGATATCATAATAATAATCAAATGGAATAAAGAGAAGTACCTGAATCTGATGAATGATGGAATGAATGTACCTCTAAATATCCATAGTGATAAGGGAATACCAAACGTGGGGAACAACTTTCCACCCAACCAACCATTCAATATATCCCCATAGTTAGGCACTGAAATCCTTGGAGCCCCCAACTAGTAAACCATATCCAATGTGTTCCCTTCCCTTCCATAACCATAATAATATCAATATTCATGCAAAGCTAACAACAATGAATCCCTTTCCCCTCCAATCCTCCACCTTTTTATAGGTTTTTCTCATTTTCTTTGGAATTTGATTCTATTATACTTTATTAATTTATTTATTGTTTAATATTCTTAGTCATAGTTACCTTATTCATGGTGATAAGTGTTTCTTTTTACTTAATTTATTTATTCTTTTTAAGATTTAATTTAGTTTTAATTTATTTTTATTTATAATTAATTAAATAGTATTTTTGGGTTGTTACACACTCTCGTCCTTCAAGGAAATTCGTCCTAAAATTACACTTTTCCTATATAGCATACCTATATTTTACTAATATTGCACAGGTGAGAGTCACATGTGTGGCTAGTACAAGTAATTCTTTTTTAGTACTAATAATAAGTTTAGTAATTTATATTATTACATGTTCTTGACTATTCTTATTAATTCATATTTTTATCAATTAATGTTATTAGGTTTCTTTATTATTTTTATGTATAGTTTACTTCCTTCCTTACACACTCTCCACTTAAGAATCATACCATCTGATCAACCTCCTTAAATCTCTGCATCAGAATCTAGATGGTCCTGCTCGCCATGGCATGGGCCATCTACTATAACATGTTTGTGGATCATAAAGTAGGCATAGGAAGTTACCGAGAAGTTATCACGACCTTAGCCACCCTCCCCTTCCGGTTTTTCGACGTTAAAGGTCTCATCTGGCTTAGTTCAAGCATCTAGTGTACTACTAGAAAATTCAAAGGGCTGACCAAACTTCCTCCTTATATTCCCTGGTGACATCCATACTTGAGGCATCGACGGTCCTTCTTCGCATACCTCCCACTATGGACCTACGGAATTATGGGAAGTTTAAAGAAATACTGGCACAAGTATATTGGTTGATTTTTCGCATACCCATAAGATGTTAATGATCATTCTCATTTGTGGTTATGGGTCCCCACGAAATCCTTGAATTAACGGGCCCAATGTCCATGAGTGGGTTTCCTGCCAATCACCACCTCATAATATGAAACCAGTGCATTAGCCATATACCATCAATATGAATATATACTATCAAGAGAATATATCTTTAGCATACACCACCCTATACACAATAAACCATGAATATTAAATAGCTGCATGTTACCTCTTTCCATCATACAATGGTAATCATCAACATAACACTATATAGTCTTCATGAAGTGTCATTATCATGAATAACATGAAAACCTTCTCATAATAACATGGTCCAAATAACATCAAGCAATTCTACTAGGTACATTATGATCATCATTAGAAGAAGATTCCATAAAAACATAAACCACATGCAATCATAGCCATTTACCTCATCAAACACTAATGAAATAAATAATAACTGCATGGTACTCACCTGATTCTATCATAAGAATCATAATGATGTATTATCATTGTGATACACTATATGTTCCTGCATGTTGATCATAAGATATCTTTTCGAAAATAGCAACATGTTATGACACCATGAAATGTCATCATAAATAATCACATGTACTTAGCACATGTCATGAAATTAGGAAAATATCATCAAATAAACTATTACATGCTATCATCATGTCATCTCTTCACTATATCATCATCAACAATGCTCACACGTTCTCAAATTTAATTGACATATCACATAAGTGTAATAGAGCTATATGTATTCATAAGATTACATCGCATCCTCATTGTGATAATCATATTCACTAGCATGCATAAATAATCAACAATAAATATAATATCATCAACAATTTGTTAGATTTTTAACATTTAAGCTATATGATCTTAGGATCTTATCTAAGAGCATAACAAGCACAACAATCAATCACAAGAGAGAATGGACACAAATATTTTCCTTGGGGAAACCATAAAGGAGAAAACCCCACAACTTCCTCAGAGATAGAATCAACACCAAAAGTAAAACCCAAAGATAGTAAGATGATCTCTCGACAACAGTAGTCTCTCTCTCTCTTGTCCTGGCTACAACTGAGTGTGAGTGAATGTGCATAAATGTGTGTTAAATATAGAGGCTCCCTCTCTATTTATACTAATTCTTGACTTGACAATAACTCACTAGGGCTGACTTCTCTGGGAGAGTCTAATAAGCCTATGGCCCCATAACTGCGGGGACTTTAACCCTTGAGAAATAAGAAGGGTTATACTCTATGAATTTACATGACTTGTTTACATTGTTGAATCTCTCGATAGGAACATCAAGGCATGACATGACTCAATTACATTACAGATACTTCCCGGTATAAACATCGGGGTAAAATACATAAGATATACAAGTGAATAAATTCCTAAGTTACAAATACATCAACACTCCCTCTTAACTAGGAAGGTATTCTCTCGACATAATTTATCAGCACAAGTCTTCTTCTCTGTATCATCTAGATCATCATCTTCATCATCTTCATCATCTTCATCGTCAAGTCATCTTCATCAAGTATGGATCATCACTAGATAATCATTAAGTCTGGATCATCACTTGATCTGGATCATCATTGGGTCATCATCACTGGTGCTATCTCAATTCTACTCATCATAGGAAGTTCTATAGAGCCAACCCTTTTTCATGTTGGTTATAGGCCTAGACTTCATGTAGGTATTCATCGTCTTCAGCACTTATATCTGACCATGGAATGAACCATGTCAGAAAGGCTCACCCCGCACTTACATCTGACCATGGGAGGAACACATCCAAGAACCATGTCAGAAAGGCACACCCAACACTCACATCTGACCATGGGAGGAACACATCCAAAAACCCATGTCAGAAAGGCCCAACACTCACATCCGAGCTCATCTTGGCAGAAAGGCTCTGCACTTACATCTGACCTCATCTTGTCAGAAAGGCGCTGCACTTACATTTGACCTCATCTTGTCAAAAAGGATCTGCACTTACATCCAACCTCATCTTATCAGAAAGGCACTGCACTTACATCTGACCTCATCTTATCAGAAAGGCTCTGCACTTACATCCGACCTCATCTTATCAGAAAGGTGCTGCACTTACATCCGACCTCATCTTGTCAGAAAGGCTATGCACTTACATCTGATCATGTGGGGCCACATCCCGCAATCACATCAGAATGGCTCTTCACTGATCATGTGGGAACACATCCCACAATTACATCAGAATATCTCTGCACTTATATCTAATCATGTGGGAACACATCCCTCAATCACATCAGAATGGCTCTGCACTGATCATGTGGTAACACATCTCGCAATCACATCAGAATATCTCTGCACTAATCATGTGGTAACACAACCCACAATCACATCAGAGAATCTCTACACTTACTTCTGACCATGTGAAGCTCAGCCTTCCACCATGTCAGAAAGGCCAACAGACACATCTATTCCCTTTGGAGGGAACCTCGATATGGAGAACACCAAGCTTCTCCCTGAAGTAATAAAACTTCACTCTAGCTAAGGGTTTGGTCAGTACATCAGCTATCTGCTCATCTGTTGCAGCATACTAGAGATTCACTGCTCCTCTCTGCACCATATCCCTGGTATAGTGATATTTGATCTCAATATGCTTCGACTTGTCATGGAACACTGTGTTCTCCGAAAGCTTCACACAACTCCAGTTGTCACAATATATACAAGTAGCATTCATTTGGAGATCAAATAAATCAGACAGTAGCTTTCTCGACCACACTGCCTCGTAACTAGACAAACAAGCTGCAACATACTCTGCTTCGGCTGTACTCAGTGCCACACAAGATTGCTTCCTACTAAACCAGGAGATCACACCTGATCCCATACTGAAGCAACATCTTGAAGTGCTCTTTCTGTCCATGGCACTTCCTGCCCAATCCGAATCCACATAACCTTCCAAGTTAATCTTATGATTCGCCTCATACTTGAGCCCGTATCAGCTGTACCCTTAAGGTACCTTAGAAAATGCTTTACAAAAATCAAGTGAACATGTCTCGGATTCATCAGGAACTGGCTTAATGTGTTCACAACAAAGAAAATATATGGTCTCGTATTCATCAGGTACATCAAGGACCCAATCATCTGACGATACATTGTAGCATCAATCGATTCTGATGAAGCATCACTCAATAGCTTCATGTTCGATGCCATAGGTGTGGTCATGACCTTGCAGTCCATCATCCTGAACCTATTCAGGATCTCTACTGCATAATTCCCTTGTCCCAAGGAAATTCCATCTACATTCTGCCACACCTCCATTCCTAGAAAGTAGTGCATCATACCCAAGTCCTTCATTTCGAAATTGGCAGCAAGCTTCCTCTTTGTATCAACAATCAACCCATCCTCACCTGTCACAAATATATCATCTACATATAGTAGGAGTATCACTGGGTTCCCTTCTTCAACCTTGTAGTAAAGGTTGGAATCCTCTTTACTCTTGGTAAAGCCCAAATTGGATAGGAAGTTTTCAATTCTACTGTACCATATCCTGGGTGTCTGTTTCAAACCGTACAGGGTTTTCTTTAACTTACACACATGAGTCTCTCTATCATGTGTCTCAAATCCGAGTGGCTGCTCCACATATACTTCCTCTTATACTACACCATTCAAGAAAGTTGTCTTGACATCCATCTAGTGTACTTTCCACTTCATTACTGTAGCTAAAGCAAGTACTGATCTTATGGAAGTATATCTAGCTACATGAGCAAAAGTTTATTCATAATCTATTCTTTCTTTCTGGGAGAAACCAAGAGCCAAAAATCTTGCTTTATATTTCTCTATGCTACTATTTGTAGCATGCTTGATCTAATAGATCCATTTGGAAGTCACAACATACTTCCCCTCTGGTCTTGGGACAACATCCCAAACATCATTCTTCATAATCGATTGATACTCTTCGATCATAGAATCCTTCCATTCTTTCTTTTCTGTCGCTTCTTCATAGTTGGAAGGTTCTTTATCAATGATTTCACATAATAGGGCTACATGTTTGGAGTAGGACCTAGTTCTCTTTCTTTCTCTGTGCATTTCTTCTGGTGCCCCATATCTTTCTGCACCTTGGATAGCCTTTCGTACCCAAGCAGGTTTCCTCTTGTGAGGATTCTTTTCCTAAGGTGGATCTACAGGTTCTTGAGGTTCTTCTATTTCTCGATATTCTTTTGGAATTGCTTAGTTCATGGTTGTGTCATGAATTTTGGGTACTTCTATTTCTTCAGGATCTTCAGTAGGTCTCTTTCTGGATTTGTTGTAAGCTGAGTCTTCATCAAATGTTATGTCCCTGTTGATGTCGATCTTCTTGAATCCTGGGAAGTATATTCTATAAGCCTTCTAGTTTTCAGAGTATCCATAAATATACCCTTCCTTCCTTAAGGATCTAACTTTGTCCTCTTTTATTTAGGAATGTGTATGTACACTGGACAACCAAATATTTTGAGATGACTAACTTCTGGTTTCTTGCTGAAAAACACTTCTTTAGGTGTCTTGTTCTCAAGTATTCTATGTGGAGTACGGTTCTATACATACATAGCTGTTATATCCGCTTCTTCCCATAGATGCATGGGAAGATGTTGATCATGAAGCATTTCCCTTGTAGCTTCCATGATCATTCTATTCTTCCTTTCTGCAACCCCATTTTGTTGTGGATTATATGGAGTGGTCAAATCCCTCTTAATCCCTAAATATTTGCATAATTCCTTGAATCCATTTGATGTGAATTCTCCGCCATTGTCTAATAAAAAAATCTTGATCTTCTTTTCTGTGTAGTTTTCGATCAAGGCTTTGAATTCCTTGAACTTGTTGAATACTTCGTCTTTGTTCTTCATGAAGTATATCCATGTCTTCCTATAAAAATCATCAATGAAAGAAACATAGTATACATACCCGCTTAATGAACTGGATGACATCGGACTGCATACATCGGAGTGAATGATTTCCAAGATTCCTTTAGCCTTACTTTCACTACTTGAAAATGTCTTCTTTGTGTTCTTTCCTTTCGCACATCCCTATTAGACACACCAGGAACATAGAGAGGGGGGTGAATCTGTGTGTGCAGTATTTATTACTTTTTCAACTTTTATAATCAATAACTTATTCAATATTATGCATTATCACATTATCATTATATCATCATCAAAATTGGTATCACCATAATATCATCATCATCACATAGAAAGCATAACAACATAGTACACAATATTTTTACGTGGAAACCCAAGACATAGGGGGGAAACCATGGAAACATTTTTAAAATAGTTTTCTAGAAATAACTGGAAGGAGGCAAAAACCCCCTTATTACAAAGACTTCAATTTTCCAGCTTCAACTGGAAGGAGGCTATGACCCCCTGATTTACAGGCTATGACCTGAAGGAAGTTGCCACTCCCTAGTTTTTCAGATTCAAATGGAAGGAGTCTACAACCTCCTTTCCTTGCCCCATCCTGCCACCCTGATATGAAGATATAAACTACTAAACCACAACCACACTGATCCTATAGACCTGTTAATCAACACATGTGCTACACTACACAATCTGTAACACACTGCACAACCTATACCACACTGCACAACCTATACCACACTACACAACTTGTACCACACTGCACAACCACTACCACTACTAACCACTGCTCATTATCTGATCACTACTCATCAACCAATCACTGTCCATTGTATCACAATACTCATCAACCTGTACCAATCAATCTGTTTCTCACATCAACCAACTCAGTCAATCTTAGTTTGCACACCAAACTCAGTCCACCTAGGTCAAACCAACTGCTCATACAAATCATCCAATATGAGTCAAACCAACTGCACATAAGGAAACTTGTGCCACTCTTTCTCAACTGTACCAAGATTCTTGTGTACCTGTGCCAAATTAATCATATATTTGTGTTAACCTAATCAGGTGCTCTGACAGTCAACCAACCCTTCTCACTTGGCCTAGTTCATCAAGTAAAAGACACATTTGAGCAACCAAGAGACTTCACATACTGTCAACCAAACATTTTCCAAACACACTCAACTCAATGACACCACAACCAACCTCAATCACAGTCAAGGAATACTTGACATTTAAACATGATATACTTCAACCAAATAACCTCAACCAATAAGATAAAATACTTAACCAACTATGTCAAACTCAATCAATATCATAAACTCTTAGACACAAGGATTTTTCACTCTACTCAAATCAAGTCAACAAATTAAACAAATATCAAGCAAATAATCACTTACAACACTGTCAAGGGTTGTCATTAACAATCCAACTCCACTTAGGTCAAAGACACAATGATCAACACTTGTAAAACTAGTTTTCAAAGAAAACATTTAGGTTGATCAAATAAACAACTCGCAATATATAATGCTTACATGTCAGCTTCTCATTCAATACTACACTTATACAACAATCAAGATAAACACCAAGATCTATGCCAACAACATCCAAGATAATCATCAAGATCTATATCAATATCACACCAAGATATATGCCAAGAAAACCATCACCATATCCTCCATAACATATTGAATGACTTTAAAGAGATATACCAATATATAGCCTCACATACTAAGATCAAAGATGAACTCTATACATGAGAGACATGTGCCATTACAAGAGAAACCATGAAGCATGAACCATACCTTATTGAAGATAACAAGATGGAGAAAAAGTAGAAAACCCAAAATAAAATATATATCCTATCATCACACAGCCCTCGTAACAAGATTTCCAATGAGCCAAAAATTTTGTAATTTTGATTCCATATGAGAAAGTTATGCCAATTTTTGTGAAGATGCCCACAAAATTTTCTGTCACAAAATTTCACACTTTTCTCCAAAATGTGCGAAATTCCTAAGAGAATTGATGATGGAAAAATGAAATGTTTGATATTCTATTTATATAGGTTGTGGATAAAAATTATTACCTTGGGCCGACATGCAATTCAAAATTACAAATGATTAAAATCTCTTTTGTTTAGTCGTCTCACCCAAAAAGGTGGGGTAGCCCAACTTCAAAAATTCATATCTCTTCAACCATAAGGAGTTAGAAGATGATCCACATATCAACAGAAATGGATTGGTGAGGAATATCTCCCTATGATGGGTTTATTTGCAAATTCTTGGTTTAATACCCTTAAATTCTTCAATATGTCCAGGACATCAAAGACCCCACACATGAGGGTGTCAAAGACCATACCACTAACTACAAGAGTTTCAAAGTCATTTTCAAAGTATTCTTCAACATATCAAGGAACATATGTGGGATCTACCTCCATCTACATCCCAATAGACATATAACCACAAATAGGACCATACATCATCATGGTTCAAGGTCTCCATATCATTAAAAACATATCTAATGGTTCCACTATATATCTTCACCACTATAAGAGTACCAACACCCCAAAAGAGGGGTACAAAGACCTCACCACTAGTTTGCAACACCTTATGGGCTTCATATGCATGATCATAAGGCTACTACATGGAAATGACCATATAGCATCCAAGAGACATCAAAACATTTGTGTGGGTTCAAGACTTAAACTTTCAAGGACACCAAGGACCCCATAAGAATGGGTTCCAATATACCACCATTAGTGTGGGTTCCAACACCTAAGTCTCCACATGCAGGAGGATCAATATCTAATATTGTGGAGTCAATGGCCCCACAAGAACTTAACATCCTCAAGACCATCCAATGCAAGCAATGGGATTCACCATCAACACATCAAAGACTTTACACACATGAGCCACATCATCCATCCAACAACCAATGAAGAGACTAAAACAAGTACAAGCATAACAAGCAGCACAAAGAATAGAAACCAAATATCAACCATGAGTAAGGAACTCGACAACAGACTCAAATGGGACCAAGATACAACTTAGGGGAACTTGAGCAAGTCAATGGGTAACCAGGGATTTTGTCATTGTTCCAAGGCCTCTAAGGGCTTCAAGATTGAGCTTGGACAAGGTCAAAAGGGCTTCTCTTGCACAAACAACCACAAAATAAACACTAACCCTCAGGGACTCCACAAGGGGCACCAAGGACTCAATAGTTGGCATTAATGACCATACACTGTTGGCATCAATGACAAATTAATCAACAATCTCCCCCTTTGTCATTGATGACAACACCATAACTCCTCTTCAGAACAAGCTCCCATGTCAACAAAAATTCTCTCCCCCTTTGTCATCAATGGCAAAGGGACCATTCTTTGACCATACTGCTACCCCTTAGGGAATGCTCCCCCTTAAGCCATGCTCCCCCTGTCATCAACTTCTCTTCCTTTTCAACTTTTCTTCCTCTTTGGATTAATGACAACAAAAAATTCTTTTGGCACTACTTCTTCCCTTATCATTGAGAATTGATGCTTATTTGATGGAATTGTATTTTGTCACACAGATACTTCTAGAACCAACTGCTATATGATACTCAAATCTGATAATCAGGTACATATCTCCTTTTACACATTCTTTGTACACTTCATATCACTAGTCAATAGTCTTCAAAATGACATTGGGTCTTTCCCAAGATTTTCATCATTTCTATTTTGATCTAATAACTTTATTCTCCATACTTTGGTAGGATGATGATTGTTCATGTCATTCGATTGAACTTGCTTTCTTCTCTAAACTTTAACCTGTCCCTGCACCCTACAATGTTTTGTGAAATGACCATAATGATAAAAATTGTAACACTGAACCGAAAATGCACTTTTATTTCTTTCTGGAGTGATTATGTCATGAACTTTGCAATGAATTCCTTTGTGACCATAGTTGTAACACTTGTAGCAGTGACCATGGAACCTTATAGGATATCTCTGAGCAGTAACTTCTCTTGATTCTTTCTAATCATGGGATCTTCTAAGAATACATATATTACTATTAGTCTTTTCTTCTTTTACTATAGAGATTTTACTTTCTTCAATTTTCTTCTCAATCTTCGAATTTGTCGTTAACTGAGTAGTTGTTTTCTCTAGGTCTTCCCTCAAGGAGAGGATCTTCAATTCTTGCTTTTGACAAATTTCTATCTTTTATTGGAGTTGTTTTGTTATATCTTCTTCTATCTTCTTGACTTATTCTACCTATTTGTTGAGAGCAAAGATATTGTCCTCCATCTTTCCTTTTGAATTCTGATCATCATCATGGAATTTTTGCAGTTGACCTTGTAGTATATGATTCTCCTTTCTCAATTTTGAGAGGTCCTTTTCAAATTCAAAGTTTGTCAGACATACCTTCTATAAATCTACCTTCAAGAATTTGATTTCAATTTCTTGTTTTCTTCTTAACTTCTCTTCCAATATTTCTTTATTCTTATAAGAACTTATCTCATTGTCTTTGTCTTGTAGCTTGCAGATCAATTCTTTTTCCTTATCTTATAGTAGTATTTTGAGTTTGACAATTTCTTCTTAGTGCTTTTCAATTTCTGTAGCTGACTTCTCAAGTTTGTCTTTCAAAGATTTGGATATGGCTTCTTTGATTCTGGTAGCTTCTTAAATTTGGAGTTTCAGATTAATTATGGTCTGTGTGGTCTTCTCAGATTCTTCTTGATTCTTCTTCTCGGCTTTGTCCAATTGCTCTTGCAATATCTGTTTCTGTTCACATAGATTTTTCACTTCTTACGAAACATTAGTAATTCCATTGTCTATCATAATATCAGCTAAATTTCTATTACTCATCGGAGAGAAAGGATTTTCATCATAATATGAAGTGTTGCATTCAATTAATTCAGAATAGTTCTTATTTTCTATACCTAATAAACATATATCTTTAAAATAATTAAAAACAGAGTGTTTAGGGAACATACCCTCATACTTACCTGGATCTTGTACTTGCCCATCTTCTATTTCTTATTCTTCATTTAGCTTATTTATTTTGAATGACAATTCTTCAGCTGAGTTCCATTTTCCTATTTTCTCCTTTTGGAGATCTGTTAGATCTTCAAGCATTAATTCCATAACATCTTCTTCCTCTTCTTTATTGGAGTAGTATTGCTCTAATTTGAGCCAGAGTTCCTTAGCTAAGATGCACTTCCCTATCTTCTTCTTTTGGATATCTGCTAGGCCTTCAAGGATGGCTTCCATAGCCATAGAATTATTTTTCTTTGCTTCTTTTTGAGCTAATGTTTTCACTTTCTTTGGAGCTGTATATCCAGTAAAAACTGACTTCCATACACTAATTGCCTCAAGATAAGCCTACATTCTCATTTTCCAGATCAATTAATAATTTGACTCACATGACAATGGTACTCCATTCACCAAGAACCCCATGGTGTGTTAAATATCTCCTTCAAGTTGATAAGGCTTTCCGTGAAGGAACCGCTCTGATACCAATTGTTGGACACACCAGGAACACAGAGAGGGGGGGTGAATCTGTGTGTGTAGTCTTTATTACTTTTTCAACTTTTATAATCAATAACTTATTCAATATTATGCATTATCACATTATCATTATATCATCATCAGCATTGTTATCATCATCAGCACATAGAAAGCATAGCAACACAGTACACAATATTTTTACGTGGAAACCCAAGTCCTAGGGGGGAAACCACAGAAGCCTTTTTAAAATAGTTTTCCAGAAATAACTAGAAGGAGGAAAAAACCCCCTTATTACAAAGACTTCAATTTTCCAGCTTCAACTGGAAGGAGGCTACGACCCCCTGATTTATAGGGTACGACTTGAAGGAAGTTGCCACTCCCTAGTTTTTCGGATTCAACCGGAAGGAGGATACGACCTCCTTTCCTTGCCTTGTCCTGCCACCCTGATATGAATATAGAAACTGCTGAACCACAACCGCATTGATCCTACGGAACTGTTAATCAACACTTGTGCTACACTGCACAATCTGTAACACACTGGAAAACCTATACCACACTGCACAACCTATACCACACTGCACAACTTGTACCACACTGCACAACCACTACCACTACTAACCACTGCTCATTATCTGATCAATACTCATCAACCAATCATTGTCCATTGTATCACAATACTCATCAACCTGTACAATCAACCTGTACCAATCAATCTGTTTCTCACATCAACCAACTCAGTCAATCTGAGTCTACACACCAAACTTAGTCCACCTAGTTCAAACCAACTGCTCATACAACTCATCCAATCTAAGTCAAACCAACTGCACATAAGGCAACTTGTGCCAATCTTTCTCAACTGTACCAATATGCTTGTGTACCTATGCCAAATTAATCATATATTTGTGTTAACCTAATCAAGTTCTCTAACAGTCAACCAACCCTTCTTACTTGGCCTATTTCATCAAATAAAAGACACATTTGAGCAACCGAGAGACTTCACATACTGTCGACCAAACTTTTTCCAAACACACTCAACTCAATGACACCACAACCAACCTCAATCACAGTCAAGGAATACTTGAAAGTTAAACATGATATAGTTCAAACAATAAGATACAAGACTTAACCAACTATGTCAAACTCAATCAATATCATAAACTCTTAGACACAAAAGGATTTTTAACTCTACTCAAATCAAGTCAACAAATTAAACAAATATCAAGCAGATAATCACTTACAACACTGTCAAAGGTTGTCATTAACAATCCAACTCCACTTAGGTCAAAGACACAATGATCAACACTTGTAAAAATATTTTTCAAAGAAAACATTTAGGTTGATCAAATAAAAAACTCACAATATCTAATACTTACATGTCAACTTCTCATTCAATACTACACTTATACAACAATCAAGATAAACACCAAGATCTATTCCAACAACATCCAAGATAATCATCAAGATCTATATCAATATCACATCAAGATATATGCCAAGAAAACCATCACCATAGCCTCCATAACATATTGAATGACTTTAAAGAGATATACCAATATATAGCCTCACATACTAAGATCAAAGATAAACTCTATCCATGAGAGACATGTGCCATTACAAGAGAAACCATGAAGCATGAACCATACCTTATTGAAGATAACAAGATGGAGAAAAAGTAGAAAACCCAAAATAAAATCTATATCCTCTCATCACACATCCCTTGTAACAAGATTTCCAATGAGCCAAAAATTTTGTAATTCTGATTCCGTAAGAGAAAGTTATGCCAATTTTTGTGAAGATGCCCAGAAAATTTTATGTCACAAAATTTCACACTTTTCTCCAAAATGTGCGAAATTCCTAAGAGAATTGATGATGGAAAAATGAAATGTTTGATATTCTATTTATATAGGTTGTGGATAAAAATTATTACCTTGGGCCGACATGCAATTCAAAATTACAAATAATTAAAATCTCTTTTGTTTAGTCGGCTCACACAAAAAGGTGGGGTAGCCCAACTTCAAAAATTCATATCTCTTCAACCATAAGGAGTTAGAAGATGATTCACATATCAACGGAAATGGATTGATGAGGATTATCTCCCTATGATGGGTTTATTTGCAAATTCTTGGTCTAATACCCTTAAATTATTCAATATGTCCAGGACATCAAAGACCCCACACATGAGGGTGCCAAAGACCATACCACTAACTACAAGAGTTTCAAAGTATTCTTCAACATATCAAGGAACATATCTAGGATCTACCTCCATATACATCCCAATAGCCATATAACCACAAATAGGACCATACATCATCATGGTTCAAGGTCTCCATATCATTAAAAACATATCCAATGGTTCCACTATATATCTTCATCACTATAAGAGTACCAACACCCCAAAAGAGGGGTACAAAGACCTCACCACTAGTTTGCAACACCTTATGGGCTTCATATGCATGATCATAAGGCTACTACATGGAAATGACCATATAGCATCCAAGGGATATCAAAACATTTATGTGTGTTCAAGAATTAAACTTTCAAGGACACCAAGGACCCCATAAGAATGGGTTCCAATATACCACCATTAGTGTGGGTTCCAACACCTAAGTCTCCACATGCAAGAGGATCAAGATCTAAGATTGTGGACTCAAGGACCCCACAAGAACTTAACAACCTCAAGACCATCCAATGCAAGTAATGTGATTCACCATGAACACATCAAAGAATTTACACACATGAGCCACATCATCCATCCAACAACCAATGAAGAGACTAAAACGAGTACAAGCATAACAAGCAACACAAAGACTAGTAACCAAATATCAACCATGAGTAAGGAACTCGATAATGGACTCAAATGGGACCAAGATACAACTTAGGGGAACTTGATCAAGTCAATGGGTAACTAGGGATTTTGTCATTGTTCCAAGGCCTCCAAGGGCTTCAAGCTTGGGCTTGGACAAGGTCAAAAGTGCTAATCTTGCACAAACAACCACAAACTAAACACTAACCCTCAGGAAATCCACAAGGGGAACCAAGGACTCAATAGTTGGAATCAATGACCATACACTATTGGCATCAATGACAAATTAATCAACAATCCCTTGCATACTCCTTCATGTTTTCCTTGTATTTCTGGAAGACCTTCAACAACTTTGCTTGCAAGTGGTAGTGCCCTATAGTGCACATGTGCAAGCCTTCTATACCAAAGTTCATTTGGTTCTATTGAGTCATGAACCAAAGCTTGTTTTGGTTGGCCCTTTAATCTATATAGTCCTCCCTCTTGTTCTCCAATTACTACTGCATCGTCAATAGTCTTTCCTTTTGGCCACATGATGGCTTGGCCATCTATAAATGCAACTCTTATGCCTTTTGCATCTAATGCAGAGATGGAGAGAAGGTTATTCTTTAGTCCTGGTACAAATAGGACATCCTTCATTTTCATAGACTTTCCAGAGTCTAATTTATAGGAGGATTCTCCACTACCTTTTATTGGATACTGGTAGTCATCCCCAAGTTTCACCTTGTGGGGTGATTCATGTTCTGATAGTTTCACAAATGATTCTTTGAATCTCGTCATGTGTTTGGAATCCCACTGTCTATAAGCCAATCATTGCTTCCATGTGTGATGTTTACCATGAGGGCAGAGATCAACACATATTCATCATCACTTGAAGAACCATCATTGTCTTGTTTGATTCTCTTATTGGAAGGCTCATCATCTTCTTCAGCATGAGCATGATGTCTTTTCTTGTTTCCCTTCCTCTTGTGAGATCTATATTTGTTTCTAGGACAATCTCTTGTAAGGTGTCATCTTTAATCACATGTATAGTAAATGTATTTAGACAAATCTTTGTTAGAATTTCTAGTGTTTTTCTTCTGGTGAGAGTGCTTACCTCTGTGGTGGTCTATTCTTATTTTCTTGGATTGTACTGTGAGAGCTTGATCTTCACTTCCCATCTTTTCTTCTCGAGCTAATATTCAAGATTCTTCTTGTGAGAATTCCTCCCACAGTCTGCTAAACTTGACTAGCTTCTTTATGGCACAGATCCCTTGAATGAAAGAGTCCCATGCCCTAGGGAGACCATTCAAGGTGATCATCACAATTTCTGCATTCTCTACTTCTTCATCTACAGCTTCAAGTTGTTCCTTGATCTGAGAGACCCTTGTAAATTAAGACTTGATGGTCTTCGCATTCTGGATATTTACATTCTTCAATTGGTTTCTCAGAGTCATCTTCCAATTTATGTTCTTCCAGTCAAATAACTTGGTCAGGGCATCAAACAACTCTTTAGGTGTCTTTATGGTGGACATCTATGGTATGAGGTGATCCTTGATTGAATCAGTAATAATCCTCTTAGCCATGACCAATTTCTTCTTGTGTAAGGCCTTAGCCTCATCTCCCTCTGGAACTGGAACCTCTTCATTAATGTAAGAGTCCAACTCATTTTCTTCCAGGACCAAAGAGATCCTATACTTCCAAGCTCGGAAGTTATCAGCTCCCTCAAGCTTTTCATCAAGCTTGGTATGATGAGACATTGTAACAGAGAACCTCAAATAGAAATACAAAATATTTAGATCTTACCAGGTTAAGATGTCCGAACTAGATCTGGAGCTGGATTTCTGCAGAGTTGGTTCTCTGGTTCAGGAGCAGATTAGGGTTTGACTTTCCCGGAGTTCTACCCAACCAAAAACTTTTATATTGATCTCTAAACTTTGATTTTGGTGAGGAGATCAATCCAGGCCTGGGCTCACTAAAAAATTCCACTTCTATGGAAAGCCCTAATTTCTCGTAGTAATGTCGGGTCAAAAACTAAAAAATGCTTAGAATCAGATTCTGCTTCGACAAAAATATGCGCCCTAGAGAGGAGGGTCAGCCTAGCCTCCTTTTACTGAAAATCTATGGAGAGAGATCCAAAAAGTAGGAATCCCTAGCTTCTGCAGCTGCACAGTGTCTTCTTCTCAGGTTAGCTCTGATACCATGTTAGATTTTTAACATTTAAGCTATATGATCTTAGGATATTATCTGAGAGAATAACAAGCACAACAATCAATCACAAGAGACAATGGACACAAATATTTTCCTCGAGGAAACCATAAAGGATAAAACCCCACAACTTCTTCAGAGATAGAATGAGCACCAAAAGTAAAACCCAAAGACAGTAAGATGATCTCCCGACAGCAGTAGTCTCTCTCTCTCTTGTCCCAACTTCTTCTTTCTCTCTTAGTTATGCGCTACAACTGAGTGTGAGTGAATGTGTATGAGTGTGTGTTAAATAGAGAGGCTCCCTCTCTATTTATACTAATTCCCGACTTGACAATAACTCACTAGGGCCGACTTCTCTAGGAGAGTCTAATAACCCTATAGGGCCCCACAACTGCGGGGACTTTAATTCTTGAGCAATAAGGAGGGTTATACTCTATGACTTTACATGACTTGTTTACATTGTTGAATCTCCCGATAGGAACATAGGGGCATGGCATGACTCAATTACATTACAGATACTTTCCGGTATAAACATCGGGGTACAATACATAAGATATACAAGTGAATAAATTCTGAAGTTGCAAATACATCAACACAATTAGTGCTAGATAAGGATTATCAAACTTCCATATAGTACAAGGATGTGTTCCTATTTATGTTGGATTTATAAACAGGTCATCATGAAATATCTTCTGATGTCGATTTGAAATTTGAATACCAATTTAGTTACTTTAAGATTCTTTAAAGATCAAACAACTTTGTATTGCATGTTTCAAACATTGTTGTGTTACCTTCCTTCCCCTCTTGAATAGGTGACTTCCTTGGATCCATGCATCCCAAAATGATAATCACTAACCGATCTTATTTATTTCCGATCAATGTAAGATATCATAAGAGTATCCTTGTAACTAGGTAAATACCACCCAATTCGGTCAGTAATAGAGATATTATGGTTGGTTTAACTTTTGAATTTCTAATATGAGGAAATGTATGTTAACTTCTTAAATTTATAATGGTGTCAATATTAAATGTTGTGTGGACTCTCAAGTAGTTGGGGAATTGCTAGATACTATGTGGTAGAGAAGGGGTCCATTTAATCCCTCCAAACTCAATGAATAAAAGTGCTCTAATTTCCCTCCTTCCAATCCCCATGATGCAAATTTCTCCTCATAATACCAAGGGTAATGACTCAAAAAATAGCGCGACTGCAAATCATGAAGGCACTTTAAGTACAATAAATAATGAACTTTATACACATGTGAATCCTTAGGATGTCAACTATTTATGATACTAGGAGCTTAACATATGGAATAGTTGGATTAATGATAACACATGCACAATATCTAATTTTCAATTATGTAATAGAGGAAACTTAATGAACAACAATAAGATTTTTCTATCCATCAATAACCAAAATCAATAAATATCTTAGATTTTGGATTTCAACTAAACCCTTTAAATTTTATATTTATTATATCCTCTTATTATTATTATTATTATTTATATTTTTTTATAAATGTATATTTATTCTGATTTATAATTTTATTTATAAATGTTCATTTTTCAAACAAAAATATTAATCATCCTTTCATGGTTTAAAACCTTTTAATCATCCTTTCATGGACATTAAATAAGGTGGCATCCTCCCTGATTCAGTAACTCTAATATAGAGGGAATTTTTAATGGAGTAGTTGCAGTGTAGTGCAATGCAGTTGAGGAAAGTTTTAATGGAGTAGATGCACTACAATGCAATAGAAGGACATGACATGTTATCTAGAATTTGCATTCCCTGCAGCTGTAGCATCAACAATGAATGGAGGATCTCTAGATATTAAATATTTTTATTTACATTAGTTACTATGGACTTGACCACTAAATGATCTCTCCCGAACCGAAAAGGAAAGTTACGTAGACTCGGAAAAATTCATCGATCGATTCATTTCATGTCTACAATATCGTTCAAACAATCTAGATAGCTATGGGGAAATAACTACTCGATTCATTTTCTTTCTGTAATAATCACTCCTTAAAGTTCATTTTCATATTAATATGTTACATCGATAATAGACTTTATTTTGTGGGGTTTTCTCTCCCTTAATTGACCAGCGTGTGCATTTAATCTATAGAGTCAATGTCAATCAAAAGGAACTTATGAAAACATGTTACATCTTTGTGAAGATGCATGAAATTACTCGCATTACATTCAATTCGTTCATGGAAGAAATCAGATTTGCATGTGAAGAGGATGAATTTTTCTAGGTACATGAGCCTTCAATTCTTCTCCTCACGTCGGTGCCTTTTTTTTGTTTCTATAGTTCTTGAATTAGGAATAACCTTGCCTTGTAACCTTATTCTCTAGGATATTTCCTTATCAGTTTTGTTAAGTGTTTATGGCTACTTAGATCTGCAGAAATGTAGAATGAGTTATGTTATAAATAGAGGTGACTAGTTGAAGTTTCATAACTTAGTAATTGAAATATTATTTTTGTAATCTTGTGTCCACAAATGTTGTGGTCGATATGAGTGGTACAGTTTGTGAACCATGGAGTTCTAGGTATAGTCATGAAAAGCATGATGGGAATCGCTAAGGAATTCTTCAAAATTCCTATGGAAGATCGAGCATACCTCTACTCAGAGGAACCGACGTAGAGATCTCAGCTTTCTACGAGCTTCAATGCTCATAAAGAAAAATTCCACAACTGGAGGGACTATCTGATCCATGCATGTCTTCCTCTAGAGGAAGTGATGGACTCTTGGCCTGCAAAACCTGCAGCATACAAGCAATCAATTATAATATGTTTTATTTTAATGTATAATCCTTTGAAATGATAAGTAGATTGTCTTACCTATGCTTTTGTTTCAGAGAGATTGTAGGAAACTATGCTGCGGAGGTGAGAACACAAGATTTAAGGCTTTAGGGCTTGTTCTCACCTTCGCAAAAACTATGCTTTAGAGATTGTAGGAAACTATCCAATTATTTTGCCGAAATATACAGTGAAGCTCTAGGGCATGACTATGATTACCTGAATTGAATTTCCGAAAAACAAAACCAAGTGATGAATATAGTGTACTATCCTCCATGCCCAAATCTAGATCTTACCATTGGTACACAAGTCCATTCATATGTGCGTGGTATAACTGTGTTAATGCAGGGCGATGACAGTGGGATCCAATTATTTAGAAATGGAAAGTGGGTTGTTGTATGTAACACCCCGGTTTTGACCCTGTTTTCATTAAAGGTACATGATGTATATATTGTAATTAATCGTGGTGAGGATCTAAAGGCAAAAGCCCCACCATCGATTCGGTTGTTTATGTTTTGGCAATGGGGATAGTTGCCGATGGTATATCGTGCTATCCGGCACATTATAGTTTGGCATCATGTAAATATGCACATCAAATAAAATAAAACACAACCAGCTACAATGGGGCAACATTGAATGAAAGGGCATGATTCCAAAGGATAAGGGTGGGGGATGTCAAACCTTAGTCTATGGGGGGGAAACCATGTGTTACCACCTTGTTTGATTTGCCATCTTCCCTTGTCTCATCCAACCACTTTAATGTCTTGTTGACTAGTTGAAACAGTTATGGCTGGGAGTGGAGTGTGGCAAGACTGTCAGTCGTTACCCACGCGTACACTCCACCAACGAGTTGACCTCACATTGGAAGCAACCTCCACTGCCATTCTCTCCACTCTCCCATGATTCCACTCTCGGGAGGATTTGGGTCTTGCTCATTCTCACGCGGAGACGGTTTGGATTCCTCATGTGCACCGTTTGGGGGGGGGGGGATTCTTCATCGACTGATCACCCT
The DNA here is from genome assembly GCA_001517045.1 of Pseudotsuga menziesii. Taxonomy (NCBI): domain Eukaryota; kingdom Viridiplantae; phylum Streptophyta; class Pinopsida; order Pinales; family Pinaceae; genus Pseudotsuga; species Pseudotsuga menziesii. Next base: position 436,610 of record LPNX010965174.1, on the reverse strand, counting down.
CATACAAAGAGTTGTTCTCTCTCTGCTTCTCACGCATAGAAATTAAGCGTTGGTTTTCCTCACGTAGGGAGCAGGAGAAATCGTGGCTGTCACTTAGGATTTTTGGGTGTAGGAGCCATTCACGCTCAGGGCTGTGTGCCTGTGGGTTCCATACCGGTTTCGGTGGTATGTGTATGTCCCCTTGCCAATTGTGGCTATGTATGTTGTCTATTGTGGTCTGCGTTTGTGTTTTCCTCTGTCAATGCTAGGAGCTTGTTCTCTCCCCCATTTGCGAACTGTGTAATGCTGCCGTGGTTTCATTGTGCGTTCGGGGCTGATGTCTTCCTGTTGGGTTTTCCTCCACATTTGTCAGTTAAGTTTTTCCCAGTCCATGTTGGGAGTTCGGTTTCTTATCCATTGCAGACTGTGGATTGTTGCCATCATTCATTGTGAGGTTGTGGTTGTTGATGTACCCTGGTTTTGGGTTGCTATTGAGTTGTTTTGGCCACGCTAGGGCCAAGAACAACTCTGAGTTGTCTTGTGGATCTGAACTGTGATTCACCTGTTGGGTGGGATTGTCACCTGGTTGTCTTTGCCTTCTTCATAGAGCTGTGAATGGGTTGTTTTGCTGCGGTATGCAGTGGTTGGTTTTCGGACTGTTGTGAGTGGGATTAGAGGCTGGGTATGCATGAGAAGACTGGTGTTGAGGCCACCAGCTTGGCATTTAGCCTTTCCTAGCTCCTTGATGACCTGGTAAAACCCTACTGTGTGGGCTTGGCTGATTTGTGTACCTTGGCTATGTGTGAGCCTGTTTTGACCCCTATTCCTTGAGGAATCATGCCCAGCTCGGGGGTGGCAATGTTGCTGAGAGATTGATGAGCACGCTGGCCTATGGTTGGGTGGAACGTTGCAGTGACGTAGCTGGTTGCGGGGCGAGTTCTTCATTGAAAGATAAGTAATCCTGACTGTTTCATCTCTGCAATTATATCTACTGTTTCATAAGAAATGATGAACATGTTGAATGCTGGAATGTATGTGTTTGCTTCCGCTGAATGTTGAGTAATTATGCATCTTAGTATGATGGATTATGCATCTTGGTAGCATTTATCCCTGTTCAACTTCATGGGGCTGTTTTCCCGAGTGTTTGGTGTTAGTAGCATCCTTTTGCCCGGTCGGAGGGTCGGGGACGTTACATTGTAGAACCCATCCCTAACGTTTTCGTCATCAATGTGGGAGATCAATTACAGGTAATTAGTAGGAGCACATCCAATACATTTTATTATTCATTGGAGGAGGATAATCAATCAACCATTTGTTTTTGTTTTCTTTTTCAAAAAATTTCTTCATGATATTCATGAAAATATGATTATGTTGATTGCAAAGATAGTGTCACCACAATAATCAATCTAACAATTTGATATGAATATAGATGATTGCTTAAATTTGAAGCCTTCTCTTCCATAACAATCTATGAATTCAATATGAATTCCATCTTGCATAAAAATTGAAAACTTATTTGGTTAGAAGAGGGCTACGTTGAATACTTGTTTCTCTACAAGTTTTGAACCCTCAAGCAGGTTCATGTTAAGGATGCTAAAAAAAACATTATTAATGATTTGAATTTGTATTATTTTGGAAAATGAAAAAAACCAAAATGTTGATTTATGGCCATTCATAGCATATCATCGTTGCTCCTGGTTGACGAATAGCATCCAGCTTTGTACAGAGGTTATAAGTTTGGAGAATAATTCATAATTTAATGGGGCCGGGAATTAAAGAGAAAGACCGTGTTAGATCATTTCAAGATCAAATATCCAGAGAATAATGGTGTTTGTTGTGGGGATTGATTGACCGAGAGCCATAATTACTACTTTTACAATTCTCCGAGAAGCAACTTCTCTTCTTTTACCATAAGATTAGTTGAAAAACTCCATGGATAATGTTCTTAGAAGATCTTAAAAACAACTTGTACAAAAAGTAAGTCTGAATAAATATATAGTTTCATTCTTATTATCCGAATAATATATGGTTCCAATATATCGAAAAAATTACTTATTTCTCTTTTGTTTCAAAATATGGTAGAAATGTTAATAACTGAGTTATATAATTTATTTTTCTTTCAAGTAGAATTCAAAAGCCTAATAGAGGAATGTGAAACTACAAATAATTAGTGGTAATGTCTCATGTATTATTTTAGAAAGTGAATTATATGCATCATGTCATTTAGTTAGCAATATAGGGTATTTTTACTTAATATTAAAGTTAATTAATTGTCAACCTTAAATCCAATCTTTATGATGAAATTACTTTTTTATGATATTATAAATAGAATTTTTAATTACTAAATATTAATATAAAAATGTATTATTAATTCAATTTATAATAAGATATTAATAATTAGAGTTACACAAATTGACTTACTACAAAATAATGATGTAACTTTTTTTTATGATTGTGTACAAACCAATTTATACAATATTTTTGAACAATGGAAATCGGGATTTATCTCGGAAGATATTAATAAGTAATGTACTTCATTAACATAAAATGTAAAAATATTTAATTTTAGAACACTAAAATACAAGCTTTAACTTTATATTTCATATGATATTCATATGTACATAGTTTATTTTATTTATATTAGTGTTTTATATTGTTAAAAAATTAAGTATATCATTATATTAAAAAGATCTCAATTAATATTAAGCTATTTATAAATTAGTATATCATTTGAGAGTATAAAGAACCATAATTTTCACAAGCCCATCTACAAATTGATGTTATATATCATTTGAGAGCATAGTAATATGTTTAATATTTTATAATAATTTTATTAAATTTTATATGTATATCAGCATAGATCCATTTTAAACCTTGATTTATCAAGGATCGAGAGGGATCCAATTTCTTGAGTGGCTATGGTGCAATGTAGGTACACCATTATGAGGGTTCGTCATTTAGAACTAACTGGTACTCTGCCATATAGAGGTATGTTCACTTTCCATCGAGCAAAATATTGCACTCAACGTTTCGTTATATTAATTGCTAATCGTCTTATTATGGTTGGTTTTCTTGTAGGGTCTACGCACAACTAGAGGATATATTTATTGTTTTGGGAAGAGGCGTGAATTGCCTCATAAATCCTTTGGTAAGGAATTCCTATACTTTCCTCTTTCATTCTGGATACAATTTTTAGCTCCGGGTCATATACATTTACTAACTAGTCATTTGGTATGTTTTCATGACCCGACATTGTGATTTGTGTTGGGAATGACAACGACTCAACAAGGTGGAGTGAATTGCAGGAATGTAGTTTATGTTAACATGGCTCCTGGTTTTTGGCCTTCGATTAGCACTGGTTTTTTTAATCAAACATTCGTTCTTGCTATGGTTTTTCATCTGAGACTTCAACTTAACTTTGACACGAGGATATAAAAAAGAAAACTAACTAGCATGGCTTGTTGTTTTGTTAAAAATATACATTTTCTATATGAATAAGACTTTTAATTTGAATAAGACTTTTAATTTAAATAACGAAATAATTCCCAATTCTAAGTTTCAAAAATAATTTATCTTTTAGTAAAAACAAAATGTGTAACTTCTAGAATTATAGAAAAATAAACTTGGAGAAGTTGTTTTATATCCTACACAAGCATTTGATTTTGATCCTGCAAAAGCTATGTAGATTCTGATATTTATTGTGATTATGCTTGTAATTTTGTCTTTGATTATTTTTATTATTATGTTGATTTTTTAGTTTATTCCGTTAATACTTACTTGATAACCAGTTAATTATGTTTTTAGAGATTTATATCCAAAACTTATAGATCGTTTGGAAAGGAAATGATAGATAATAACGAAAGAAAATGAAAAATATACAAATCATAAATTTAACATCGTTGACATAATAACAATATTCAGTCTATTTTAAATTTATTTTGCAATTTTTAATTTTTAATTCATTTTTAATATTTAATTAAATTTTAAAATTCATAAACAATTAAATATATCATTTTCATACCTACCTCTATCACGATTTTTGTTTTCATATTTACTTTCATGTAGGCCGCTTTGTATCTTGTTTTGTTTCCTCACTAGGTAGCATTCATATATGTTGTGACCTTAAAGCAAAAAGATGGATATTTTTTATATTAATAATAACATATTATATTAATGCATACAATATATAAATAAAATAATTTATTTATTAGAGAGAAAAAAAGGTTATCTCATAAAATAAAATAAAATATAAATAAATGAGTGTTGAAATCTTCTTTACATTGAAGTGATAGGTTGAAAATCCTCACTAGTAGCATGTGGTAATGTTTATTGATAAAATAAAATAAAATTTTTATTATTATGTTGATTTTTTAGTTTATTCCATTAATACTTATTTTATAAACGGTTAATTATGCTTTTAGAGATTTATATCCAAAACCTATAGATCGCTTGGAAAGGAAATGATAGATAATAACAAAAGAAAATGAAAAATGTACAAATCATAAATTTAACATCGTTGACATAATAACAATATTCAGTCTGTTTTAAATTTATTTTGCAATTTTTAATTCATTTTTAATATTTAATTAAAATTTTAAAATTCATAAACAAATAAATATATCATTTTCATACCTACCTCTATCAAGATTTTTGTTTTCATATTTACTTTTATGTAGGCCGCTTTGTATCTTGTTTTGTTTCCTCACTAGGTAGCATTCATATATGTTGTGACCTTAAAGCAAAAAGCTAGATATTTTTTATACTAATAATAACATATTATATTAATGCATATAATATATAAATAAAATAATTTATTTATTAGAGAGATAAACAAACGTTACCTCATAAAATAAAATAAAATCTAAAAAAATGAGTGTTGAAATCTTCTTTACATTGAAGTGATAGGTTGAAAATCCTCACTAGTTACATGTGGCAATGTTTACTCATAAAATAAAATAAAATATAGATAAATGAATGTTGAAATCTTCTTGCCAATGAAGTGATCTATTGAAAATCTGCATTATTACAAAATTGCTAATAAAGTGATCGGTTTAAAATCCTCACTATAAAAAAATTATTATTTTACTGTCAAATTAACTTGCAATGACAGGTGGCAATGTCAAGGACATTACCACCAAATAGCTCTTATTTGAGAAAGGTTCAGATGAAAACTTAGATTACCCATGCATAAATATAAGTTATGAATGTGTATTTCTTATATACTGCTTTTCGAAAAAAATAGTGTATAATTAATGTAATTTGCTACTTGGAACTTTGCATTTCTTGGAAATGGAATGCATACCAAGTGACAGAGACTCCTTCTTCACGGTTAGCTGTGTTTACTGAGTAAACAAATTTTAAAAATAATTAATTTTCACATCACCCCTAATAACAACTTTCTTACATATATTTTCTAAACTTGTTTGTCTTTTTAATAACGAGGATACCTATAGGGAAACGACGAGGAGGCAATACAAATAGTCTACATTGATTTGTTAAACAACCTTCATAATAGCGATTTCTCAAACAAATAGATATGATATCAACGTTTATTGCTACTTGTCATGCCAGTTGTAAAGATACTATGTTCCTTGATTGAAAAAAGAACCAATAAAAGATAACGAAAAATGAGACCAGCAACAATAACACAACAACAACGATATATTAACGCCTGATCTTTAAAAACATGTACGTTCGGTCCATCCAACGAACCAACAACGAAGTCAACCAGCGATTTCTCAAACAAATAGATATGATATCAACATTTATTGCTACTTGTCATGCCAGTTGTAAAGATACTATGTTCCTTGATCGAAACAAGAACCAATAAAAGATAACGAAAAATGAGACCAGCAACAATAACACAACAACAACCATATATTAACGCCTGATCTTTAAAAACATGTACGTTCGGTCCATCCAACGAACCAACAACGAAGTCAACCAGCGATTTCTCAAACAAATAGATATGATATCAACGTTTATTGCTACTTGTCATGCCAGTTGTAAAGATACTATGTTCCTTGATCGAAAAAGGAACCAATAAAAGATAACGAAAAATGAGACCAGCAACAATAACACAACAACAACCATATATTAACGCCTGAGCTTAAAAAACATGTACGTTCGGTCCATCCAACGGACCAACAGTGAAGTCAATGGTTGACTTCGCTGTTGGTTCGTTGGATGGACCGAACGTACATGTTTTTTAAGGATGGCCTATATTAACAGACTAGCTAACAGCAGTGATGGCCGCATCAAGCCTAGTGGTAAATAGAATTCAAATAGAATTCCGCCCCATTCAATATTGTTTGAGGTGGTCTCAGGATTGAGGAAGTTAGGAAAAACTACAAACCTAGGATATCAATTTAGTTGGTTGTTAGGTCATCAACCTGGTCATCTTTATCTCGATTGCTGATTTCCTTTATCTAACTGCCACCTTTATCTCAATTGTTGATTCCCTCTATCTAACGGACACTTGTTTACATAAACTTGATGCTTAGCTTAAGTTCATCGGCTTGGTAAATGGTATGGGGGAAGTGGGTATAACAGTGTCATTAAAGAAATAGGAGACTGATCTTCGAGACCATTTGAATCTTACAAATTTGCATGCCCACTGCACTTGAAAAAAAAAACAAAGATAACTCTTTGAACCTTGAAAGAAATGTCAAGTTGGCCTGTAGATATAGAGGTTCACCATTTCTTGATCAAAGGAGAATTCTAAAGAAGGAAAATATATCTTGTGGTGTAGCCCCAGAAAAAGTAGATCACATAGTGTAACAGGTCCAAGATGATAGAGTGCAAAAGCAAAAGATATGGAAGAAAATTCAAAACAATTCTATTTAGTCAAAATTGCATTATTTTCGCCATTATTACAAACAATCAGTCAAGTAAGACTTGACAGAAGTATCTTTTAGGAATTACAAGTATGTGAGCTAGAAGGCCGGATAGCATTTATAGAGTGCCAATGATAATCTATAAGGGGTAAACTGAGTTTTTAAAAACTTGATTTGAGTATTGAATTACGTAGTAATATTTATAAAGTTCTTTGAGTATAATTAGTATTGATTCATTTTAAATTCAGATTTATCAAGCATAAAGAGGTATTTAATTTTTTGAGGTGTATATTTTTTTATTATTTGGATTTGTCTCCGTATTTGATAAATCTGTGTTTAAAATGGATCTATGTTAGTTTATTTTTTTTATATATTATTTAAGTCAATATGTAATCTATATTTTTCATTTTTCATTTTTTAATATTTTTTATTTATGTCGGCTAGCATAATTTGAGAGAATCTCTCCATAATGGATTGGAGAGCACCTCGCTTCTCTCGATGCAATAATACACCTGGTATGAGACCAATAAAACAAAGGCCACTAAAGAGACCCTAGTAAGAGAGATAACTTTGCTTTCCAAATTGAAAAGGACAAGAAATAGTTATCCCTTACCTAATGAGGAAAGTGCTGGTAATTATTAAATATGAGTTATTCTTTACCTCGTGATAGATGTCGCTTACCAAATGAAATAGTAGAAATGATCGTTACACATCCTTATTGGGAAGAGATTGGGATTTGGATAACAATGGAGTTTATAATATAATGCAAAGGAAAATGTATTTGAGATAGAAGCCCGGGTGGTTATTACGTTGATAGGTATATATATCTTAGAATTTTGGGGTGGACTACCATCTATTCTTTTTTATCTACAGACGAGAATAAGACAAGTGTACTGTCCACATTGATTCTATGGGCATCGTTCAAGATTAAACAAGAATGAGACAAGTGTATTGTCGAGATTGATTCTATGGGCATCGTCCAAAATTAATAATTAACAATTTCAAAAAAATAAAAAAGAGCTTAATTAACATGTGATAAGTACAGTTAGTGATAGCTGTAAAAATTAAAATTAATCTTCAACTATTCGATTATTAGATACAACTATTAGCTTAACTCCAATAATTCTAGAACTATTAGCTTAACTTCAACTCTAATAACAGTTATTTTGGATAACTATTAGATACAACTATTAGCTTAACTCCAATGATTCTACAAGTATTAGCTTAACTTCAACTCTAATCACTTAAGTCTTAGTCCAACTGCATTTGGCATCTAGGAGTCTAGCTAATGTCCACTCATGTAAGAGTTAAATTCCTAATAAAATCGTTTGAACTCTTAATAAACTCCTCCAAACTCCTGCATCTCGTAGTTGGGCATATTTAGGTAATATGCCCTTATACCTAGAGCCCAGAAATTACTCCCTCTAATCACTGCCTTCTCGAAATACTCTACAGGGACAGGAGACTTGTTTTTGTTTCTATTACCATCGATGTTTGGTTAAAATTCAATTCCTAGGCAGTATACCTGTGTTCAATAATGGGTTATTTGCAGTGGCCCAACAATCATATTCGGATGATTTCAACGAAGACTGCAACAATTATCACGTTGTCTTTTTAGGGTACCTCTACGATGGTGCTTCTAAAGAATGTGAGACATATAACATGTATCGAGCTCAGCCCCTTTAAATGTCCCTCCAAAACATCAGCGCTCTCTTCAACACAGAGCCGACCCTCATCACATTCTTGAGTAATCTGTCAGCGGTAAAGGATTATTCGAAGCCTCTACCCCTAGATCAAGTAGTCCTCATTCCAATTTAGTGCAAATGTTCGGGCAATTTCTCGTAGGAAAACCGCGCATACACTAGTTTAAAGACATCATCTGTTATAAACTTAGATTAAGTAGTTGTGCCAGTTTTTGTGTTTTGATATTAAAATACGCCGAGAGTCAAGCATATTTTATGGGATGTTTAGTATTGATATTAATATTCAGCAATTCGATCAAACCAAACAATATATTTACCATAAAGGAGTTCACTTAGGGAACCTCCAGACATGTGTTCGTAAATTAGCATAAGCTCCATGCACTCATTACAATAGCTTCATAGAGATACCAAGTGTTTATGATGGAATCTAGAAAGAAGATCGACCTATTTTCCATGTGGGACTGCTTAGATGAATTTTATTACACAACATACAGCTTTTTCTTTTGAGTGTCAAATGCTAGTATAGACAAATAAAAAAATTGAATTATATTGCATTCCCTCACAATCTCAGAATTGCCTCATTGAAGAATGAATGAACTCCTTTGAAGAGAAATGATAACACTTTTACTGTTACACAATCTCCTTCCCCCAACTTAGAAAAGAAAATTGATCCACATCCAACTTGGCCAATCTTTGCTCTAAATTTTTGAGTGGTTTCCATCATTTATTGTTGAGAAAACACATGAGTCATCATCGGATTTGGAACCATAATCATCGAGTGATTCACGAAATAAGGAATAACAGTCTTAAGTAGTCTATGGAATATGGAATAACAGTATTAGGTAGTCCACGATCTGTCATATCATCATATCACAATATAAATTCGAGTTATTTCCTATCACCATATTCTGAAAATTTTAGTTACTTCCCGACGTTCACTTACATGAGGTTTTGTCCTGGATTTCTTCCAATATGCAACAATATACACCATCAATGTTAAATGTTAAATTGATTATTAAAGCTGAGGGAATGTATTCCCAATACAACCTTAGTTTTTTATTTTCTTAGATTTGATAGAACCATACAAGCACTTAATTTTTGATTGGTGATAAGTACCATGAAATTATTTGTTATTTATGTATTCATTTATCAGTTACTATTATATATTTATCAATCACCATATATTTTTTATATTCTTTTTTAGTTACATGTCATGAATTGTTAGTTACTTGGCTATATCTTGGAATTTTGGGGTGGACTACTATCTATGATTTTTCATCTATGGACGAGAATGAGACAAGTGTACTGTCTTGATTCTATGGGCTCGATTATTATATACAATTATTCAATTATTAGATACAACTATGAGCTTAATTCGATTGATAATACAACTATTAGCTTAACTTCAACTCTAACTAATAGCGGTTATATTGGATAACTATTATATTAACTATTAGATAACTATTATGTTAACTCCAATAGTGATACAACTATTAAATTAAATTTAGATGAAGCGGTAATAAAAAAGTATTAGTTGAATGTGTATTTGTACTCCATTGACTCCATTTCTAACATTTCGACCTTCATTGTAATGAAACCATGCAGCGTTCAATAAGCTTTCCATTTAGCAGTGTAGCATCATGAGAACAATAAGTTAAATAATGTGATGTCACGATGATAGGCTCATTGCAATCTAAAAATATGTATTAGTAATTTATTATAGATCCCAATGTGTAAAATATATACCTCTCCACGTATTTCAAACATATTAATTTTATTAATATGATTGTTGCTAGTTATCTACCAAATGTATTTACTCCCAATGAATATATTTTAGAAACTATTGCATCTCCTTTCATATCAACACTTTCAAAAAAACCTAGGTCGTCTCCCTCCACCATCGTATGATGCCATGATCATTTCAAAAGATAAAGTGAACAAGTGTGTGAAAAGATTGATCTCCAAGAAGAGTGTCTCAAATTAATTGATGTATTCATATCTAACATTGATTCATTGTGGAGTTTGTCTAGATTTAGCGCATGAATCTGATTTGTTGCCCTCCATCCTAATGGTGACGCCCTTCAGATTGGGAAACGTTGCATCTACTCTTGATCAAATGAAGGGACACAAGATCCACCACAATTGTGAACCAACAAAAACCTCTTATGTTGCTCGCAGCGGATGAGAGGTTTCTCTTGCGTCAACAAATGTTGAGAATCTATCTTGCTTGGCACAAATCCTTTGGGCCTGGGATGCAAATATATACAAAGAAAAACACTAATCTCTCCTTCTCCTCCCTGCGGATTTTCGAGCAAATGGTTCATTATTTTTCTTAGTGGAGGAGGATAGGAACAAAACCGATAAGGGCAAGATCGTAGTGATAAACCAATCTTACAGAGAAGAAATTGTGATTGTTTGGAGGAATTGGCTATGGTTTCTTTTGTTTTTGGTTTTTTTTCATGCTTGCTTGTTGACAACATGGATTACATTTTGGCAATTCTAAGGCCAGCCAATACATAAGAACAAATATAACCTAATGAATACAGTGGGATATCAACAAATTAGGGAACATCTTGGCAGCAGCTACGCATAGGTTTAAAGACTCAACGCCCCCACAGATATAAACTGAGCGATTTACACCAACAATGATACCAGTTACGCATAGGTTAAAAATGCAACACCCCCTTAGATCTTAATTGATCAGTAGTTTATAGCAACAAAGAGACTTACAAACAGAGTAGCCAATTACTTCATCACTAATGGAAAACAACCAAATCACCCTAATCTGGGTGCAGAAATTTGCTATCAAGGAATATATTTTTTTAATTAAAAAACAATCTCTCCCTGTCGAATATTCGAGACTGAAGGACACTCCCTTGCAATTCAGAAGGGGATTACAAAATATATATATATATATATATATATATATATATATATATATATTTCTAATACAGATTTTGAATAAATTTTCTTAGACCTATCTAAAATTATAATCAAACATTATTATTTACTAAAATAGAAACATAATATTCAAAAACATGAATTGAAATAAAATAATCTTCTATGTAAGGAATAATGCATATGGTTCATAGATCTAAAATTCGATTTAATAGATCTATAATAATGTTACTAGATTTACTATCTATGAGATAATATAATAAATTTACTAGATCTATTATATATTTGCAATATTTATACAAATTGGTTGGATCTATATATATATATATCCATCTAATATGGAAAGGGTCTATAGGTCCTAGGGTTAGAACTTATGCTTTGATACCAAATGTAAAGCCCCAAAAGGCCTTAAGTACACAATCATTTAAATAACAAATATTTTATACAATTAACTAAAGATTGAATTATTTACCATGATAAATGTGTAGATCTAAAGCAATAAACGAGAGATCATAATAATAATAAAATAGAATAAGGAGGAATACCTGAATCTGATGAGTGATGGAAATAATGTACCTCTAGATCTCCATAGCGATGAGAGAAAACCACATGTGTGGGACGACTCTCCACCCAACCAACCTTTCACTATCTCCCCTCAGTTGGACATTGAAAGCTCCCAAGCCCCCAACCAATAAACCATAGCCAATGTGTTCCCTTCCCTTCCATAACCATAATCATATCAATATTCATGCAAAGCTAACACGAATGAATCACCTTCCCCTCTAATCCTCCTCTTTTTTATATGTTTTTCTCATTTTCTCTGGAATTTTGATATTATTATACTTTATTAATTTATTTAACAATTTTCTTTTATTTATTAATGTATTTATTGTTTGATATTCTTAGTCATAGTTATCATATTCATGGTGATAATTGTTTCTTTTTATTTAATTTATTTATTCTTTTTAATATTTAATTTAGTTTTCCTTTATTTTTATTTATAATTAATTAAATAGTATTTTTAGGTTGTTACACATATGGAACTCTATTTTTCCTTTCGGTAACCCCATTTTGTTGGGGGGTGTATGGTATTGTTAACTGCCTACATATTCCTGCATCACTACTTAACTCATTAAATGCATTTGACTCAAATTCACATCCATTGTCAGACCTAATTAATACACGATGTGCTTCCCCCTCTTATTTTCAACCAGGGTATTGAACTCTTTGAACTTGCTAAGAGTAGTTTTACTCTTAGCCTTTAGGAAATAAATCCATGAATTTTTAGAGAAGTCATCTATGAACAGTACATAATATAAATAGCCACTCACGGAGGGGACTAACATGTGACCACATAAATCGGAATGTATTAACTCTAAAATCTCTTTAGATCTAGTAGCACTACTAGAAAATTTTTAATTAACATTCTTCCCAAGTATGCAATCCCTACAGACACTATCGTGCTCGAAATCAAATACAGGCATACCTTTTACCATTTTTTGCAATCCAAGTAGCGCTTTGTAGTGGAGGTGACCAAGCCTCCTGCTCCATCACTCACATGGATTGATAGTGTTGTGAATCAAAGTGTGCATGTAATAACTTCACAGGTACCTTGTATAGGCTTCCCTCTCTAACTCCAATCATTGTAACAGATTTTATTCTTTTGTTCTTCAACCATAATAATGCTTGATTATCCATGAAGATAACTTGAAATCCTTTATCTTCAAGAACCAAAACTGATATAAGGTTCTTCTTCAATCCTGGAACATATAGAATTTCCTCTGCATGTAAAATATCACATGATCTCAACTACAAGGAGGTAGATCCAACTCCTTGGATCAAATTGGTTGAGTTTTCCCCCAACTCTACCATGCATGTGAACCTTTTCTACTTTAGGTCAGATATGAAACTCCTATATCGTGTCATATGTTTGGATGCACTAGACTCTCAATCAACCATGTGTCTACACTTGTAATGATGGATCCTAAAAGGAATGAGACAAGTTAATACTCCCTCCTTGTATCCTTTTCCTTTGATGCATTCTTCTTAGCAGTTTCATCTTCTTTGGTAGTAGAAGTATTAAACCATGATTTTCCTCATTGATTTTCTTTGCACTCCCTTGAGAAATGATCCTTCTTGTTGCAATTGAAGCATATAGCCTTTGACTTTTCAAATAATTTGTTATACTCCTTTAAATGAGAGAACTTCTTTTGAAAGAAGGGTTTCCTTCCTTTCTTCATCCTTGTTGTGAGGGAAATATTTTCTTCTTTGGTGCACACAATCTTGTATTGGATTCACCCCTCCGCTTGAATGTAGTCACTCCATAACCTCTCGAAGTTAGGTTGCACCTATCGGTCGTTTACCATACCCAAGAATGTCTCCCATGAGGGTGGAATACCATCATTAGCGGTTTGAAGAAGATCATATTCATCCATCAAAACTCCAATGCTAGCAAGTTGATCATTTATCGAGGATGTCAAGAAAGAGGCCAATGTCTTGACCTTCTCTATATTGAGGGTTTGTAACTTATTATTCATGCCATCTTTTGACTCAGGGATTTATTCTCATATAAATTTTCCAAAGTATCAAAACATTCTTTGCGGACTTCAAGGGAGTAATCACAAACATCAAGTTATCCTTCACCAAATCATAGATGATCTGTGTGGCTTTAGATTGGTTCTTATTGAAGTTGATGCATCTTGTGTTGGATGTAGGCTCCTCCATCATAGTGGATCTGTTAGGATTATTAATCCTCCCTTGTCCAATTTGGTCATATGTCTAAATCAGGAGTCATGTCTAAATCGGGAGTCCATCTAGTCTATTTTTAGTCATTAGCACCATTGGGCCCACTTGGCCTAATTGGGGCACATTTTTCAGTTACTAAAGTGTGGGGAACACTAATTGAGGCTTAATGCCACTGATTGCACTTGATTGCATCAGTTTAGGATCCTCCTAGACCAATCCCTACAATTTAGGAGCCACTGGGAGTGCTGAAACCAACCAAGGTCAGTTCAGTTCAGTTGATGACTAGTCAAGCTAAGTTAGGAGTTAGTTACATTTAGTTCTAGTCCTCTACATTCAGTTAGTGCTAGGTTTACATGACTGCACTCAGGAGGGGCACATTGCTCACCTACCACAGTCAGTTAGCCTTAGTCAACACTAAATGTAACACTTGAGTTGTGTTTTAGAGCTCCGATGAACTCCAATTATGGTTTAGACAAGGTCAGTTAACTATTGAGTCCTCTGATAGTGATTTAGACAAGGTCTTAGTTACCTACAGTCAAGTAGAGTCTATCAATTCGAATTTCCTCATGTGGATTCGAATTTCATGTGGATATTAAAGACATTGTACTTCATTGTAATTATTATTTGATTACTTTTTTATTAATGAAAGCATTTACAGCTGCAAGCCATTTTTGCACTGTTTCATTCTTCAATTGCTGAGTAAATTTTGTGATCTATTTTGTGAGTTGTGTGTTTGTCCACAGATCTATGTGCTCAATTTAATAGGATCTAGGATGTTGAGAACCCTGGCCCTCCAAGTGTTGAAATTTGAAGTGCCCTCAAGACGGTCACTCTAATCAAACTGAGATCGATGTCATTGTTTTCAAGTCTTGTTCTGAACTCCTCGGGACCTAAGTATGCTTTCTAGTTTCATTGCAAACACCCATCTCCTTCATTCCCTAAGATCTGATACCATGTTGAATTTTGTGCAACTTTGTTGAGATTTTGATCTTTATTTCTTTAAGTGCGAAAATACTGAAATTTGAATCAATAGAACATTCAATCACATAAAACATTCAACCATAGCACTACATATACCATGGGAAAACCCTCAAAATAATGAGGATGAAAAATCCAACAAATCTTCTTAGTATAATTATGATAGATGGAAGAGAACCTTTTACAACAACAAATTGATTTTGGGAGATAAGCGATCATTAACACCCTCGGTGTAGATACAGAGCGATAGATGAGAGATATCAATTTGATGAACTTTCCAATGAGTTCATTACAATAAATAACATGTCAAAACATTGCCACACAAACAATAGCGAATCATTGCTTGTGGAATTTAGCCTCCCATGCAAACTATTGTGAATTTCCTTCCTTGGATACTTGTTGTGCACCTCAGTTTCTTCATATGCTCAATCAATGTGCAATCCCTTTCTTCTTTGACATTAAATCATGATTGACTGAATTCATAGTGAACTTGACTTTTAATTGAATGTAGGATCACTTAGTTAACATGCTAACTTAAGTGTCTTCATTCAATAGGATTAACTCAAGAGACGTAACTTAAGTGTCATCTTTTATCTTAAGTGTCATATTTTAGTTTAACTAAAGTGTCGTCTTGCAAAACACTTTAGTTAACAAAGTGCTTTTATTAACACTTTAGTTAACTATTCTTAACTAAAATCATGCTAATTGATTTACTAAAGTGGTCATTGAGCTCTTCTTTAATTAATTGATTGCATATATTAATATTTTAACTAAAGCATTGATTGAGGCATACATTTTTAAATTAATCTTTATAATTGAAGCTTTATCAATTTGAGTTCACTTTAATTGGATAAGGTGTCTTCATTGGCAATTTTGAATTTCTCTTGGTCTCTATGCATTTATATTTATCTCTTATCTTTTACCGCATGGTCAATATGTGCTAACTCTAATTATCTATCATATATTTATTAGATGTTGTGATCATATTATATTACCCCAGACCAAATGATCATATGCTAAAGTTATTCACTCTATAGGTGGCCAGAATTTAAAGGAGACTTAATATAAATTGATTATCATGGTTAGAAATACATCACACAATATTAAATGGGTACCTTTATACGAAAGGTCCACATTACCTCTATATGGGAGGTCCACCCCATGGGTATCTTTATATGAAAGGTCCACATGAGAATGATCTTGACTTGTCATACAATTCTAGAGCTTTGTCCAACAAGACTTTACAACATCATCACTTTGATTAATCAAAACATTTACCTCTATACGGGAGGAATAACCTTTATACAAAATATTTTGTCTTTCTTGAGCCAAACTCAAGAATATACTCCAAGTACTTGAGTCCAACTTAGGCTTCCTCTATATGGGAGGACCTAATCCTAGATGCACAAGATTGTCTTGTAGAATGACTCATGATGATGTGCATTTAACACAACCATCATTCAACTTTACTCTCAAGTGAACAAATGTCCATAAACAAGTTTAACTTGTTGATGTTATTTGAATGTTATCCACAAATTCACCTATTAAATTATTTGTAACAACCTCAAAGATCTCAACAACCAAAAACATTACTCTCAAAAATTTCATGGCATCTCAATCAAGTACATTCCTCTATGAGACTAATGTTACCATAAGACATCGTTATTTGCTGATTACATGTGCAATTAAACATTATGCGCACTCATGATATCATAAAACATGATCAAGTTCCACCTGAATTTTACAATACTCGCATGTAAACTGGGGTATTTATAAGTTCGCATTAGCCTATTTAAACGATATTCTTATTTTAACTGATTTCATAATTGCTTTCAATCTTTTTCTATTATTAGAGTTTGTCATTACCCTCTTCAAACAATTTATTTACTTACACAACTAATACTGTGTAGTAACTTATATAAATGTTTGTATTATTTTCGAGTAGGACCTTAAAACCACTAAATAAACAATTGCTTCAACATTATCATTTAAGGGTAAACTAATACATTAAGCATATAATACTTTTGAATGTGAACACACATAAAATAAGAATCATTTTATATATTGAAAATATCAATAATGCAGAAATGAGGCACGTATGATACAAATATAAGTAAGAGACACCAATATACGTGGTTCACCCCTACGTCCACCAAAATTAGGTAATCTTTTTATGAATTTTTAGTCAATAAAAAATGTACAATTTTACAACACATGTGTTGCGGTCAAGATATTCAATTATGAGTTACGCTCTTCTTCTGCCCTTATTATCTTCAAAGGGTTCCCTTTTCTACTACATGAAACTAAACGATATTTACTATTAACATGACAATATTCTTGATGTGATATCAACAAAGAATGAAACAAGTCTACTATAAGGTCATGTGAAAACATTACATATTCCTTTTTCTTCTTCCCTTCTCAAGAGAGATCCTTTTTCTCAACCTAACAGCCTTAACTAAACGACTAAACAAGCCCTAACCAAAAAGTCTTTCTTTTAACTATTCGTTACTCAGCTTTAAATAAAATGGGCCCTTTTTGGATCAATGGCCTCCAAATCATTTATTAATATTTTTTTTCAGGAAGAAAAAAGCCTGACCTTGATATTCTATTAAGAATCAAAGGGCATCTAAAGTGCCGACCCAAGCATGGGTTACATCCAAGAGAGATACAACTCATAAAAGAAGAGTCACCTCACTACAAGAAGCTTCCAGGGGGACAATAGCGGGTCAATAGTGAAAGTGTTCCCATCAGTAAACTATCTCATCATAAAGCGGATCTGTCTCATCAAACCATATCTACCATTGGCCAAAGAGATCAGAGCAGCAAACTAAAAGAGCTTGCTCCAAGAGCATCTAATATGCAGAAAAAAAGGGAGTAAGCTCCCCTTACAAGCATCAAAATAGCTGGAAAGTATCATGAATGGCCAAATGGTCCTCAGTAAATTCATAGAAGTAGCCAAAACCAGGATCCAAAGTGAGAGCAATTTTAGAGAGGCGGTCTGCAATCTGATTGTGTTCACGGTAGATATGACTGAATGACAAATCAGGAAAGCATGTGAAGAGATTTCTTGTTTCCCTGCACCAATGGAAGAGATCTGGTGGGGAGAGAGCAGTGGATCCCTTTTCCCAGTTGATGATGACTTAAGAGTCACCAAAAATATGGAGTAAGGGAATCCCCATCATATGGGATGTAAGCAAGAGTGCCCATAAGCCGAGCAGTTCTGCTTTTGTGTTGGTGCTATTACCCACCCCCAGCACAAACTCGAAGATGTGTGACTCATTCAGGTACAAGCTGTATCCAAATCCACCCACATAATCTACAGAAGCCCCATCAAAAAATCCACAGGGAAAGACCATGCAGGGAAAAGGCCCAATCTCTCTGATCTTTTTAACTTTGACAGGCGGAGGACAATACAGATGCAAAGAATAATAGATCTGGTGCAAAATACTCAGGACAGACACTTTCTTCCACTTGAATATATATAAAGTTCCAAGCTTTCCAGATGGCCCACATAGTGTGGAAAGGGATAGTACTGTGAACAGAGTGCCTCAAAAAATTTGACATCCAATTGTCAATGAACATGCCAAGAGTATCAGATCATGAAGGAGGAGTTAATTGAAACTGATGACAAATGTGAGAAAAGACATTCTTCCAGATAGTGTAGTGAGAGAAAATATGCAAAATTGACTCCTCATCAGTATTGTAGAGAGCACATAAAACCGGTACATACCAACCTCTTTTCTGTAGGTTATCCCAAGTAAGAATTTTATTCCTCAAGACAAGCCAGATAAAGCATCCAATTTTCTTAGGAAGTGTGCCAGACCACAAGTAAGGATGAATCCTGCTACCAGATGGAGGGGGATACGATTTCACAATGCAATCATAAACTAATCTGGCCGAGATGGATCCATCATGTCTGTTATAAGCCCATAATAAAGTATCGGACTGAGCAGTGAGATAAATTCCATAGAGTTCCATACCCTTCGTATAAGCTCCCCATGCATCTTTCCAAACTCCAGCAATACATAAATCCTCAGCCGAGTACCAGTAATGTTGAGAATCAGGTAATGTATTACGAGCTTGTGAAAGGGTGGTGTTATCCAAGTCCTCCATGAAGGATCTCAACCCATCTGGGAGCGAGAGGGAAGTGGGGACACCAATGATTAGATCGATACCAATTATGAAATTCGTTCCATTTCCCACCTACCATGCAAGATTGCATCCCAGCCAAGGAAGAGTCTGAAGAAATCCCTTCCAGATTATAGAGACCCCATGAGAGCAGAAATTTTCCCCTCTGAGCTAAGCTACCACCGAGAGGTTTTTCAGGTATTTTCTGGTGAGAACCCGGTGCCATAGACCATTGTTCAACAGGACCATCCAAAGGTTTTTGAGACGCAATGCAATGCTAAACCAATGCAGTTTTTTTATACCCCAACCCTCATACTCCTTCGACCACGAGAGACTCTGCCAATTTACCAGATGGTACTTACGATTATTATCAGTGGAGCCCCATAAAAAGGAAAGTGTGATCCTTCGAAGCTTGTGAAGAACAAAAAGAGGTATGGGAGCTAATCCCAACCAATAAACCGGAATACTGGAGAGCATAGCTTGAACCAGTATTAGACGGCCACCCAGTGAAAGTAACTTATGAGTCCAGTGACAAATCCTGTTCTCATATTTCTGAATCAGCCAATTCCAATCACTTACCCTGTATCCCAAAGGTTTTAAGAAATATCCAAGATACTTAAACCCAATTACAATTGGCTCCATCTGATATGGGAGGACTCTGGCAATGTCCTGGAAAATAACAACATCTAAATTATTGTACAGAAAGCACGATTTATCCAGACTAATACACATCCCAGAGGCCTTGCAGAAAGTGCAAAGAATAACATCAAAGGCAATCCATTCCTGTAAAGTGCCGGTACCCAGTAAGATTACATCATTCACAAAAAGGAGATGTGTGAGAGTAAGTGAGGAGGTGATCTTTATTCCTCGAATGAGGCCATGGTCCCTAGCATCAGAAATTAAGAGGCTGAGCCCTTCGATAACAAGGATGAAGAGCAATAGGGATAAAGGGCATCCTTGTCTGATGCCACGAGAAGCTAAGAAAAACTTTGAAGGGGTACCATTGATTAGGACAACAAAATTTGCAGAGGTGAGGAATCCCATAATCCAATTTACAACCAGGAGTGGAACCCTAATCTGGATCAAAATGAGATGGATATAAGACCAATTCACATGGTCAAAAGCCTTAATCAAATCCAGTTTGAGGATGAAGGCATTGATATCCTTAGTATTTACAGTATGGAGAGTCTCCTGAACAATACCAATAGGCTCAACAATCTGGTGGTTTTTAAGAAATCCATATTGTTCCTGGGAAATACAGGAGTCCAAAGAAGGTTGAGCCTGACAGCAATAACTTTGGAGATCAGTTTATACAGTAGATTACACAAGGATATGGGCCTAAAGTCAGTGAAAGAAGAAGGCTTCTATTTTTTGGGAATCAAGACAAGGAAGGTAGAGTTCAGTGAGGGAGGGATAAAGCCCGATACCCTAGCTAAATCAACAGCAGACAATAGATCATGTCCCATAAGATAAAAAAAAGTACAGTTAGAACTCGACAGCCAACCATCTGGGCCGGAGCTCCTGTCTTTTTTGAAATATTTCAGAGCAGACTCTATTTCCTTTAGAGAAACAGGGCAAGAGAGACTGTAGGCATCCTCATTGGAGATCATGTTTGGGTAGAGCATGACAACCTTGAGTTGTTCTAGTAAGCATGTATTTTTATCATCCTAAAAAAAATGGGAAAAATGTTTCTAACCCAGCTCTTTAAGGGCAGACTCATCTTCAAAGCTATTACCATCATCATCACATAGAGACCATATAGAGTTCTGGTTCCTTCTCCCCGAAGCCAACATGTGGAAATATTTAGTGTTAGAATCACCCAGCAGTGCCCATTTTGCTCTGCTCTTAAGTTTACAAGTTAGTAGATAGTGCTCCAGATTCTTCTTCTTATTGGATCTGAGAAGAGTCAAGGACTCCTGGTCCTCTTGGGAAAGGATTCCAGCAGAGGAGCCTGAGAGAAGAGAATCAATAGCATTGTCAAGACGGGTCGACTCAGATTCCATCTGGGAATGCTTGTCCTTAATCCAAACCTTAACCTCCATCTTGAGAGAACGCAACTTGTGATATAAGGAGTCAAGGTCTAGAGCAAATTCCCTAGAGTTAAGAGCAGTCCACTTCTGAGATAGCCACAGAGTAAATTCTGGATCATTGAGCCATGATCGATTGAATTTAAAAGGGTAGTTGCAGGACCCCCTCTGTTTGTTCCATTCGAGGCATATCGAAAAGTGGTCAGAAATATTAGCACAATGAGTCCATACCCTATGGACCCCTAGGGATGGGATCAAGGAGGATGAAATTAAAAATCTATCTAATCTTTTATTGATGCCTTTAGTACCATCACGTCCATTACGCCAAGTAGGCCCAGCATCAGGAGCAGCAATATCCACAAGTCCCACCGAGTCAAATAGGGATTGGAAGTGAGAGGAGAGGGGATATGGAGAAGCCTTTTGCCCCCAAATATTATAGGATTTCAAAATCAGGTTAAGGTCACCACCTAGAACAAGATTCAGAGTGCTAAGAAGGCCCCCTCAGTGGGCCAATTCCCACAAATGTTCCTGATTCAGATAGGGACCATATACATTAAGGATGGCTAAGGGTGTAGACAGACCACGGAAAGAATCCTTAACCAAGATGCTAGCACAAGTCTCAAAGGCATGATGTTTAACCCTCTGTGGATTCCAGGCCGTAAGGAGCCCACCCGAGAGGCTAGGCGCATTGATGGCGCAAAATTCCCAAGAAGGTAAGAGTTTTGAAAAATCAAGTAAAGTGGGATAGGTACTGCACATGGTCTCTTGAAGGAGAATCATATCCGGACCCAATGAATGGAAGAGAGCACAGAGGAAAATATGTTTGGTCTTACCTCCTAGACCCCTAACATTGAGAGACAATATCTTCATTAAGGAACATTCTGAAGGGAGACATTGCTCTAAGTCCCTGGGAGGGTTTACCTTAGGCAGCATCTTTGATACGAACAGAGAGAGGTATATAGGGAGGAGAAGAAGAGGAGAGGTCCCCCTTAAACTTATCCTTTTTCTTCTTCTAAATAGTCACATTCACAAATCGGAGAGATTTCAAGTGTAGAGTGGAAGGGGAAGTAGGGGTAGCGGTAGAGAAGATGGACAGTGATTTTTGGAGGGAGTGGTCAGAAAATGAGGGAGAAGTAGCAGGGATACAGGGTGAGATATGAATACCCAGAGGAGTGCTAGGGTTTATGAGGGGTGGAGAGAGACATTAAAGACGGTAAGGTATGTGAAGGAGAGGGGTTCGTGATGGTAGGCGGCAGTGGAGCAGGAGAAAGAGCCTGGTTAATAAGGGGTGGAAAATTTGCGAGAGACGATAAAGATGGTAGAGTCTGAGATGAGGTGGGGTTCGAAATGACAGGTGGCAAAGAAACTGATGAAAGAACTTGAACACTATCAAATATAGGCAAGGAAGGTTCTGACAGAGAGGCCAGAGGGGGAGAAGGAGCCGAGGTAGTGACAGATAGTGGAGATTTTGTCCAAGACTGTACCAAATCATCAATATCATCAAGAAATGAATCTGAGACATCATCAGAGAGGGAGAGTGTATGGGGAAAAATACCTTAAATAGAGTGTTCCTACTCAAAAGGAGCAGTCCTTTTAGTGACAACTGGAGAGCCATCCGAACTGGAGCATGTACTCCCTTTCTGCAAAAAAGGACAGGATCTCCGAAGGTGACCGGTGTCATGACATACCCTACAGCGGAATGGAACATGTAGGTAATCGAGTTTCTGGATCAAAAGACGTTCGTTGCAGAGTATCTCAACCTCTGCAAGTAACCCGAGCAAGATGTACAGTTCCACAAGGACCTGGACAATCCTTTTGTCAAAGGAGAGATGGAAATCATCGTCCATCACCACATACCTACCAATTGTATTGACAATCCCTTCTAGAATGTGCTTGTTCTAGAGAGGGTAAGGCAAATGTGGGAGAAGCACCCAGAGGTGGCACTTCGTAAGAGAGGATCAAAATGTGAGTGCCAACGTCCCAATACCAAGGAACCCACACCAATGTGCCATATGCCATCAAGGATACGAGAGCAGTGCACCTCCTCCAAGAATACAAAAACTATCCACCCATTTGATAATAAACTAAAGGTGGGAATGTAGTCGAAGAGGGGTTTCCAATGCTCAGTATCCCAGTCGACCCAGGCCGCCTTCCCCATCCTGTAGTACTCTAATCGTCCAACTAAAGCACGTGAGCACAACGATGAAACCCTATCCATGAAAATATCATGTCCGAGAACAAAATGGAAGCATCCCTCCTGTGACTTAATACATTTGGATTGACGCTTGCGACGGAAGCACATGGGTGCCGCAAAGTTATCCATGATAGAAACCCTTGAATTCAACCCAGATCGGACGAGACTGACAACCACAGCCACAAACCATGCACGCCCAACAATAGTCACTTGAAACCGGCCAAGCAAGCAAGGAGACCCTTACCACTAGTCCCAGACCATCAAAGGGGATAATACCAAAATCTGAAAGGGGGTAAGCCAGATTCAACCCCCCGAACAAGGGCCGGAGAAAACCCTATAGCCAAAGAAAAATAATAAAGAAGGAAACCCCAGAAACCACCGGTCAGACATGATGCCTAGTGGAGAGGCCACGTGAAAAGGAAAGTGTGTGGAAAGGGAACTACAAAATCCAGGAAAGGAACCCCAAGTCCCTGGAGACAGCCAAGAAAATAGCAGAAGTCAACCTAAAATGTGCCGACAGGGACAACAAAAAACTCAAGAACAAACAACGTGAAAGCCCATGTAGGGTTGGTGAACTCGACATAACCCAAACCCAGAGAGGCAGCAGATAAATTGATTCCTTCCCACTTTTTTCCTTGGTTGGTACTAGTCCCCTAGTGAAGGGGAGGGACTCCAAGAGTGCCTCCAATGGGAGAAATAACACCTTGCAAGACCAAACCTCATCCAAAAACTAGCCCACGAGAGCAGTAAACACAAAAAATGACCAACCCACAATACAAGGTAAAGAACGGACCGAGGAACCCAAAAACAACCAACCCACAAGACAAGGTAAAGAACGGACCAGGAAACCCGAAGGACATGAAGCATCTGTCACAGGAGAAGAACCCAAAAAGGCCTGCAATCATTTATTAATATATTATTTACTTCTTAACATATTCATAAAGTTTATAATATATGCAACCAAATCTTTTATTATTACACTTCTTTACTCAATCTTTAGTCTTTAATAACATTCGACTCCTTATTCCATGGCATTATTCTAATTGTTTATAATACTTTATAATATATAAACTACACTAGCATAATCAATTATAATAACAATTGGTTAAAGACCCTTATATACATATATTTATTTATAATAAATAAATCATTTCATGCATACTTCCAAAATAACATTTTTCTCATAGGATTATGACCCCCTAAATTTTTTAAAAATTAAGAACTTAGTTTTCTTTTTTATTAAGGGATATTTTACTTAGTATTTTGTTTTATGTTTAGAGATCCGTTATAGTGGTTCACAAAAAATTGATGTCAAAAAACAACTAATCTTAGTTTAAGGAAAACATTTAAAACTTTAAGTAGCCAAACGATTAATAAAATAAATTAATGTTTTGCAGGTGTTTTTGGCACCAAGATTACTCCTAATATCAAAATCATGGTTTTCCAGCCATTATCCCTATCCTTATTCAATTCATCACCTCAATTATCCAGTCTCCTAAATATACCAAAGCAATTCACAACTTAAGAAAATAAATAACATTGCTTACAATGCTTTACCAACCTTAAGCTTCTTACCAGAAAATTGTACATTCGTATTTACCTTGTTGCGCTGAGAGGCGCTCTACAACCCAATATGAGGGATATCTTGTAACGTTTGTCATGAGGGAGATCTTGTAACATTTTTCCATATTATGTTGGCCAAAAATAATATTTCCCAGTATGAAAGAGATGTTGTAAGTTTGTTACTAACAAAATAATAAAAAATAAAATTTTTAATTATCCCCAAAACAAATGTCGGCCACACAAGCAACTTAATATAGGGGAGATGTTGTAATGTTAAAAATTTTAATTATCTTCCCAAAAAAATGTCGGTTAAAAAAACAACACAATATGGATGAGATGTTTTAATGTTTCTACCTAACAAAATAATAAAAAATAAAAAATTGAATTATCTGCCAAAAAAAAAGTGAAACAACCTATGGTTTTATTGTACATGGTTTTGGAGGGCCTTGCAAATGGTTTTAAAACCATGTGCAAGGACTCCTAAACAACCCATGGTATTATTGTACATGGTTTAGGAGGGCCTTGCAAATGGTTTTAAGACCATGTGCAAGGCCTCCTAAACAACCCATGGTTTTAGGAGGACATTGCACATGGTTTTAAAACCATGTATGGGAGAGATGTTGTAATGTTCGTTCCTAACAAAATACAAAATATTATATGTACGCAATAAATAATATTAAATATTAATAATAAAAATATTATATGTTGACCTTAAATAAAAATATGTGTCTTTTAGTTTGAATCAAATCAATGGCTATATATAGGACACACCAAAGCTGATAGCTCCTTGAGTGCAATACTTAAGAAGAGGTTTGTACCTCCATAGATTTGATCCCTCTCGGGGCTTGATAGTGTTGGAATAATGTAGAAATTCTTGCCATGTATCTAGGTTTAGGGTTGATGTGTACTTTCCATACTTAGTATGTAGAGGTTTCAGATCCACTTCTTATGGATCTAGCTTTTGGTTTGCTACAACTATATATTGTAATTTCTTCACAGTAATCAATTGAATTGGTTTGACCATTACTTGTGTAAGAAAGCCATAGAGCCCTGCTCTCTGCCTTCTAATTCTTAGTTGGTATCAGAGCTTGGGTGAATGTGGGTTGTGACTGAGGAAGTAAATTTTGTTCTTTCACCGTCGTTGTTTGATGCCTGCCGTGAGTAAGTTGAAGGAGCCATTTTTTTTAGAGTTGTTGCCACCATGAGAGCATCAGATATCCTACCTGATAAAAGTGATTTTCTCCACCGTGAGAGCATCTTGATAATCGCAAACAGAGAGAGTCATTGATGTCTAGTAGATCCGTGGCAGAAGAACACCATGGAATCCATGGGAGAGCACACTGCAGATCAACGCTGGTGCTGAACGATGAGTGCAAGCAGCGATCTCTTGTGTAGCAGGTATTCCGTAAAGATTGTGAACTCCCCTCCCATTGTTGTAGAATCAGAAATTGAGAGATTCTACTGAGGAAGATCGTGGATCACAGCTATTGAGAGTTTTTTTTGAATTGTGAAACCACCTCAAGAAGATCGCAGCCCAGGTGGAAGATCGTGGAGGCTAAAGTATCGTGGATCTCCTCCTCCTTGCATCCGCATGTGAAGACTACTGTGATTTCTTCCACCGAAACAATCACACCTAGTCGTGACTTCCATGAAAGTTTGCACCGATTGCTGCATTAGAAGATCGCAGGACATGAAGCACCGTGGACATCGCCGGTGAAGAGAGCAGATCGTCGGTGGGAAATTACTATGAAAATCCAAAAGCATGGAGATGACTGTGAAAATTGAATAGATTCAAGTTTTTTTTTTAGATTTCCCATGGGAGAGAAGATCACTGGTGGGAGAGCCACTATGGATTTTTTCTTTCTTTTTGTCACCGCTTATCAACAGAAGAGGAAGTGTGGTGCCTCCACTTAATTTGCACAGGAAGAGTGGTGGCACTTCCTGGCAGCCAACAAAGAAGAGCGGTGGCATTTATTTTTTCCTGGTGAATAGAGATCAGCTCTCCAAATCAGCCGAAACGAGGTAAAATGGAAAATCCACCTCTTACTGATACGTACATCAATGAAGCATCCAAATTAAATGGTGAAAACTACATAAATTGGAAATTTAAGATGATGACTATGCTTGAATTTGCTAATGCGTGGTCGATTGTGACCGGAGATGAGCCGAGGCCTGCAACTACCGCATTGCTTCCGGACTAGAATAAGTGGGAGCTGAAAGAAAAACTGACTTTGAGGATCTCTATCAAAGATAACATCATTTCACATATTATAAATTGTACGACATCCAAGGCAACATGGGACACGCTCAAAGGCCTGTATCAAACAACTGATGCAAATCGGGTTTTGTTTCTCAAAACCAAATTGTTGTCAATCAAGATGGAGGCTAATGAAGGGGTAAGCAAATTTATTTCTCGCATTAAAGAACTCAGTGATAAATTGGGTGACATAGGTGAAGTTGTTGAAAGTTCTGATTTAGTAACAGTCACTATAAAAGGCTTATTGCCATTCTACAAAGTGTTTATCTCAGTACTTGCAGCGAGAGAAAAACCCCCAAATTTTGAAGAACTTATAGGGATTCTAATCCAAGAAGAAGAAAGGATGAAGAACTATGATCTGGATGCTGGAGGTTCAGACCTAGCGCTGATGGCAAGAGGTCGATATCTGCACAAAGGCAAACCATAGAGCAGACCATGGAATGGAGACAGAAGCAAACAATGGAATGGAGACAGAGGTAGATTTCATAAAAAACACAAAGGTATGGCTCATCCTGATTCTAATATAAATAATGTAGATGGTCATCATTGGGGCAAACCAAGACACCTCAATAGAAATCACTAACAGAAGAAATTCTATAGAAATAGAAACTACAATGGAAGTCACAATGGAAATTTTGCAAATATAGACACCTCTGAAATTAATGACTTTAAAAATATGAGATTATTTATTTCTGGAGATGCTCTGTCTGTTGAGATAGATGATGAGAATGCATGGTTCATATATTCAGGTGCATCTGCACATATGTCTTGTAAGAGAGAATGGTTTGATGAATACAATGAGAAACATGATGGCACTCATATCTATTTAGGAGATAATAGGTCACACCAAGTGCAGGGTTATGGAATAATAAAAGTGAAATTATCTAATGGTCAATTGAGACAGATTCATAATTTCATGTATGTGCCTGGCACTAAGAAAAACTTAATATATGTTTCAACCATAACCGAGAATGACCTGAAGGTAGAGTTTGGTAAGTACCAGTGCCATATCAAATAAATTCGAAACCACTTCAAGATTGTTGCTACAGGTTCAAGATGTGGAAGATTATACAAGCTGGATGTGAGCAAAGACGATCATCAGGCACTTGCATCCACTGTCATCACCATAGACGAACTTTGGCACTAGAGGTATGGCCATATTAACCACCATGATCTTGTATTACTTCAAAAAAAATCTATGGTTGAAGGTCTGCCTGTAATAAAGAATGAAGATTTAGAATGTAGTGCATGTGCACTTGGAAAACAACATCGAAATGAATTCTGAGTACATCAAGAAAAGAGGCAAACTGGTCTACTTGAATTAATTCATACAGACCTATGTGGACCTATGCAAACTAGATCTCTAGGAGGTGCATCATATTTTCTGACATTTATTGATGATAGATCTAGATACACATGGGTGTACTTCATAAAGAGGAAAGGAGATGTATTTGAATACTTCAAGGAGTTCAGAACCATGATTGAAAAGCAGATAGAAAAATGCATTAAAATTCTCAGATCCGACAATGGTGGAGAGTACATGTCTAGAGATTTCAAGAAATACTATAAGGAGAATGGAATCCAACAACAGTTTACAGTATCGCACACTCCTCAGCAAAATGGGATAGAAGAGCGAAAGAACAAAACACTAGTTGAATGTGCACGTAGCATGCTACAAGGTAAGCAAATTTCGAATGGTTTTTCGGTAGAAGCTGTGAATATTGCTGTATATTGAAAAATATCAGTCCGACAAAGAAACTAGAATTTCAAAAACCATTTGAGGATTTCAATGGATATAAACCACAAGTTAAGCATCTACGAATCTTTGGTTGTAAAGAATTTTCCCACATACCAAAAGATTATAGGAGGAAACTAGATGCTAAATCACTTGAGTGTGTCTTTGTTGGGTATTGAAATGATCACAAAGCCTATAAGTTGTTTCATCCTAGCACTCATAAATTAATTGCTAGTAGAGATGTGGTGTTCCATGAACATACAGATGCAAGTAACAAAACAGAACAAGGGCATAGTTTGACTAACAATGATGAATATGTCAAGTTAAACTCAATAGTTCAGGAGCAGGAAGTGGAAGAGACACAAGAGAAGCAGGAGGAATAGAATAGCAGAAGCAACAGTGAAAGAAGGGGAAGCAGTAGTGAAAGTAGCAGAAGCAGAATGAGTACTTCTACAAGGTTAGAGGAAGACACAGCAGAAAGCAGAAGGATTATGGATGGAACCCCTACAGGTAATTTAATGCTAAGAAGGTCAACAAGACAGATTCGTCCCCCTCCAAGGTACAATGATTATGCTCTAATGTCTAATATAATGAATACCAGTGAACCAATGCATTACAAGCAAGCCAAAGATAAAGTAGAATGGGTTGAAGCAATGAATGAAGAATATAACTCAATTATGAAAAATCAGACTTGGGAATTGACTGAGTTACCAGAGGATAAGACACGCATAGGTTGTAAATGGTTGTTTAAATATAAGCTTAAATCAGATGGTAGCATAAAAAGATTTAAAGCAAGACTAGTTGCAAAAGGCTATACACAAAAGGAGGGAATTGACTTTGAAGATACTTTTGCACCAATAACAAAACTAAACACAATTAGAATTTTGGTTGCATTAGCCACAACACATAATTGGAAAATCCATCAATTAGATGTAAAATATGCTTTCCTAAATGGTGATTTAAAAGAAGAATTCTACTTAGTTCATATTGAAGGCTTTGTACAGAAAGGCAGGAACATCTTGTATGTAAACTACAGAAAGCTATCTATGGATTAAAACAAGCTCCTAGGTCATGGTACATAAAGATTGATACCTTCTTTAATCAGAAAGGTTTAGTTAAAAGAAAAAATGATCCTAACCTTTACATGAAGAAAGATAAGGAAGGAAATATCTGTCTGATATCTTTATATGTAGATGATCTAATCATTACAGTGAATGCATGTGAGTTGATTACAGAAATAAAAAATCAACTGTCACAAGAGTTTGAAATGAAAGACCTTGGAGAACTACATCATTGTTTGGGACATGAAGTTTGGAGAGAAGCTGGAAAAACTATGGTCACTCAAAGTAAGTATGTAAGGGAAATATTGAACAGATTCAACATGAGTGATTGCAAAGTATCAACAATTCCTTTAGAACAGAATGTGAAATCATGCAGTCAAGATGGATCAAAGGATGCAGATAGTACTTTGTATCGACAGTTGGTGGGAAGCCTGAATTATCTGACTACCACACGGCCAGATATATCTTATGCAGTCAGCATTTTGAGCCAGTTTATGGCTAAACCAAATGACAGCCATTGGATTGCAGCAAAGAAATTCCTTAGATATCTGAAAGGGACAATGAACTTTGGTCTTTTATACACTGATAAGTTCAATGTTCCATTGGCAGGTTTTTCTGATTTTGATTGGGTAGGAAATCCAGATGAAAAAATATCTACTATAGGATATGCATTCAACATTGGATCTGGAGTCGTCTCATGGAGCAGCAAGAAACAACAAACTGTTTCTGTATCATCCACAGAACCTAAATACAAAGCCATGTCTAGTGCAACATGTGAAGCTGTCTAGTTGAGGAGGATTCTTGAAGACATTGGAGAAAATCAAACAAAACCCAAAAAAGTACATTGTTATAATCAAAGTGCAGTCAAATTGGCACACAACCCTGTTTATCATGCAAGGACAAAACAAATTGAACTGCAACATAATTTTATCAAAGAAAATATTGAGTCTAAGGAAATTAAACTTATTTATTGTAACACAAGTGATAATGTCACTGACATATTTACCAAACCTGTTGGCAAGATTCACTTTTAGATCCTTAGGAAGAAATTAGGTGTTGTAGACCATTCCATAACTTATGTTGGTTTGACCATTCCTTGTGTAAGCAAGCCATAGATCTCTGCTCTCTGCCTTCTAATTCTTAGTGATAGAGCCTAGGATTTAGATCTATGTTGGTATTTTCCATTGATAATGAATCAAAGTAGCAAAGGGGATGTTACATTATTGATTTTATTGATATTACTTGATGTTACTCAGCAAATTCATGCTAAAGATTTATTTCATAAAGTAAGTTATTTGAATCATTTTGCATACCTCGAAAAAATACTCTACTAACATAGTAAAAAGGGAGACCAAAAGAATAATCATTCTTCATGGCCATATAATAATGGCCTTGGCATAATAGACATACAATGATCCAACCAGTAGTTGGCATGTTTTTGAACTTCGACAAAATATAGCACTTCGACTAATTCGACTACTCGACTGCTTCAATAGGTTCAACATTGGATTCGATAAGTTTGAACCTTGACACAACCAACCTTCATAGAGAAGAAGTAATAATAGAAATTGGTTTTAATTCTTGCATATTTTATGTGCGCATGCTTTCTGTCAATATAATGTATTTCCTGCTTTCCTTGTTTTTTTTCTAAGCTTCTGCCATAACAATGCCCGACTCATTCAGTCAACTATTGTCCCCAACATGCACCTGGGCATGACCTGGATCATTGGTATCAAAGCTTGACTTTGTTCAGAGCCTAAGTTATATCATCACTTCCATCGAATTTATTTAACTTATGCATGTTCAAACACGCTCACAAACTTAGTAACACAGGAAAACACTTCCTTCGACTTCAGAAAAGATGGCCGAAGAAGAAGACAATAGACATGCAACTGACGAGACATAACAACTCATAGAAAAATAACTAACTCACCAGCGAACTAAAATGTTTTCCTATTTTAGCAAGCGTCTCATGTGATTCACTTCGAATTTCAGAGAATCCTTGACGCGACCTCACTATGATAAGATCAGCCCCTTCAAAGTGCAAATGAATCTGTACATACCGAATCTTGAGGGCAAGATTGATGTATCGACAATTGGGTACAAGAGCTGGAATCATACTACTGTGAATCAACTCTCCGAAGAGGAAAATATCACCATTGCATCCTTAAAGATGTCAACCTCCGTACACTACTGGTGGGAAAATTTATCGACAAAGATGGAAAAAAAAGGAGACCCCATAGACACATGGGTAAAATTTGTCGAGTATGTCTGAAAGGATTTATACCTGCCCAAGTATCTTGAACAGTAGCATAAGAAGTAGCAGTAGCTAAGGCAGTGGAAATACCAATCTGTTGAGAGTTATATCGATGATTTTTATCGACTCATGGCTAGACTTGACATCCAAGAAGAAGAGAAATTGCTTGTACTGAAGTACATCAGCAGTTTATCCCTGTACATTCTGCAAAGATGTATTTTCTGACTGTTAGTATGCTTTCAGATGCATTTCATTACGCCAACAAGCTTGAATCCAAACAAAAAGTAAAATCACATTTCGCAAACAAGTCAACAGGTCGAACATCCAACAAGAAGTCATCAGTTGACTCTGACAAGTCGAAGAACCCTTCTCAACTCCTCTGCTAAATCCTGAACATCAATAGAAGAAATTTCAAAAATACAAGAGGGATCGCAACAAAAAATATCCTACCAAGAAATGGTGTGATTATCACAATTCAACATGGTATGATACGTCAAAATGCAAAGCTGAGAAGACATTTTTGGAAAAATTGTCTACCTTCGACTTGTCCGACAAAACCCTGGTGGAATATGATCCAGATGCAGCAACCCTCTTGGCTTCGACCTTCACCACTACAACAGCCTCTACTTTCGTCGACGAGGAGGAACAAGAGCGCTTGTTCCATACATGGATATGGGTTTAGAAAAATGCATGACATCTGATTGTGTATAATGGTATCCATAAGAACTTTGTTTCTGAATATCTTGTGAAGGAATTAGGTCTTGTCACCACTCCACACCCTCAACCTTACAATATCGGTTGGATGAAGGATGGACAGGAACTAAGAATCACATGCCAATGCAGGCTCACCTACTTCAGTAAGCCTTTTGAAGATGAAGTACTATGTGATGTGGCACTGCTTTTTGTAGCCAAGGCCTTATTTGGGAAACCCTACTTGTGGGATCAACATGATACATATCAGTCACAGCCTCAGAAGGTGATTGTCAAAATTCAGAATCAATGGTACAGCATACTAGAGCGACAACCCACATCAACGGTTGCTATGATATCTGCCAAACAAACAAAGAATCTTATCAATCATGGTCAAAATTTCACATTAATTATGATAAAGCCTCAACATTCTAGAAATACTGCAGCAACAAGTCGACTCACCGACCAATGCAGCTCTCGACAATAGAAATAAATCGACAATATTCTTGAAGAATACCAAAACGTATTTCAAGAGATGAATGGAGTACCTCTGCATTTCCAGGTAAAACAATCCATTGAACTTGTTCTTGGTTCTTCATTACCTAACGCATTTGTTTACAGAAGATCCATTCTCGAGAATGAAGAGATTCACAAGAAAATATAGGATTTAATCAACAAGGGTCATATCCACCCCATTTCTTCTCCTTGTGGAAGTCCAGTCATCCTAGTTCCAAGGAAAGATGGGACTTGGTGCATGTGCATCGACTATCGAGCTCTCAACAAAATTTCAATAAAGAACAGATACCCTCTTCCATAGATAGATGAACTCATCGACATTATGAAAGGTGATAAGTTCTTTACGAAAATTGACCTCAAGTCAGAATATCATCAAATTCCGATCGAGTCCACCGATGTATGGAAACCATATTTCAAGACCAAGAAAGGATTGTTTGAATGTTTAGTCATGCCTTTCAGCTTAACCAATGCACCTGCAACCTTCATGAGATATATGGATGACCTTCTACGACCTTTTATCATCAAGTGTATCATTGTCTATCTCGACGATATCTTGATTTTTGGTCGATCATGGGAAAAACATGTGAGATAGCTTTGACACTCTCCAACAACATCAACTATATATGAACATGGACAAATGCTCATTTGCGATGACCAGAATCAAATATTTGGGTTATGTAGTTGACTCTGCATGCATTCATGTTGACCTATAAAAATTACATATCTTCAATGATTGGCCCATTCCTCAAAACATTCATGAACTAAGAAGTTTTCTTGGTTTGGTGAATTTTTATCGACGGTTTATACTTGGCTTTAGTCACATTGCATGGCCTTTGAATCAGTTGACTAAGGGAAATGGGAAAATTATCTTCAAATGGACACCAACACAATAACAATATTTTGAAAAACTCAAAAACAATATTTGTACTGCATTAGTACTTGTGTTACCGGATTTGCATCAGCCTTTTGAGATTGATACAGACGCATCAAACTATGCTCTCAGTGCAGTGATCACTCAGATAGGTCACCCATTCGTGTTTCATTATGAAAATTTCAACGAAACTGTTAGAAGGCATTTGATGTATGAAAAATAAATGTACTCCATTGTGCAAGATCTAAAACAATGGAGACACTACATTCTTGGAAGGGAAACGTTCATCCTCACTGTCCATAAACCTTTGCAGTTTTCTTTGTCCCAGTTGAAACTACATACAACTCGACAACTTAAGTGGATTAATTACATGCAACAATTTTAGTTGGTAATTAAGTATCAGAAAGGAAAATCCAATTCTGCAGTAGATTGTCTCAGTCGACCACCCATTACTCTACTGTCTATAGTGATGAGTATGCAAGGTTACGAAACCACTACTTGGCCACAATTGTATTCGGTAGATTGTGACTTTTCCGCAATTTATCGATAGCTTCAAACCGACACACTATCTACTATCGACTACTTCCTGAAGGACACCTTGCTATACAATCTTGGACAACTTTGTGTACCGACTGGTGAGCACTGACATAAGATCATTTGGGATGCGCACTACAACAATACTGTAGGACATTTTGGAGTCGCAAAAACACTTGTTTTCCTACAAACGTATTTTCACTGGACTTCACTTAAATATGATGTCAACAAGTGCATTCGATCATGTGTGGTTTGTGCCATTGATAAAACACTAAATTGACAACAAGGATGTTTAATTATTGTAACTTCGAAGTGTATTTACTTATTGTTCCTCGATGTTCCTATCGGGAGAATCATTTGTATTTCATTATACCCCAATGTTCCTATCGAGAAAATCACCAAGAGTCATGAGGTAAACCCTATGTTGTAAGTCGGGTCATTAGCACCCTCATTAATATAATATTAATTTTTTTTGAGTCCTCCTAGAGAATTCGGCCTAGTCAATTTTAGTGAGGCCGACTTGTTGGAGTGAAATGTCAAGTGAATGGAAGAATATAAATAGAAGTGAGGGGCTCCTCATTTCTACACACAATCACTCACTTGTGTAGCGCATGAGAGAGAGAGAGATGTATCTACAAGGAGGAGAAGTACTAGTCTAAAGTCTTGTCTTTTATATTTTTGATCATCCATATTGAGGAAGCTTTTCTTGCTGGGTTTTTACCAATAGAGTTTTTCCATGATAAATCTATGTTGATCTTGTGATACTGTTTCTTTCAGTGACCCTATCTATATGATTTTGTTATAAAATTGAATTGAATGCTGATAATCTAGCTTATCATATGGAATATTTACATGGTATCAAAGTTAACCTAAATAGGACAGCTTTCACAAGGTGAAAAATCCCTCTCTCACTGACAAGAAATTAGGGTTTAGGGAAAATTTTGATTTTTGAATATTTGTTTGCATGGAAAATTGCGCCCTCCTAAAGTGCATCTACTGAGCCTGAGATTGAGATTTTTGAGTGGCTAGACCTGTGGAAAATTCAAACCCTAGTTTGACACTGGCCTAGAAAACTGCAGAAATCCAGTGAACCAGAAAAATGCACTGCAGAATCTCACAAGTCAAATTTGAAAGGTGAAGACTTGAGATCTCCAGAAACCAAGCACACCAGTCAACTCACCTCAGTCAAGCGCATCTCATGGTAAGATCAATTTCTCATTTTCCATATTTTTAATTTTTTGTGATCTTCTAATGAGATGACTTGTGATCTTCTAACGAGATGGCCCCAAGCACCAAGCTTAAGGTCAAACTAGAAGGCATAGATAATTACAGAGCATGGAAATACAGAATGGGCCTCATTCTCAAGGAGAATGATCTTGAGAAATATATCAAGGATGAAATTGTAGAACCTGAAGAGGATGAATCCAAGGAGAATCATAAGAAGGATCTAATTAGGGAACAGAGGATTATTGCTAACTCTATCAAGGATCACTTGATCCCTCAAGTGACATCCAAGAAGACTCCAAAAGAAATGTATGACTCCCTAGCAAGGATGTATGAAGGAAGAAACATTAACATAAAGATGAATCTAAGAGATCAATTGAAGAGCACCAAGATGAGTCGTGGAGAATCCATCCAATACTATTTCACAAGGGTCTCCTAGTTCAAGGAACAACTAGAAGCTGTTGGAGACAACCTTGATGAAGATGATTTGGCTATGACTGCTCTCAATGGTCTCACTAGACCCTGGGATTCATACATCCAAATGATGTGTGATTTAAAGGAAATCCTGAAGTTTGATACTGTATGGGAATACTATATTCAAGAGGAGGCTAGAGTGGCCAATAGAGAAGCTCTACTGAAGGAAGATGATCAAGCCCTAGCCATGTTAGAAAACAGGACAGCAGAGCAATAACAGATATATAGTTAAATCATTAACAAGATGCAAAACACATTCAAACATTACAGAGAGACACAGATATAATGTGGTTCACCCAAATGATGGGCTACGCCCACAAAGAAATTACCAGTCCTTTTATTACAGTCTAGAAAGGTGAAGGGATACAACCTACAACAAAACCATTGCACTTCCTCTTCACACCCTCAGAGTCTCTCTTCCAATACAATACAATACCATACTTAGTCATTTTACAATGCTTTCTTTTATAGGGGAAATACAATGGCAAAATTCTAGGGTTAACCTAATACCATGGGTCCGCAAAACTGTTGGCCAACACATATCCCAGAAAAATTTCTTGGGGGCTCTACCCCCGAACTTCCTTTTATTAAGGAAGCTTCCCCCAAACCCTAAGGCAGGGGGAATGAGTGTACAATACACCTGGGTTACAAATACGACTTAATAATATCTCTGGATCTGGAATATTAGGATCCACAACCAACAATCTCCCACTTGGAGACTAATCATAGCAACTCCACCGCTACTGCACTTGTTGGACTATTCTCTAGACCTTGGACTTGGAAAATTTCTTATTTTCACCTTAATTCTTGAAGGCCAACAGAAACCGAGCAGAAAATCAGTTTCTCTCTGGTTACTCCCTTTGTCAACATGTCTGTAGGATTCTAGCTAGTGTGCGTCTTTTCTAGTTTTAACAGTTCTTCATCTAGAACAGATCTTATGAAGTAGTACTTGAGTTGTATATGTTTAGTCCTCGAATGAAAGGCTGAGTTCTTTTCAAGATGAATGGCACTCTGGCTGTCACTGTATATAGCCTATTATTCTCTTGCTTCTTACCCAATTCTTCCATGAACCTCTACAACCAAATCATCTCCTTACTAGCCTCTGTAGCAGCAACATACTCTGCTTCTGTTGTTGAAAGTGCAACAACTTTTTGTAGTTTTGAAATCCAACTTACTACTGTTCCACCCACAGTAAACACATACCCTATGGTGTTCCTCCTACTGTCTTTATCACTAGCCATATCTACATCAACATATCCCTATAGAACAGTGTATGAACCTCCAAAACATAATGCATGAGAAGTGGTACCTCTCAAATACCTGAGAATCCACTGTACTACTTTCCAATGTTCTTTACCTAGATTATTCATATACATGCTCACAACTCCCACTGCATGTGCAATATCTGTGATGTAATTGTAACTTCAAAATGTATTCACTTGTATTTCTTATGTATTGTAACCCGATGTTTATTCCGGGATGTAATTGAGTCATGTCATACCCCGATTTTCCTATCGGGAGGTTCTATAATGTAAACAAGTCATGTCAAGTCATTTTGGGTAACCCTCCTATTGATCAAGGGTTAAAGTCACCGCAATTCCGGGGCAATAGCGTTATTAGAATCTCCTAGAGAAGTTGGCCCTAGTTGGGTTTAGTCAAGTCAGGAATTAGTATAAATAGAGATCTAGCCTCTCTATTTATCACACACTCACTCACACTCAATTGTAGCACATAGCTGAGGAAGAAGAAGACACTGGGGAAAGGAAGAAAGAGGTTATTGCTGTCGGGAGATCATCTTACTATTTTGGGGTTTTACTTTTGGTGCTGATTCTATCTCTGAGGAAGTTGTGGGTTTTTCTCCATTTATGGTTTCCCCGAGGATAAAAATTGTGTTCATTGTCTCTTGTGTTTGATTTTTGTGCTTGTTATTCTCTTAGTTAAAGATCCTAATGTATTGCTAGCTTAATGATAAAAATATAACATGGTATCAGAGCTAACCTGAGAAGAAGACGTTGTGCAGCTACGGGAACTAGGGATTCCTACTTTGTGGATCTCTCTCCATAGATTTTCAGCAAAAGAAGGTTGGAATAACTCTCCTCCCTAGGGCGCATCTTTCTATCGAAGCAGAATCCAATTCTGAGGTTTTTCAGTTTTGGACCCGACACTACTACCAAAAATTAGGGCTTTCCACATAAGTGGAATTTTTTAGTATGCCCAGGCCTGGATTGATCTCCTACTCAAAATTGAAGTTAGGGATCAAGATCAAAGAATTTGGTTGGACAGAACTCCGGAAAAGAAAAACCCTAATCTGCTCCTGAACCAGCACTGTAGAATTTCAGCTCCAAATCCAGATCCGACATCTTGACCTGGTAAGATCTAAATATTTTGTATTTCCATTTCTCATTTAATATGTCTCATCATACCAAGCTTGATGAAAAGCTTGAGGGAGATGATAACTTTCGATCCTAGAAGTATAGGATCTCCCTGGTCCTGGAAGAAAATGAGTTGGACTCCTATATCAATGAGGAGGTTCCAGTTCCAAAGGGAGACGAGGCTAAGGCCTTACATAAGAAAAAGTTGGTTATGGAAAAGAGGATTATTGCTGATTCAATCAAGGATCACCTCATACCACAGGTGTCTTCCCTAAAGACACCTAAAGCTATGTTTGATTCCCTAACCAAATTGTTTGAAGGGAAGAACATAAATAGGAAGATGACTCTAAGAAACCAACTGAAAAATGTAAAGATCCAGAATGCTAAGACCAACCAGTATTACTTTACAAGGGTATCTTAGATCAAGGAACAACTGGAAGCAGTAGATGAAGAAGTGGAGAATGCAGAGATTGTGATGACCACCTTGACTGGTCTCCCTAGATCATGGGACTCTTTCATTCAAGGGATCTGTGTCAGAAAGAAGTTAATCAAGTTCAATAAACTATGGGAAGAATGCTCTCAAGAAGAATCTCGGATAGTAACTTGAGAAGAAAATATGGGAAGTGAATATCAAGCTCTCACAACCCACACCAAGAAAACCAGAAGGGACCATCATCACTCCAAAGGTAAGATCTCACACTCTAGAAGAGATCTGTCTACTATTAGATGTTACACATGTGATGAGAAAGGTCACATATCCAAATTATTCCCTAACAAAGGGAACTTAAATAAGAAAAAGGGAAACAAGAGAAGACATCATGCTCATTCTGCAAAGGATGATGAACCTTCCACAAAGAGAATCAGAAAAGAAAGTGATTTTTCAAGTGATGAAGAATATGTGTTGATCTCCACTGTCACGAGAACTGTTTCACATGGAAGCAATGATTGGATGATAGACAGTGGTGCTTCCAAGCACATGATGAGATTCAAAGAATCATTTGTGAAACTATCTAAACATGATTCACCTCACAAGGTGAAACTTGGGGATGACTACCAGTATCCAATAAAAGGTAGTGGTGAATCCTCCTATAAACTAGACTCTGGAAATTCTATGAAGATGAAAATTGTATTGTTTGTACTAGGACTAAAGAAGAACCTCCTTTCCATATTTGCATTGGATGCAAAAGGAATGAGGGTTGCTTTTGTATATGGCCAAGTTCTTATGTGGCCAAAGGGAAAGACTTTTGACGATGCAATAGTGACTGGGGAACAAGAAGGAGGTCTATACAAATTGAAGGGCCAACCAAAACAAGCTTTGGTTCATGACTCAGTAGAACCAAATGAACTTTGGCATAAAAGGCTTGCACATGTTCATTATAGGGCACTACCACTTACAAGCAAAGTTGTTGAAGGTCTTCCAGAAATTCAAGCAAAACATGATGGGGTCTGCAAAGGATGTGCGAAAGGAAAGAACACAAAGAAGACATTTCCACGTAGCGAGAGCAAAGCAAAAGGAATCTTGGAAATCATCCACTCCGATGTATGCGGTCCAATGTCATCAAGTTCCCTAAGCAGGTATGTATACTATGTTTCTTTTATTGATGAATTTTCTAGGAAGACATGGATTTACTTCATGAAGAACAAAGATGAAGTATTCAGCAAGTTCAAGGAATTCAAAGCCTTGATCGAGATCCACACTGAAAATAAGATCAAGATTTTTTGTTTAGATAATGGTGGAGAATTCACTTCAAATGAATTCAAAGAGTTATGCAAAGACTCAGGGATTAAGAGGGAGTTTTCCACTCTATATAATCCACAACAGAATGGGATTGCAAAAAGGAAGAATAGAACTATCATGGAAGCTGCAAGAGCAATGCTTCCTGATCAAGATCTTCCTATGCATCTATGTACAGAACCATACTCCACATAGAGTACTCAAGAACAAGACACCTGAAGAAGTATTTTTCGGCAAGAAACCAGAAGTTAGCCATCT
Source organism: Pseudotsuga menziesii (assembly GCA_001517045.1). Classification (NCBI taxonomy): domain Eukaryota; kingdom Viridiplantae; phylum Streptophyta; class Pinopsida; order Pinales; family Pinaceae; genus Pseudotsuga; species Pseudotsuga menziesii. The sequence continues at coordinate 395,572 of LPNX010965174.1, read as the reverse complement.
CAGAATATTTGGATGTCCAGTGTACATACACATTCCAAAAGAGAAGAGAACAAAATTAGATCCTTTAGGAAAGAAGGGTATATTTGTGGGATACTCTAAAAGCTCGAAGGCTTACAAAATATACTTCCTAGGATTCAAAAAAGATCAACACTGCAGGGATGTAACATTTGATGAAGACTCAGCTTGCAACAAATCCAAAAAGAGACTTGTTGAAGAACCTAAAGAAGTAGAAGCACCCAGAACTCATGATACAACCATGAATGAAGAAACTCAAGAAGAATATCGAGAATTTGAAGAACCACAAGAACCTGTAGATCCACCTCAGGAGAATAATCCTCATAAGAGGAAACCTTCTTGGGTACGGGAAGCTATCCAAGGTACGAAAAGATATGGGGCTCCTGAAGAGAATCATAGAGAAAGAAAGAGGACCAGATCTTGCTCTGGATATGTACACTTATTATGTGATTTCATCGATAAAGAACCTTCCAATTATGAAGAAGCAACAGAATGGAAAGAATGGAAGGATTCTATGATCGAAGAATATCAATTGATCATGAAGAATGATGTTTGGGATGTTGTCCCAAGACCAGAAGGGAAGTCTATCGTAACTTCCAAATGGATTTACAAGATCAAGCATGCTGCAGATGGTAGCATTGAAAAATATAAAGCAAGATTTGTGGCTCGTGGCTTCTCCCAGAAAGAAGGAATAGATTATGAAGAAAATTTTGCACCTATAGCTAGATACACTTCCATCAAATCAGTACTTTCTCTGGCTACAGTGATGAAATGGAAGATACACTAGATGGATGTCAAGACTGCTTTCTTGAATGGTGTAGTGGAAGAGGAAGTGTATGTGGAGCAGCCACTTGGTTTTGAGACACATGACAGGGAGTCTCATGTGTGTAGATTGAAGAAAGCTCTGTATGGCTTGAAACAGGAACCCAGGACATGGTACGGTAGAATTGACAGCTTCTTATCCAGTTTGGGCTTTACCAAGAGTAAAGCAAATTCCAACCTTTACTACAAGGTTGAAGATGGCAACCCAGTGACACTCCTAATATATGTAGATGATCTGTTTGTAACAGGTATGGATGGGTTGATTGCAGATATGAAAAGGAAGCTTGCTGCCGAGTTCAAAATCAAGGACTTGGGTATGATGCATTATTTTCTAGGCATGGAGGTGTGGCAGAATGCGGATGGAATCTTCCTTGGACAAGGGAAGTATGCAGTAGAGATCCTGAAGAGATTTGGGATGATGGACTGTAAGGAATTAACCACACCTATGGCATTGAACCTAAAGCTATTGAGTGATTCCTCATCAAATTTGGTTGATGCCACGATATATCGTCAGATGATTGGGTCCTTGATGTACCTGATGAACACGAGACTAGATATTTTATTTGTTGTGAACACCTTGATCCAATTCTTGACAAATTCGAGACATGTTCACTTGACTGTTGCAAAGCATATTCTGAGGTACCTGAAGGGTACGGTTGATTATGGGCTTAAGTATAATACTAATCAAAGGATTAACCTGGAGGGTTATGTTGATTCAGATTGGGCAGGCAGTGCCATTGATAGGAAGAGCACTTCAGGGTGTTGCTTCAATATGGGATCAGGGGTGATCTCTTGATTTAGTAGAAAGCAATCATGTGTGGCATTGAGTATAGTTGAATTAGAATATGTCGTAGCCTATTCAGCTAGTTGTGAGGTAGTATGGCTAAGGAAGCTACTATCTAAGTTATTTGATCTCCAGTTAGATGCTACTTGTATATACTGTGACAACCAGAGTTATGTGAAGTTGTCAGAGAACCCGGTGTTCCATGACAAGTCGAATCATATCAAGATCAAGTATCACTATATCAAGGATATGGTGCAAAGAAGAGCAGTGAAGCTCTTGTATGTTGCGACAGACGAACAGATAGTTGATGTGTTGACTAAGCCATTGGCTAGGGTGAAGTTTGAGTACTTCAGGGAGAAGCTTGGTGTTCTCTAGATCGAGATTCCTCTCAAGAGGAAGTGATGTGTCCATGTTGTTCCCTTCTGACATGGTGAGAGGATTGGTTCCTTCCATGGTCAGATGTAAGTGACGTGCCTTTTCGACATGGTGAGAGGATTGGTTCCTTCCATGGTCAGATTTAAGAGCTATGACATGGTGAGAGGATTGGTTCCTTCCATTGTCAGATGTATGTGATGATCCCACATCCAACATGAAAAAGGGATGGCTCTGTGAAGACACATCTAGTATGAAAAAGGACTAGCTCTGTGTAGATCCCACATCCAACATGAAAAAGGGTTGGCTCTATGAAGACACATCTAGTATGAAAAAGGACTTTCTCTGTGTAGATCCCACATCCAGCATGAAAAAGGGATAGCTCTGTGAAGACACATCTAGTATGAAAAAGGACTAGCTCTATGTAGATCCCACATCTAGCATGAAAAAGGGCTGGCTCTGTGAAGACACGTCTAGTATGAAAAAGGAATAGCTCTGTGTATATCCCACATCCAGCATGAAAAAGGGCTGGCTCTATGAAGATACATCTAGTATGAAAAATAACTAGCTCTGTGTAGATCCCACATCCAGCATGAAAAAGGGCTAGCTCTATGAAGACACATCTAGTATGAAAAAGGACTAGCTCTATGTAGATCCCACATTCAACATGAAAAAGGGTTGGCTCTGTGAAGACACATCTAGTATGAATAAGGACTAGATATGTGTATATCCCACATCCAGTATGAAAAAGGGTTGGCTCTGTGAATACACATCCAGTATGAAAAAGGACTAGCTCTGTGTAGATCCCACATCTAGTATGAAAAAGGACTAGCTTTGTGAAGAATCATCTAGTATGAAAAAGGACTAGCTCTGTGTAGATCCCACATCTAGTATGAAAAAGGACTAGCTCTATGAAGACTCATCTAGTATGAAAAAGGACTAGCTCTATGAAGACTCATCTAGTATGAAAAAGGACTAGCTCTGTGTAGATCCCACATCTAGTATGAAAAAGGACTAGCTCTGTAAAGACTCATCTAGTATGAAAAAAGACTAGCTCTCGGTGGATGCCACATCTAGTATGAAAAAGGACTAGCTATGTGTGATGATACATCCAGTATGAAAAAGGACTGGCTCTGTAGATGTACATCCAGCATGAAAAAGGGTTGGCTCTGTAGAACTTACTGTGACGAGAAGAATCAAGAGATAGTACCCGTGATGATTCAGTGATGATGATCCAGCAGTGATGATCCAGATCCAGTGATGATGTCCAGTGGTGATCCAGATCCAGTGATGATCCAGATCTGATGATGAAGATGACTTGAAGATGATGAGGACTCGATGATGATCCAGATGATACAGAGAAGAATACTTGTGCTAAAAATTGTGTCGAAAGAATACCTTCCTAGTTAAGAGAGAGTGTTGATGTAATTGTAACTTCAGAATGTATTCACTTGTATTTCTTATGTATTGTAACCCGATGTTTATTCAGGGATGTACTTGAGTCATGTCATACCCCGATGTTCCTATCGAGATGTTCTATAATGTAAACAAGTCATGTCAAGTCATTATGGGTAACCCTCCTATTGATCAAGGGTTAAAGTCCCGGCAGTTTCGGGGCACTAGGGTTACTAGACTCTCTTAGAGAAGTTGGACCTATTTGGGCTTAGTCAAGTCAGGAATTAGTATAAATAGAGAGATAGCCTCTCTATTTATAAAACACTCACTCACACTCAGTTGTAGCGCATAGCTGAGGAAGAAGAAGACACTAGGGCAAGGAAGAAAGAGGTTACTACTGTCGAGAGATCATCTTACTATTTTGGGGTTTTACTTTTGGTGCTGATTCTATCTCTGAGGAAGTTGTGGGGTTTTCTCCATTTATGGTTTCCCCGAGGATAAACACTGTGTTCATTGTCTCTTTTGTTTGATTGTTGTGCTTGTTATATTCTCAATTAAAGATCCTAATGTATTGCTAGCTTAATGATAAAAATCTAACAATATATGGTCTTGTGCACACCATGGCATACATCAAGCTTCCAACTGCTAATGAATAGGGAATCTTGGACATGTAATCTATCTCTTCCTATGTCTCTAGACACATATCCTTTCTTAGTTTGAAATGGCTGGCCAAAGGTGTACTGACTGGTTTTGCATTCTGCACTCTAAACCTCTGCAACACCTTTTCTATGTACTCACCTTGAGACAACGTCAATTTGCGATTTTTCCTGTCTCTTGTTATTCTCATACCAAGGATTTGCTTTGCATCACCCAAATCCTTCATCGCAAATGATTTAGCTAGTTTTCTTTTGAGCACATTTATATCCTACATGTTAGACCCTGCAACAACCATGTCATCCACATACAATAACAAGATAATATATCTTCTGTTATCTAGCCTCTTGAAATAAACACAGTGGTCAGAATGACATCTATCATAACCTTGTTCAGTCATAAACTTATCAAATTTTAAATACCACTGCCTTAGAGCTTGCTTCAAGCCATACAAGCTCTTCTTCAACCTGCAAACCGAATTCTCCTTCCTTTTGACCTCATACCCTTGTGGCTGTTGCATATAAATATCTTCCTCCAAATCCCCATGGAGAAAGGTTGTTTTTACATCTAACTGTTCAAGATGCAAATATTCTACCACCACTAGACTTAAAATAGTTCTAATTGAAGCCATTTTAACAACAGGAGAAAATATTTCATCAAATTCTATACCTTTCTTTTGTGCAAACCCCCTTACAACAATTCTATCCTTGTACTGCTTCTTTCCTCCATCTTCTTCCTTCAACCTGTAAACCCATTTATTTTGCAATGCCCTTTTTTCTGCAAGAAACTTAACCAGATCCCAAATATGGTTTCTTACCAATGATTCCATCTCCTCATCCATGCCTTGCTCCCACTTCTTTCTAGTTTCTACCTACATTGCTTCTTCAAAACATTCTAGTTCACCAGAATCAGTCATCAATAAATAATACAGTGAAGGAGAGAATTGTTCAGGGGGTCTACTTAACCTGGTATATTTTCTTACATTTGCAGGAGTTTCATGTACCTGTTGCTGCTCTTGATTTTCTGGTGCCTTTGGAACTTCATTTTCTTTGATTTCATCAAGCACTGTGTACTCTGTGTTTTCCTTTTCTTCTTTCTTTCCCTACAACTAATCTTTGTACATGACCTTTTCATTGAATACTACATCTCTAATCCTAATGATTTTGTGATTTTTAAGATCCCATAAGCGATAACCAAAATCATCAACCATGTATCCAATAAAGGTACATTTCTTGGATTTATCCTCAAGCTTTGTTCTATCATCTTTATAAATATGGACAAATGCTTCACAACCAAAAGTTCTCAGAAATGAGTATTTTACCTGTTTACCTGTCCATGCCTCCTCTGGAATGCCACCATCCAAAGCGCTTAAAGGCCCTATGTTTATTAAATAAACAACAATGTTTACACCATCAGCCCAAAACTGTAAGGGCAACCTTGCATGCAATCTCATACACCTTGCAAGTTCCATGATCATTCTATTCATCCTTTCTAACACACCATTTTCTTGTGGTGTTCCAAGGACTGTCTTCTCTCTGTGAATCCCATTGTGTGAACAGTAACTATCAAACTCCTTGCTGCAGTACTCGCCTCCATTATCATATCTGAGACATTTCAACCTTTTTCCTGTCTCATTCTCAGCCAAATCTTTCCACTTCTTAAAAGTATCAAACACATCAAATTTTTGTCTAATGCAATAAACCCAATTTTTTCTAGTTGCATCATCAATAAAAGTAACATAATAACGAGAGCCACCAAGAGATTGTACCTAAGCTGGTCCCCATACATATGTATGGACAAGCTCTAACTTTTCACTCTTATTTTGTTTCCCAACCCTGAGAAATCTAACTCTCTTCTATTTTCCATAAACACAGTTCTCACAGAATTCCAAACTTACCTGCTTCAGATCTGGAAGTAGTTTCCTTGAGTGGAGAATATACATCCCCTTCTCACTCATGTGGCCAAGAATATGATGCCACAGTGTTGCACCCATTTCTGTGGAAGCTACAGAGATATAATAATCAGTATTATGAGAACATAAATATAACGTACCTACCCTATCTCCTTTTGCTATTACTAGTGATCCTTTAGTGATCTTCCACCACGTTTCTCCAAACGTACACAAACAACCGCTATCTCCCAACTTCCCTATTCAGATCATATTTCTTTTTATAGTAGGAATGTGTCTTACATCCTTTAGCAACCAATCATTTCCATTATTTAACTTAATCCATACCTTACCCTTTCCAACAATTTTACATGGTTCATCATCCCCCAATAACACATGCCCAAAATCACCTTGAACATAATCATGAAAGAATTTCCTATGGGGTGTAGCATGACATGAAGCCCCTGAATCTACTACCCAGTAATCACTAGTATTATCTAATGCAAGAATCAAAGCATCTTGTAACACATCATCTGCTACATTAACTTCCTGGGTAGTCCCTTGTTGCCTCACCTTTCTTCTTTGGTGCTCTGCAGTCTTTCTTCAGGTGTCCTTTCTTACCACAGTTCCAACACTCTATTTTTCCGAATCTGGATTTGGGTCTTCCCTTTTTAGACTTGCCACAATTTCCTGGGCTCCTTCCTCTCTCATTTTGTCTCCCTCTGCTCTCCATGTTCAACGCATTGCCTGATGTCTCACCTGTGCTTTTTCTTCGCATTTCCTCGCTAATAATAAAACCAACAACATCATCAAACTTAAGAGTGTTTGAACTAGGGATAGAGTTACTTACAGCCATCACCAAGCTATTCCAGCTTTCTAGAAATGAGCACAAGATTAGAAGAGCCCTAACCTCATCATCAAAGTTCACTTTTACAGAACTTAACTAACTGGTGAGTGTATTAAACTCATTTAAATGGTCAACAACAGATCCACCTTCGACATATTCATATTAAATAAATGCTTCATTAAAAATACCTTGTTAGAAGCCGAGGGTTTTTCATAGAGCTTACTCAATGTGCTCATCACACCCTCTGTTGTTTTTTCTTTCGAAATGTTGAAGGCCACTGACAAAGCCAGGCACAGCCGTATTGTTCCCAGTGCCTTTCTATCAAGAACCTCCCATTCTCATCCTTCATAGCTGCCGACTGTTTTTCTTTTTCACCCAATGGTAGGTACAAATACTTCTGGTACAAATAGTCCTCCATTTGCTTCTTACATAACTAATAGTTTTGGCCATTAAATTTCTCAACCCTAAACTTTCCTTCTTCCGCCATTGCTCCCACTCGAACCAAGAACCCTTCTTTCCTGCGAGTTTGCCAACCAAATAGACCTTTTTGCTCTGATACCAATTGTTACAAAATAGGACCGCAAAGCAATAACAAATATATAGTTAAATCATTAACAAGATGCAAAACACATTAAAACATTACAGAGAGACACAGATATAATGTGGTTCACCCAAATGATGGGATACATCCACAAATAAATTGCCAGTCCTTTTATTACAGTCTAGAAAGGTGAAGGGAAACAACCTGCAGCAAAACCATTGCACTTCCTCTTCACGCCCTCACAGTCTCTCTTCCAATAAAATACAATACCATACTCAGTCGTTTTATAATGCTTTCTTTTATAGGGAAAATACAATGGGAAAATTCTAGGGTTATCCCAATACCATGGGTCCGTAAAACTGTTGGCCAACACATATCCCAAAAAAAATTCTCAGGGGCTCCACCCCTGAACCCCCGTTTCTCGGGGGCGCTGCCCCCGAACCCCCTTTTTCAGGTTGCTACCCCGAACCCCAAGGAAGGGGGAATGAGTGTACAGTACACCTAGGTTACAAACATGACTAAATAATATCTATAGATTTGGAATATTAGGCTCCACAACCAACAAGCCACCCATACCAAGAGAAAAAGGAGTCAACCCAACTTCAAGAAGGGAAACCACAAGGATTCTCAACCTTCCAAAAGGTTCTAAAGAACAAGAGAAAGTTTTCTAAAGAAGGACTACTCTAGCTTTCAATGTTTTCATTATGATCAGGTAGGACACATTGCTAGAAATTGTCCTTTGAAGAGGGAAGAATACAAGAAGAGGAACAATTACAAAAGACATCATGCACATCTAGCTGAAGATGAGGATGAAGCAGAAGAAGAAGAAGAAGAAGGACCCGTTTCCACCTTTCACATACCTAGGTTACGTGGCAGAAATATTCAAACCACTCAGTGTATCCTTGGGGGCAAGTCTCGAGTCAAGGCTGTCACCTTGTTCTTGACTCCTCCGTTTAGGCTTAACTCCTAACGAAGCCAAGGGGGGTAGACCCTATTAAGTTACTAAGGCAAAATTACTTAGTATGATGATGGTATTAAAGAGTAAGTTTTTTAGGAGTTTCGATTTAACAATTGTAAACAACAAATAATATGATGAGATAATCACAAGTAAGCACAAAAATAACAACCAATCACATATAGATTGAAAGAAATCAACAATTGACCAGTGCCTTGAAAATGGAGTCGAAAAACAATTAAGAGTGCTTGCAAGTGCTGGAATGAATGGTGTGCAATTGTATCTTGGTTGATTTTAAATTAATGTAAGAAGATGAGTAATTTAACTCAAGCAAGGGGACTTCGAATATACCCAAGGGGTACTTAAAGTATGTCCAAAACTAAACCATCATGGCTACCCGCAAGGAATATGTGGGATGAATGCAGTCTCTAAGGCTATTGTTCATAATGCACCCGAAGGTGTAACAGAGATCGGTGCCCTAAGGTCACTTTTCAGGAGTCCCCGCTTCCTTTGGGTATTTTGCCACCGTAATGGTTTGATCGAGGCATTGGATTTTCGCCTGATGGTTTGTCAATTTGGGGAAAGTGAATCCTAATTATTCTAGTAACTCAAGTGATTTTGATGTAGCTTGACTGATCGGATAAACCACAACCAAGTACAAAGCATACACACTGGATTCTTTGTTACTTTTATTAAATTTTAAAGGAGGTGTTCTTGTTGAAAAGAAAACACTCTAGGAACCTATTTTGGTCCAAGTGGACCTCAATCGGGGAATCAAGGAGGGGTTGATTTTATTATGATTACTAAAGCAAATGATGATAGAAAATGAAGCATAAATAGATAAGCAAACCACAATTTTCTAATTAGACTACCACGACCCTTTCTTCACCTTTCGACTCAAAAGGAGGCTCGTGAGGTAAGTATTAAAATTACTTTGAAACCACTAGATATGGAATATGAAAATGATTATAAGTCAAGGTATACTACCCTATAAATTAGAACTACACTAGATTGAAAAAAGATGAACAAAAAGTAAAAAATGATACAGACGCAAATCCCCCCAGGGGGGATGGTGAACATGCCCGAAAGAGCCTATTCGAAGAGGTTCTTCTTTTATTAACAGCAATTAAAATATCAAAAAATTGAAAATGATCTAATTGTTCCTTATACGGAATGAGACCCAAGGTTTATATTTTGAAAATTTTGGAAGACAGAGACCCCCCGGGGGGCTTCAAATGGTCCAAAAATGATTTCCGGACAGCGCCTCCTCCTCTTTTATTTTACACCTGATAAAAAAAATCAATCTTATCACAGATAAATATGCCCAAAATTACTTTGAAATTACTTTTGGATGAACAAACGTTTTACCCAAAAATTCTAAGTTAAAACTTGTTTTTAAAGAAGCGAAAAAAGAACCAAGGAAAGCAAGCTTTCCTTGAGATCTTGGCCTGCTTTGGGGGTAGCCAATATGAAGCACTTAAATTGATGAATATAAATTTTTCTATTCTAAGGAAAAAACAATGCATTCAACAAGCTTTAGATCTACTTTCACAGCCTTGAAAAATGATAATTTTCCCTAAAACTAGATCTAGAATGCTTGTAAAAATTTCTTTAGGAGTGAGATCTAGTTTTATGAGATTTAAGGCAGCAATATATATGTAATATGAAGTCTAAAATTGATATATCTAATGAATTTAAAGCTACAAAACAAGTAACCAGACTGATTTTGAAGAAATTTGGAGGAAGAGGAAAGGAAGAGCGCTTGTTGCCGGGGAATGGATCTACAAAGAAGACTAGTTAGTGGAATGCCGAGGGACAATGCCTTCACAAAATATTCGGATGCCCAGTGGAGTCAAGCTAGATCCACAGTTCGTCCAACCCCTGTTACCTGAAAAACTAACAAACAATACTGCACAAAACCCTATGAGATTTGGATAGAAATATATGAAGAAAGAGAGGTATTACATGCAAATAAACTTATTTAAACATGTATGATCTGAATCTTTAAGCATATATACTATGAGATATTGAAAAGTAAGTAATATTACTTGCCCAGCTATACTCCTATTGTTTCAACTAAATCATTAAGCCAGACAGGATTCAGATGCAGAAATTGAGAGAAAGCCAATGGTAACAAGTTGCAAGACAATGTTAAATCCACACATATAAAAGCATTACACAGATTTGGCCTCCAAAGCTTCACTTTATTCCAATAGCAAAAGATATTACATGGTATTACAACAACAATAGCTCCTCAATCCAACTCTAACTAGCTTGGAAGAGGCAGCCTAAGCTTTATTTATACAAAAAATAAGAGATCCAGCCCAGGGGGGCGCAAATACCAAGGAGACAGACCACTACAGTTGAAGGAGAGTCCATCAATGCCAATCTGAAGCTAAACTGAGCCTACTTGTCAATTAGGGGGCTGATTGAGCTGACACATCAATCCACAGAGCTTCCAGGAGATCCCACACGTGTGGAGGAGAGAGAGAGGGTGCAATTCCCCATAAAGGATACTGAAGATCAACTCTGGATCTGTCCAGATCACCTCCTTCAGTCAAGGATTTATTAGATCCAGTCAATCTGGTTCAGATCTGACTGATTTCAATCAAATCGGCTGAGAATCCACTGATCTAGGATTTTGGATTTGCTCCATTATTCATCAATTTATTAATTAAAATAATCAATAATTGATTTTTTGGGGTTTTCTGACCTGAGTGATGGAAAATCACTCAAAACCTGAAAAAAGTGGGTCCATGGGTTTACATGGTGCTCTTAGCTTGAAAATGAGCACCTACATGACTGAATATGATTATTTGGCCCACTTTTATTACAAAACCAATTTTTTCAATTAAACTATTAAAAAATACCTTAAGTTTTGGAAAAATTAAATTTTAATAAAAAACACTGAAAAAATTAAAAAATTAAAAAAGTTGAAAAAACCTAGGGGGACTTAGACATGTTCATATGACTCGACCATGATGCCTAGCATGTTTATACATTGACACATAGACTCTAATAACCTCAATAGACCTAAATGCCAAGCTGACCACCCCAACTTTGGAGGTATGGAGTGAAAAACTCAGAAATTATTAGTCGCTTATTCAACAATCAATAATAAACAAGGGAAAAAACACCCTGTGCTGATCGGATTGACAAATAAATTCTAAGAGACCGAGTCTTTTACAGACACTATCATGCTAGAACATTTATTACAATTCCCCCATGGGGTATGAACATGTGATATAGTACAACAAGCACTTCCCAGAAGCACTTCCGAAGGTCTTCTGAAGTCCGAACAAAAAATATTTGTCCAGTTCACCAGGCTCACTTGATAAAAAAACCACTAAGTACAACTTAGGTGGTAACATTCTGGCTCCAACTACGGATGTGTGCTCGATTTGGTCATAGGGAAAGAAGAGGATATGAGAACACCAGAGTCTCTGGTTTATACACCCTGTATAAACATCTCAACTAGACAAGAAAACCTCAGTAGCACAAGCTTTACATAAATACCAAATGAACCATTAAGCTGATTTATTTAAACAAAATAAATGTAACTAACTAACGAAAAAAAATGTTTTATTATAGCTAAAACAAAAATGCGGAAAGTAAATGCTCTTTTTCAAGGAGCTTATTTTCCTACTATAAGCATGATATAAAAAGGGTTAAGTGTAATCAGAAATCCAATGTAACCACCTAAGCATTTTATTAACATAAAAAAAATTCCTTGTCTTTGGTTACCAGCCAAAGTAAGGATACTTTATTCAGAAAATGCAAACCTGCGTGATGATCCAGGATGATCTGGAATGGGAAAGATGGATGGGAAATCATAGGCATGAATAATGTCGTCAAACTTCTTCCCAAACTAGTAAGTGCTTGCACAGGCTACTTTTATCCATGACTGGATCGGGTTGATATACAAATAGGAATGATGAGGCAGATTGAATACACCATCATACTGATCATCAAGGCTTACCGAATGATAATTCACTGTATAAGCCCCAAGTGGCTCCAAATCATGAGGAAACTCTGTATGTGAAGATGGTAGTTGAGACTGATATTCTACTAACTGCATGGCATCTATCTTTTCATGACACTGCTTCCCCATTTATTCATTATTGATACCTTTGTGTGTCTCCACATGATATGACTCTGAATGATCATATAAGAGTTTTGAATGCTACTTTTCCATACTAGGATTTTCCCAGGTCTCTAGATACATGCTTCCCTCTATGAAGGTATAGTATATTGGACTTCCACAAATTTTTAAACAGACACTCCCCTTGCTGGATATAGCATATATAGGATTCTTAATAAGATATCCACAAAAATCCCAATAGTCATCACCACCATCTATGTCAAATGTGATGGATTCCCCATTGCTGATATCAAGTTCTCTTTGTCTTGATTACTGATACCTATATATGGCTCAGATTGATCATATAGATAAACTGCATGCTCCTTTTCCATATCAAATTTTCCCAAGGCCACATGGTCCATGCTCTCTCCTTTAGATATTCCATAGACAGAAAAATCAACAAAACCATCAAAAGTTTATGGTTCACTATTTTCCTCTTTATTCATGTCATAGACTGGATTTTCCATGAATGTTTGGGACTCCTCATCAACATCTTTGTCGGGGATAAGGGAGTCTTCGTCACTTTTATCATGCTCCAAGTTATACTTGTCCTCATTTTCATAGTCATGTTCTTCAGAGAAGAGGTCACAAGGCAGTAAACCTTCCAGACTGTCATCATTATATGGAGACCACGTAGGAGTCGCATCATGTGCATTACAGTTTTCATCATAAGTTTCACTATAATATTCTTCAATGGTTTCATCCTTAGGTTTGTACTGTTTAGCTAGTGACAAAGGGTAGGCCTGGCCTACCATGTATATATGATCAAGCTCGCTTGAAGTTGTTTCTTGACTACTGAACTTGGGAAGTCCATGTTCCATGACTTGATTTGCAACATAACAAGTGCTTTTTTGGTGGAATTGTTCACAAGGTCTACACCATGGAATTACTTCTTCTACCATGTTAGTTGAGTCTAACTGGTTTGGAATCCTAGGCTCTTGTTGAGGAAATTTCTTTTGATACATCTGATTTTGTTTAGGCTGACAGTTCCCAGGTCCATTATTTCTTTCCATTATGATTATTCTATTGTGCATATGATTCAGTTGTGTAGACTGATTTGCCATAAGTTGGTTTTGACTCGTAACCAAGTCTTTTATCATGTCTATTACCTTTTCCATGGGATCTTTAGAGGTTCCCATTTCTTCTAATTCAATGGCTTTACCCTTCTCTTTGTTGTATCAAGTGTTTCCCCTAGTGTAACCTAGAATGTTGGACTTGCCTGAAGACTGCATATTCTTTTCTATTTTCTCGGCCAATTCCTGAGCAGTTTTTAGATTGGCCAGCTCTTTGTCTCTTAACTGGTACCTCAAATCACCAGTGAAAGCTTCGATGTAAGATATGAAGATGGAGGCATCCTTTGGCTTGATTTATTTAGGAAGGTCCACAACCACATGCCTGAACTTAGTGTTAAATTAATCCATGGTTTCATTCTCCATATTCTTTATGTTATGAAGGGCAGTAGCAGATGTCTTGGTTCTTTATTTTCTCCCCATTTCTTCTTAAAACCCTCTAGGAACTCACTAAGATTTTTATATGAATCATCACCTAGGTCAAAGTACCACTCTTCAGCATCATCTTCTAAGGATAAAGAAAATAGCATCATTTTGACATCATCATGGTCATGGGTAGCATCATTGCAATAACTGACCACATGCTTTTCAAACTTTCGAAGGTGAGACTTGGCAGTGATGGCATTATTGCCCTGAAATATGGGGAGCTTCTTGATAGAATCTTTTGGAATGGCATGGGGAGCACCTGCTATGTAAGAAAAGTCAAGGGGTTTGAACAATTTTGTCATTTCTTGAGATTGGTGAGCATGAATCTCTACAAATATGTGATGGATATCTGAGAGGGATTGGTCTCCTAAATTTTCAAAGTTTCTACGAGAAGTCTGCCTATTCAATTTTTCCCTAATAAACCTTTCGGGATGAGGGAGAGGTTTGAATAATTGATGGAGGTTTCTTTGGGTAGAAATTCTTGGAGGGATGTTAGACAGTGGAGTCACCAGATGGATCAATTTTTAATTTTTATGTTTTTTAAAGACAAGATCAATCAAATTATTTTTTTTATCTTTTTAGTTGTTTAGAAAAAAGTTAAGCTAAGTCATACCCGAGAATAAAAATATTTATCCCCAGCAACGACACCAAAAAGTGTTTCCGCCTTTCACACACCTGGGTTACATGGTAGAAATCTTCAAGCCACTCAGTGTGTCCTTGGGGGCAAGTCTCGAGTCAAGGCTGTCACCTTGTTCTTGACTCCTCTGTTTAGGCTTAACTCCTAACGAAGCCAAGGGGGGTAGACCCTATTAAGTTACTAAGGAAAAATTACTTAGTATGATGATGGTATTAAAGAGTAAGTTTTTTAGGAGTTTCGATTTAACAATTGTAAACAACAAATAATATGATGAGATAATCACAAGTAAGCACGAAAATAACACCCAATCACATATAGATTGAAAGAAATAAACAGTTGACCAGTGCCTTGAAAATTTAGTCAAAAAACAATTAAGAGTACTTGCAAGTGCTGGAATGAATGTTGTGCAATTGTATCTTGGTTGATTTTAAATTAATGTAAGAAGATGAGTAATTTAACTTAGGCGAGGGGACTCCGGATATACCCAGGGGGTACTTGAAGTATGTCCAAAACTAAACCGTCATGGCTACCCGCAAGGAATATGTGGGATGAATGGAGTCTTTGAGGCTGTTGTTCATAATGCACCCGAAGGTGTAACAGAGATCGGCACCTCGAGGTCACTTTTCAGGAGTTCCCGCTTCTTTTGGGTATTTTTCCACTGTAATGGTTTGATCGAGGCGTTAGATTTTCGCCTGATGGTTTGTCAATTTGGGGAGAGTGAATCCTTATTCAAGTCACTCAAGTGATTTTGATGCAGCTTGACTGATCGGATGAACCGCAGCCAAGTACAGAGCATACACATTGGAGTCTTTGTTACTTTTAGTAAATTTTAAAGGAGGTGTTCTTGTTAAAAAGAAAACCCTCCAGGAACCTATTTTGGTCCAAGTGGACCTCAATCGGGGAATCAAGTAGGGGTTGATTTTATTATGATTACTAAAACAAATGATGATAGCAAATGAAGCATAAACAGATAAGCAAACCACAATTTTCTAATTAGACTACCACAACCCTTTCTTCACCTTTCGACTCAAAAGGAGGCTCGTGGGGTAAGTATTAAAATTACTTTGAAACCACCAGATATGGAATATGGAAATGATTATAAGTCAAAGTATACTACCCTACAGATTAGAACTACACTAGATTGAAAAAAGATGAACAAAAAGTAAAAAATGACAGACGCAAATCCACCCAAGGGGGATGGTGAACAGGCCAGAAAGAGCCGATTTGAAGAGGTTCTTCTTTTATTAACAGAAATTACAATATCAGAAAACTGAAAATTATCCACTTGGTCCTTATACAGAATGAGACCCAAGGTTTACAAATTGCGAAATTTTGAAATTTTTGGAAGATTGTGACCCCCTTGGGGGCTTCGAATGGTCCAAAAGTGCTTTCCGGACAGCGCCTCCTCCTCTTTTCTGTTACACCTGCTAAAAAACAGCAAGCTTATCCTAGTTAAATATGACCAAAAGTACTTTGAAAGTACTTTTGGATGAACAAATGTTTTACCCAAAAATTCTAAGTTAAAACTAGTTTTTAAAGAAGCATAAAAAGAACCAAGGAAAGCAAGCTTTCCTTGGGATATTGGCCTGCTTTGGAGGCAGCCAATATGAAGCACTTAAATTGTTGAATATAAATTTTTTGATTCTAAGGAAACAACCATGCATTCAACAAGCTTTAGATCTACTTTCACAGCCTTGAAAAATGATATTTTTCCATAAAACTAGATCTAGAATGCTTGTAAAAATTTCTTTACGAATGAGATCTAGTTTTATGAGCTTTAAGGCAACAAGATCTATGTAAGATGAACTCTAAAATTGATATATCTAACAAATTTAAAGCTGCAAAACAAGTAACCGGACTGATTTTGAATAAATTTGAAGGAGGAAGAGGAAAGGAAGAGCGCTTGTTGCCGAGGAATGGATCTACAAAGAAGACTAGTTAGTGGAATGCCGAGGGACAATGCCTTCACAAAACAGTCAGATGCCCAGTGGAGTCAAGCTAGATCCACAATTCATCCAACCCCTGTTACCTAAAAACTAACAAACAATCTTGCACAAAACCCTATGAGATCTGGATAGAAATATATGAATAAAGAGAGGGATTACATGCAAATAAACTTATTTAAACATATATGATCTGAATCTTTAAGCATATATACTATGAGATATTGAAAAAAAAGTAATCTTACTTGCCCAGCTATACTCCTATTGATTCAGCTGAATCATTAAGCCAGACAGGATTCAGATGCAGTAATTGAGAGAAATCCAATGGTAACAAGCTGCAAGACAATGTTAAATCCACACATATAAAAGCATTACACAGATTTGGCCTCCAAAGCTTCACTTTATTCCAATAGCAAAAGATATTACACGGTATTACAACAGCAATAGCTCCTCAATCCAAATCTAACTAGCTTGGAAGAGGCAGCCTGAGCTTTATTTATACAAAAAATTGGTGATCCATCCCGGGGGGGCACAAATCCCAAGGAGATAGATCAATGAAGCTGAAGGAGAGTCCATCAATGCCGATATGAAGATGAACTAAGACTATTTGTCAATCGGGGGGTTGATTGAGTTGACACATCAACCCACAAACTGACACATCAATCCATAAATCTTCCAAGAGAGCCCACATGTGTGGAGGAGAGAGAGAGGGCACAATTCCCCATAAAGGATGCTGAAGATCAACTCTGGATCTGTCCAGATCACCTCCTTTAGTTAAGGATTTGTCAAATCCAGTCAATCTGGTTCATATCTAACTGATTTCAATCAAATTGGCTGAGAATCCACTGATCTAGGATTTTGGATTTGCTCCATTGTTCATCAATCTATTAATTAAAATAATCAATAATTTATTTTTTGGGGTTTTTTGACTAGAGAGATGGAAAATCACTCAAAACCTGAAAAAAGTGGGTCCATGGGTTTACATGATGCTCTTAGCTTGAAAATGAGCACCTACATGACTGAAACTGATTATTTGTCCCACTTATATTACAAAACCAATTTTTCCAATTAAAATATTAAAAATAGCCTAAGTTTTGGAAAAATTAAATTTTAATAAAAAACACTGAAAAAATTAAAAAAATTTAAAAAGTTGAAAAAACCTAGGGGGACTTAGACATGTTCATATGACTCGACCATGATGCCTAGCATGTTTATACATTGACACATAGACTCTAATAACCTCAATAGGCCTAAATGCCAAGCCAACCACCCCAACTTTGGAGGTATGGAGTGAAAACCTCAGAAATTATCAGTCATTTATTCAACAGTCAATAATAACCAAGGGAAAAAACACCCTGGGTTGATTGGATTGAAAAATAAAGTATAATATACCAAGTCTTTTACAGACACTATCATGCTAGAACATTTATTACAATTCCCCCATGGGGTATGAACATGTGATATAGTACAACAAGCACTTCCCATAAGCACTTCCAAAGGTCTTCTGAAGTCCGAACAAAAAATATTTGTCCGATTCACCAGGCTCACTTGATAAAAAACCACTAAGTACAACTTAGGTGGTAACAAGACCACAGAGAAAGCAAGCAAGGGAAGAAGATGCCCAGGAGTATGTACTATTCTCAACACTCTCCGGGTCTGTAACACCTGGAGAAGATACATGGCTTATTGATAGTGGTGCTTAAAAGCACATGATGGGACAAAACAGAATTCTATCAAGACTTGAAGAAAAGAAATCTCCTCATAAAGTATCTCTAGGAGATGACTATCAATATCCAATCAAAGGAATTGGTGAAGCAAGCTACAAGCTTGATTCAGGAAATCCCCTAAAGATGAAATAAGTTTTAAATGTACCAGGTCTAAAGAATAATTTACTTTCTATCTCAGCTTTAGATAAGAAAGGATACAGAGTTGCATTCATAGATGGCCAAGTACTCATGTGGCCCAAAGGAAAGACAATTGAAAATGCAATTGTCATCGGTGAAGAATAAGGAGGCCTGTATAAACTCAAGGGACATTAGGATACAACCCTTGTTCATGAGACCACTAACCCTAGTGAACTATGGCACATAAGGCTTTCCCACATCAATTACAAAGCATTACCTCATGTAAACAAAGTAGTGACAGGATTACCAGACTTGAATATCAACCATGAAGGAATTTGCAAAGGATGTGAGAAAGGGAAGAATATCAAGAATCAATTTTCGAAGAGCGAAACAAAAACTAAAGGTACGTTGGAATTTATTCATTCAGATGTGTGTGGTCCAAGGTCCTCCACATCTTTGAGTGGTTTTGAATACTATATTACATTCATTGATGACTATTCAATAAATACATGGATATACTTCTTGAAAGCAAAGAATGAGGTGTTTGAAAAATTCAAGGAATTCAAAGCCTTGATAGAGAATCTTTCAGACAAAAAAATCAAGACACTCTGATTAGACAATGGAGGAGAATATACTTCAAAATAATTTGAAGCCTTTTGTAAATATGCTAGAATCAAGAGGGAACTAACTACTCCCTACAATCCTCAACAAAATGGTGTTGCGGAAAGAAAGAACAGAACCATCATGGAGGCAGTGAAAACAATGATATATGATCAAGATATTCCAATGCATCTATGGGCAGAAGCAGCAAAGAACTATTGTCTATGTACATAATAGAATATCTCACAGTGCTCTTGGATTCAAGACTCCAGAAGAGATGTTCACGGGAAAGAAGCCTGAGGTAAGTCACCTCAAGATATTTGGTTGTCCATTATATTTTCACATACCGAAAGAGAAAAGAACCAAGTTGGACCCTTCCAGAAAGAAGGGTATATTTGTTGGATACTGTGAAGTATCCAAGGCATTCAGAATCTACATTCATGGATTCCATCACATGGAAATCAGTAGAGATGTAACATTTAATGAATAAGAACCTCTCAAGAGATCCAGAAAATGTCATCATGAAGAAGTGTATGAGGAAGATGCACCTCCTAGAAATGTAGAGGCTACATTCCTCCCCAACGATGAAGCACCCGAAGATCATGATATGACAGAACCACAAGAACCTCCCACGGTGGAGATATCATGAAAGAGAAAGCCTGCTTGGGCAAAAGAAATTATACAAGAAGCATAAAGATATGGAGCTCCTGAAGGCTCCACCAGGATAAGCAAGAAGCCCAAGCCATTTTCCAGCTATGTAGATTTGATGTGTGATCTTGTAGATCAAGAACCTACAAACTATGAAGAAGTAGTATAGAAGAAAGAATGGGTAGAAGCAATGACGAAAGAATACAAGTCAATAATGAAGAATGATGTGTGGGATATAGTTCCCAAACCAGAAGGAAAGAGTGTGGTATCTTCCAAATGGATTTACAAGATAAAACATGCAGCCAATGGAAGTATAGAGAAGTACAAGAAAAGATTTGTGGCTAGAGGTTTCTCTCAGAAAGAGGGAATTGATTATGAAGAAAAATTTGCACCAGTAGCACAGTATAGTTTGATTAGAGCCATCATGGCACTTGTATCCATGATGAAGTGGGACTTACACTAGATGGACGGGAATAAATCCTTCCTGAATGGTGTGATTGAGGAAGAAGTATACATAGAACATCCACAAGTATTTGAAGTTGAAGAAGGCCTTGTACGATCTGAAGCAAGCCCCTAGAGCTTGGTATGGAAGGATAGATAGTTTCTTGACAAGCTTGGAATTTACCAAGAGTAAAGCCGATCCTAAGCTTTACTTCAAGGTTATATAATATTAACCTGTCATACTATTACTGTATGTGGATGACCTATTTCTGACAGGGAATGGGAAAAAGATTGTAGAATGCAAGAAGAAGCTCGCTGAAGAATTTGAGATGAAATACCTTGGGTTAATGCATTATTTCCTAGGTTTGGAAGTGTGTAAAAGTTCAAAAGGAATCTTTCTCAATCAGGGAAAGTATGCTGTATAAATTTTGAAAACATTTGATATGTTGGAATGTAAAGCCATGGCCACACCCATGGATTCCAAACTGAAGTTGTTGGTTGATGAATCATCAGAGTTAGTGGATGTGACTCAATACAGATAGATTATTCTGTTGTTGATGTATCTAAAAATTACCAGACCAGACATTTGTTTTTTTGTGAACACCTTGAGTCAATATCTAGTTCAACCTAGACATGTTCACCTGATAGTTGCAAAACATGTGATGAGATATCTGAAAGGAAATATAGACTTTGGTCTATATTATGATGGAAACCATGACTACAAATTGTATGGCTATACAGATGCAAATTGGGCTGGAAGTGTCTTAGATAGAAGAAGAACATCAGGTGGATGTTAGTGTCTGGGGTTTGCTATGATTTCATGGTTTAGTAGGAAACAATCCATTATTTATCTTAGCATGACTGAAGCAGAATATATAGAAGCTTGCTCTGCTAGTTGTGAAGCCATATGGCTTTGAAAGCTGATGTCAGGTTTATTCAACTTGGATTTGGATACCACAGTGATTCTATGTGATAACCAGAGTTGTATAAAGATGATGGAGAACCCAACATTCCATGATATATTGAAGCACATAGAAATCTAGTATTTCTACATTCGAGATATGATACAGAAGGGAGCCATAAAGCTCCAGTATGTGAGTATTGATGAACAAGTTGCTAATGTCTTGACGAAGCCTCTATCTAGAGTAAAGTTCGAATACTTTCAAGAAAAGCTTGGTGTTGTTTGGAAGGACCTTTCCAGAAAGGGGGATCAGTGATGTAGCAGTGGGATTGTATCATCCCTGGACATTTGTCCTAGAGTGATCCGTAGACCTAGGTCTCTGAGAAAGAAGCAGGATTGCGTAATCCCTGGACACTTGTCCTAAAGTGATCTAGATACTTCAGTTTTCGAGAATGTGGCAGGGTTGCATCATCCTTGGATGTAAGTCCTAAAGTGATAGGGAGTTATTATCCCGTAATGGTATCTGGTGACTTCGATCGTCAAGAATGTGGTAGGATTGCATCATCCTTGGACTTAAGTCCTAAAGTG
This sequence comes from Pseudotsuga menziesii, assembly GCA_001517045.1. Lineage (NCBI taxonomy): Eukaryota > Viridiplantae > Streptophyta > Pinopsida > Pinales > Pinaceae > Pseudotsuga > Pseudotsuga menziesii. The sequence continues at coordinate 374,060 of LPNX010965174.1, read as the reverse complement.
ATAGGGAGATATTATCCCGTAATAGTATCCGGTGACTTCGGTCCTCGAGAATTTGGTGGGATTGTATCATCCCTAGACTTAAGTCCTAAAGTGATTCATATACTTTTGTCTTCGTATTGCTGATGATGATGATGTTGCTGATCGAAATATCAGAGTACGATGATGGTGTTGTTCAAAGTGTTGATGATGATGATGTTGCTGATCGAAAGATCAGAGTATTGTTGATGATGATGATGATGTTGCTAAAAGTGTTGATGATGATGATGTTTCTGATCAAAAGGTCAAAGTATTGTTGACGATGATGTTGTTGATTGAAAAAGATTAAAATGTTGATGATGATGTTGTCGACTGAATGATCAAAGTGTTGTTGCTGCTGAAATTGAAGATGAAGACTATATGTCAAAGATGATGAAAAAGATTCCAATGATTTATAGATGTATCACTCTGATGATGTTAAAGTTTATCTCTCTCCTTCTCCTACTGTTGTTGTTGATGTTGTTGTAGAATACCCTTCTCGTTAAGGGGGAGTGTTGAATTATTGTAACTTTGAAGTGTATTTACTTATTGTACCCCGGTATTCCTATAGGTCGAATCATTTGTATTTTATTATACCCCGATGTTCCTATCGGGATAATCACCAAGAGTCATGAGAAAAACCCTCTGTTGTAAGTCAGGTCATTAGCACCCTCATTAATATAATATTATTTTGTTTTGAGTCCTCCTAGAGAAGTCGGCCCAGTCAATTTTAGTGAGGCTGACTTGTTAGAGTGAAATGTCAAGTGAATGGAAGAATATAAATAGAAGTGAGGTGCTCCTCATTTCTACACACAATCACTCACTTGCGTAGTGCATGAGAGAGAGAGAGAGTTGTATCTGCAAGGAGGAGAAGTACCAGTTTGAAGTCTTGTCTTTCATCTTTTTTATCATCTATATTGATGAAGCTTTTCTTGCTGGGTTTTTACCATTAGGGTTTTCCCAGGATAAATCTGTGTTGATCTTATGATACTATTTCTTTCAATGATCCTGTCTATATGCTTTTTTTCTAAAATTGAATTGAATGCTAATAATCTATCTTAGCATATGGAATCTTAACAAAGGAATGTATACACCCCTTCCAGTTCCTAGTCGACCATGGGAATCTATTTATATGGACTACTTGATGGCATTTCCTTCTACCAAACATCAACATGACATGATCTTAGTAGTAGTTGACAGAATTTCCAAGATGGCTATCCTTATACCATGCAAGAATACTATGACAGCACAACATACTGCTCAGCTCTTCTTCGAACATGTGTGGAAACATTATGGCCTCTCAACAACTATTATTTCTGACAGAGATGCTAGATTTGTCAGCATATTTTGACAAACTCTTTGGAAAAAACTCGATATGAGACTTTCTTTGTCGACATCCTTCCATCTACAAACAAATGGACAAATGGAAGTTGTAAAGCGCTTGGTTGTACAAGTGCTTCACATGTACAACCACAAGCATCATCGAACATGAGATGACAACCTTCCATGCATACAACACAACTACAATCGTGCTCAAGACAGTTCTACAGGAAAGAGTCCATTTGAGATCTGTTATGGATGTCAACCCTCAGTTCCTATCGACTTGATCAGTTCCTCGACACAGTCAAATGACACCGACTTCGAAGGACGAGAAGTGGAGAAAGAATTGAAGTTCAAAGATCAAATATACAACATCCAGAAGAAAGCACAGGAAATGTTGCAACTAGCTAATGCAAAATCTAAGGCCTGACACGACAAGTATCGTATTCCTCACTCATTCCAAATTGGGGATCAAGTCTGGTTACATCTAAAGGAGGAGCGCTTCATTGGTCCACACAGAAAGTTGAAACCTTTGTGATCTGGTCCATACAGTATCCTTAAGCAGATTGGTGAAAACATTTTTCAACTCGACGTTCCTGCATCCTGGCCTACATCCAGTTTTCAATGTAGATCTACTTCAACCATACCATGCACGATTGTTGGAATAGAACAATTCGTAGACAAAAAACTTGAATACATCCATCCAGATGTTCAGAAACCTCTTCTTTATGATACCATTATGGGACAACGCATATGCCATATAAGGACGAACTCCATTTCCTTGTTTCAAGTGGCTAAAGTTGGACATATTCCCAAGCAAGGAAAATGATACTTTGCTACTGAATTAGCCAATAAGTTTCCTCACCTGAACGAATACACAATGAAGACCATTGTTTCTTAAGGAAGGAGGAATGATCCAACCAACAATTGGCATGTTTTCGAACTTCGACAAAGTCTAGCACTTCAACTACTCGACTGCTTCGACAGGTTCAACATCGTCTTCGACAAGTCTGAACCTTGACACAACCAACCTTCATAGAGAAGAAGTAATAATAGAAATTGGTTCGAATTCTTGCATATTGTATGTGCACATACTTTCGGTCTATATAGTGTATTTCCTGCATTCCTTGCTCTTTTTCTAAGCTTCCTCCATAACAGTTCCCGACTCATTTAGTTCACTGTTGTCCCCATCATGCACCTGGGCACAACCTGGTTCATACAAAATTCAACATACATCATTGAAACTGCTAAGAAGCACACAGGTACAATAGGCCCTTGTTTCCAATGACTCTAATACCATATTGTAGTACCCTAAGCACTACAACAACATACACAAGCATGGCCATGATTCTAAACCAAGCAACACATGTTTTGATTGGATAATATAACCTCGTTCAATATCACATTTTCTTCCTAATGGATATATAACACTTCATTATATATAACATTGTCATATTTGTAATATAACATTGTTTTGATAAGCATAATATGTCATTGTTTTATATATACTAACATTGTACGAGATGTGTCTGTTTTGATTTGATATGCATGCTACATAATATCGTTTATGATTCTTTTGAGATTTTAATTAAATGAAAATGAATGAATAATATATTTAAAAATATATAAAGACATGATATTTTTTATAGTGTGATATAATAAGAAAAATGGATATATAAATACAATATGTATTGAAAAGTGTGTAAAGATATATACAATGTCTATTGAAAATTGTATAGATATAATTCTTGTTATTTTTGTATTCTTCCTCATTTGACATTAAAAAGATTTGGTATTCGTTGGTTTTCAAATTTCAATTTAGAACATATTTTTTAATTAAAATGATAATAATTTAATTTAAAATTACAATTAACATGGTATGAAACTGAATAATATATATGAGTACGATTTTCTTCATTGGTTATCCGCAATAAACCATGTTCAAGTTCTTATTTACTAATAAACGCATAGAAAAACAAAAAATTATTTAAACAAACCAAATTAACATACAAATTAGCAATTACAAAACTTCCTTCAAGTTAAAAATTGATCAACAACCTAATGAAAAGTATGTTTAATAACAAGCATGTAGAAATCATTTCAATATTTTCAATTTGTATACATATTGGATTATAGTTAATCTAAGAGCCCAAACCATTTACCTAAAAATATGTTACAACTTTTGGCCACATTATTTTATATCGTATAATACACAAAAACATGAGCTCAAATATTAAAACCCAAGAATTCAATGAACATGCCATAGGGTTGGATAAAAATTCCATTACATATTTCAAATTCATTTGAAAAGTATGTTATGGTTTACCCACTTGCAAAAATGAAGTTTTATAAAACATATTACAAGCATCCATATCTAGTGTAGTAACATTATCAAATGACTAGTGAAGGATTGAAATTACTTTTAAATGCACTCAATTATAAGCAAGATAACTCAGATAATTGTTTATCGATTATTAGTTTATCATTTTAAGGACAAGGCCATTACTGGGGCCTTGATGTTGATATTTTAACCATAAGAGAACACTTATAAATTCAAAATACAAAATCCCATTATAAGAAACATTAGTTGGCCTTACGATTCCATAATGACATATCTCTCAATGATATATAAGGCTACCCACAAGCAAAAAACTCATCTCCCAACTCGAATGGTCTTGGAGAATGATAAAAATCCAGGAAAAAGTTCCTAATGGAAGCAATATCATCCTGGATAACCAATCCGATAAAAACAATTCTGAAAATAACTACTAAAGATAAAGAAGATGGTTGTGAACTTGGAGACTTCCCCACTTCATTTACCGAATTCAAGGAATGAGACCAATTGATTGATTAATAAAAAGCACATGAGTGGATGGAAGTAGGAATTAAAAAAAATAAGTCGATATTTCTATTGTCGAAAAACCCAAAATGGCAAACATTGGTGATTACATGATGGAACAACAAACATTAGAAATAGTAAACCTTCTCAAAGAATACCAAGATGTATTTGTCCAAGATTACAAAGGCTTGAAAGGATTGGTATACGAAATGGGAGAGATGAAAATTGAAATCATGCTAGATGCAAAGCCTCTTAAGAAATTACCAAATAAACTTGCTCATAAATACAAAGACATCATAAAAAGGAAATTGACAATAGGTTATTTGTTAGATTTATATACCCTATAGATCACTTGGAGTGGGCCACTCTTATGGTTCACCAGCCAAAGAAACATGATCCTAAGAGACTCTGGATTTGTGTTGAATTTATAGGACTAAACAAAGTAACCCTTACATATTTGTTTCTGACACCCTTTGCCAACAAAATAATTAATGAAGTTGTTGGGAAGAACACTACTCTTTCAAAGACAGATTTTTAGGATATAATCAAGTAACTATAGTAAAAGAAGATCAACACAAGATAACATTTGTATGCGAATTTGGTTCATTTGAATATAAAGTTATGTCGTTTGGACTGAAAAATGCATCCTTAATCTTCTCCAAAATTGTTTTTAATCATTTTGAATAATTTTTGTACAAAACCATGGTTGTCTATTTTGATGATTGGACCATCTATACTATGCTCAAAGACCATGTCCAATGGATTCGATTGATGTTGGAAAGTTGTCGATAGATCCAACTCTCCATTGGAGTACTTTTGGGACATGTAGTCTGTAAGGAAGGTATCAAAGTCGATTTGGAAAAAAATCAAAGTTATTATTGACTTGAAACCACTAGTAAATCCCAAGCAAGTCGGAATATTGTTGGAACATAAAGGAATTACAGAAAAGTCGTAAAGAATTACTCAAACATGACATTCATTTAGAGAAAATTTGAGGTCTAAAACAGGCCTCGTAAGAAAAAGAGCCAACAATAATTTCTTGATGAATTGGAAATAAAGAACAATAGAATTTCAAAAAAAACTGTCAACCATAATGGTTGACTTAGCATATTTGTCATGAAAAAAACTATGTTTTTCTTCATATTTTCAACATATCCCCCTTGTGGTTTTACTCAAATTTTGAGAGGCAACACTCGTTGGATGCAGAATTAAATTATGCATCCAATGAGTACCCACAACTCATACTTTTGATGGACCCCACCCCATGAAAAATAAGAAATACATAAAAAAAAACTATTACTTTTAAGTAACATATTTTTTGTGTATTTCTCATTTTTTCGTGGAATGGATCCATCAAAAGTATGTAGAATGGGTATTCATTGGATGGGGAATTTAATTCCGCATTCAACGAGTGCTCTTGCTTGAAATTTGAGTAAAACCATAGGGATATATGTTGAAAATACGATAGAAAAAAATAGTTTTTCTCTTCCTCTGAAATTCACAAATATTATGTTATTATTTTCCTTAGGAGACCCATTTTAGACCCAAAATTTGATCTAATGTCCCTTAGAATAATTGATCAAGTTAAATTTTTAATTCATTTAGACGCCATAATGTTCAAAATCACTTTAACACTCAAAAGAAAATTGCTCAAAGCTCTAATCCTCATATTTCCAAATTGGTCAAAGAAATTTCAAGTTCAGATTGATGTCAAGTATTGCAGTTGAAGCAATACTCACCCAACTTGGAGACGATGGAATCACTTATCTTAATGCATATGTTAGTCAAATGTTAAACAAAGTAGAAAAAACCTATTTAACAACTAAGAAAGTAGGTTTAGGCATGATATTTGCACTTCAAAAATATCAACATTTTATATCGACCAACCTGTTCATGTTCTTCACATATCACCAAGATCTAAAATAATTGGTTAATAAACCTATGCACTAAGGTCAAATATGTTGTTATCTCTTGTTATTCCAATAATTTGAGTTTGAAATATTAGTCCAATCGGGAAAGTAAAATATCGGACTTAACCATTTGTCTTGAATAGACACCAGTGAAGAATCTATCAAGATAGATGATGAACTGCCAAATGCTAATATCTTCTTAGTACAGGGCATGTGACTAAGTTAGCTGAGATTTCTACATGCCCTGTACTAAGAAGATATTAGTACAGGAAGGAACCTCTAAAAGAAAATAAAAAATTATAGGAATGAAATCAGAACCCTATACCTTAATCAATGGATATATTTATAAATTAGGACTGGATGGCATACTTCATCGATGTGTTCTCAACGATGAGAGGGAATATATTATTCAATAATCACACTCAGGAGCAATATGGTTAACCAAATGTGATAAGTGCCAACGAATGGTTCGACCTATGAGACGAAATGAAACGCCACTTGTGATGTCCCCAAACCTTGAGATAAGACCAAAGGTGCTAAAATTAAGACTAGCTAAAGTTTAAGAACAATGGATATACATAAATTACTATTGATCTGACTAACCATTCACCCAAATTAAATTCTATAGATTGAATTATGACTAAAATTTGCGACACTTAATTATTTAATTACGCCACTTAATTAAATAACTAGTTGTGACACTCAATTAATAATTTCCAAAGTGCAACCTAAAGGTCGTAATTGAAACAAGAACATCAATAATACATGACAAACATCATATTCATTGTGAATAGCTAATTTATGTATTTTGGGTTTCTTTGATAGCATAGTTTATAAATAACCAAGTATTGATGTCATTGATTATTTGCAAATTAATCTACTTTTTCGGTGTTATTATGTGTGTGTTGTTAGTGTGCATAAAAATTAAGGAAAACCACATATCATGGAGCATACATAGGCTGCAATCTACAAAAACACTGAAACCATAGCAAACAAGAACACTGACTGCAACTACAACCCTCAAAATCAGCTCTCGATGATTGCCCCCTACAGTCAACTCTCACTGATAAAAAACAGATCGTATGGATTCCACCCTCCAACCATAGATTAATTTTACATATAGAATACATCTCTCATCCTCAGATATGCAACTAAGAACAATTATGCAACCAAATTATTTACAATAAAATGAACAGTGCACTCATCTTGGCGTCGGAAGGCTATCGAACCAAAACAAACATGTATTGGTCATCTGGAAAGATTTTTCAATGAAACAAAAGGTGTTTTTCACTGGAAACGTTGCTTTGGATGCGATGGAATAGGTCTCACAACACAAAAATGAGCGTACATGGTCGAGCCAGATCCTATAGTTGCGCCCCTCTCAATAAAATAGAGCCAAAATTACAATTTTTGGTCATGAAGAAGAAGAATAGAAAGAAGGTAATCAGAATAGAAACTAAATTTCATACTATATGAGATTCATCCTTCCTCCATGCAGATCCTGAAATTCAATACATGAACACTCAAAAAACCAATCATCCATCATTATACATATACCAAAGAAAATAATGTAATGAAAACATAACATAAGATAAATACTTATCTCAAAATATAAGCAATTGGCTGCAGCAGGAAAAATTTCCTCCCAGTTGTAGACATTGTCAAGCCTTCCTCGCTTGAATAGGTCACCCCCGAGCTGAGACCATGGATCAACGGGTAGAGTCTCGCTTAATCTCACTACTCTCGAAACTACCTCTTTTGAGAGACACAATGCTTCCCACTACTAATTTCCTATCCATCTCCACTGCCTATGGGATGTGACATAGATCGCCGTTCCCATTTCCTGGATTTCTGTGTGAGAACCTGGTCTAGTAGAGTGATGTAATGGAAGAAAAGGGAACAAATAGACTCACTCTAAGTATCAACACACTCTCAATAATATCAACATTCCCAACACGGTTAGATAACATAAATCACATGGTCTAAAGCTCAAGATTAACTTCAACAAGTAGATGGCATATGGATTTATAGCACAAGGAGGACCACTCTAACCCAAAGGGATCAACCCAAATTAGAGAGAGGTAAGGTTTAAGATTCATCATGGATAATTAACTTGAATTAGTGCAGTGGTAGCTTAGTGAAAATATTCCCTTTCCCGAATTAGCAACATGAGGAGGAGTTACCCAAAAAATAAGGAGTGGAGCCATGAAGAGCACATGGAGGCACACTAATGCACAAAGGGGGTTACAAAAAATAAAGGAGGTCGAAATAGGTGAGATAGGGCATCCAATAGGGTCATAAATATCATGGAATTGAAAAATAGGATCATCAATGCATGGTGTAAGAGTGGAAGCTAGAAAATAGCTTACAGCCCTAAAAACTAGGAAAAGGGCTCATAAATGACCATAAACACATAAATGTGTGGGAATATATTCCAAAGGAGGATTCCCTATGCAAGGGGGGCCCACTAAGGTGTGCACAATATGCAAAACTATCTCCATAGTCCATAATTATTGAGAATAGGGTTCGTTGTACAAATTTTGGGTGGCGAACATTATTAATCTTACCAAGGTGCAAATATGAATTAGGATGGACAAAGTTAAGTCAAAAATAAATTATAAGGTGCTAGGGATGTCCACATTCCCCATCACTTTGTGGAATCCATGTTCACCCATACTCATTTAGTTTCCTTTGTTGAGCCAGTTGTTTATTTAATCAATCATTAACAACATTCAAATATAATAGAGATTCTAGTAATAACATTAACATTAATAATAGCACTAAAGTACAAAATCATGTTATCAAACATTAATAATAAGTCCTTAATTAAATTAATCATGAAAAGGAGAAAAATTCCACAATCATATAAAATATCATAAATCAATAATGCAAGAGAACATAATTCACATGAAGGATCATAAGTCTGGGGCTTAACTGATGGGGTATTACATCTCCTTCCCCCTTAAACAATGCATCATCCTCGATGCATATTACATACATGCCACAAAATTTCAAAATAGATGAGGGTATGCTTCCCTCTTGGTATCCTCTAGCTCCCAAGTGGCATCCTCAGGACTGTAATGGGTCCATTGAACCTTTAACTGCTTGATTTATTGATTCTAAAGTAGCTTGACCTTGCTGCCCAAAATGGAAACAGATTGTACCGAAAAATCCCCTTCTAGTTCCACCTAGATCATAAACCATTCAATCACATGATTAGTACCATGTTCATACATATATATATATATATATATATATATATATAAAGAAAATAAAAGCACTATGATTACCTGGATCACATTCCAATCAATTACATGGTTAGTATTAGGAATATACTTTTTCAATAAAGACAAATGAAACACATTATGTAATCTAATGCAAGTGGGTAGGGCCAACTCATAAGCAACAGGTCCTATCTTAGCTAAGACCTCAAAAGGTCCACAATATCTGGCAGCTATCTTGGAGAAATTTCCCAAGTTTAAGGAACTCTTCTTGGGTTTGACTTTCAAAAACACATGATCCCCAACTTGAAACTGTCTGGCGGTCCTGTTTTGATATGCATAACTTTTCTGCCTGTCTTGAGCTACCTTTAGATTCTGCTTTATCTTAACCATTTGATCCTCCATATACTTTAATAATTATGTTCCAACAATGACTCTATCTGTTGGGTTATCCCAACTGATAGGAGTTTTACACTTAGTTCCATACATGGCCTCGAAAGGACTCATCTTCAAAGAGGAATGATATCCATTATTATAATAAAATTTCACCAAGTGTAAATAATCTTCCCACTTAGATGGTTGATCCATCACATACATCCTTAACATATCTTCAATTACTTTGTTAACTCTTTCTGTTTGTCCATCTGTCTGAGGGTGGTATGTTGTACTCATGTTTAGAATTGTACCAAACCCTTCAAACAATCCTTTCCAAAAGTTAGAAGTAAATTTTGAATCTCTATTTGAGACTATAGCCTTCAAAATACCATGCAATCTGGCTACTTCTTTCATGTAAATATTTGCAATGTTAGCTGCTTTGTGAGTTGTCTTTACTGGAATGAAGTGTGGTTCCTTAGTCAAATTATCTAGCACAACTATGCTCACATCATTTTGCAATATCATCTTAGGTAACTTGGTGATCAAATCCATTGTCACTACATCCCATTTCCATTCTGGTATAGGTAAGGGTTGCAACAATCCTGCTAGATTTCGATGCTCAACTTTAACTTTTTGACATTCCATGCACCTAACTATTTATTCTGCAACATCATTCTTCATCCCTGGCCAATAGTATTATTTCCTTATTGTTGCTATTGTTTTCTGACAACCAAAATTCCCGACATAAGGGACATCATGTGTTTCCTTCATAACCATCTTCCTTATATCTCCAACATCAAGCACATAAAGTCTATCTCTGTCCATGAGTATCCCATTTTCTTTAAACTTATACTTATCAAATTTCTGTGGAATTTTTTGTTGTTTCAACCCTTATTTCACCCACTGATAAATTTCATCTGTAACACTGGCTTAAATTATCTTATCCTTCAAATATGATGTGCTAGTGATGATATATGCTACATATTGCATCACATGCATCTTCCTACTAAGTGCATCAACTACTTTATTTTCCTTACCTTTGATATGCTTGATGTCAAAGTCATATTCACATAATAAATCCATCCACCACCTTTGTCTTGCATTCAAATTAGGCTACTCAAACAAGTATTCTAACCCATTATGGCCAGTTCTCAACTCAAAATTTTTACCCATTAGATAATGTCTCCACATCTTCAAAGCATGGGTGATAGCTACAAGCTCTAAGTCACGGGTGGTATAGTTCTGCTCATGTTCCTTCAACTTTCTATATTCATAGTTGATCACATGTCCATCCTGCATTAATACTCCACCAATTCCTTTCTTGCATGCATCAGTGCATACAACAAAGTTTCCTTCGGGGTACACAATTTTTAGCACTGGTGCACTGGTAAGCATTTCCTTAAGTTTTTGAAAATGATATTCGCACTTAGAAGTCCAATCAAACTTCAAACCTTTCTTTTGCAAAGATGTGATAGGATGAGCCAACTTCGAGAATCCTTTGATGAACCTTCGGTAGTATCCAGCTAACCCCAAGAAGGATCTGACTTCTGATACATTCTTAGGTGTTGACCATTCCATAATGGCTCTTATATTCTAAGGATCTACTGTAACACCTTCTTCAGATATGATATGCCCTAGGTAGTGGATTCTTCCTTGATAAAATGAACACTTTCTTAATTTGGCATACAACTAATGTTCTCTAAGCACTTGCATTACTAGTCTTAGATGTTCTTCATGCTCTTCCTTTGTCTTGGAATAGATAAGGATGTCATCCAAGAATACAATCACAAACTTATCTAAGTACTTTATGAAGAATCCATTCATTAAACACATGAATATTGTAGGTGCATTTGTTAAACCAAAAGTTACTACTGTGAGCTCATAGAGTCCATAGCTTGTTATGAATGTTGTCTTACTGATATCCTCAATATTAATTATAATTTGGTGTTATCCCGACCTCAAATCTATTTTTGAAAACACCTTGGATCCTCGCAATTGATCAAACAAGTCATCAATTCTTGGTAAGGGGTACTTGCTTTTAACCATTGCTTTGTTCAATTATCTATAATCTATGCAAAGTCTTAGAGTTCCATCTTTCTTCTTCATAAATAACACAAGATCTCCCCAAGGTGAAACACTGGGCCTTTTGTAACCTTTCTTTAGTAGCTCCTCTAACTTCATTTGTAATTCCTTTAAATCTGGAGTACTCATTCTATAAGGTGCTTTATATGAAGGTACTATTCCCAGCACCAAGTCGATAGAAAAATCAATGTCCCTCTTAAGAGGTATTCCTAACGGTTCTTGAAATATATCTGCAAAATTTTGTAGTATTGGATAATCCTGCAACTCTGGATCTTTTCCTTCTTTTTATTCTTCCACATGAATTGCATATAATTGGCATCCCTTTCTAAGACATTTCTTCAATTGTAGAGTTGTGATCTGCCTCAGGGATATGGGTCTATGTATTCCTTTTATTATCACTTGGTTCCCTTCTTCATCCAAACAAGTATAAGTTTTATTATGGAAATCCAAAATTGAATGGTGTGCATCCAACCAATCCATGTCAATCAATACATCATATGACCCCAAGGGTATGACATTTAAGTCTTCAAAGGTTTCCATTCCATTCATTTCTAAAGGATACACTTTTACAAATTCAGTGATTTTCCTCTTGGCTCCTGTAGCTAGATGAACTAGACTTGTTGTTTCAAGTTTAATTTTCTTTAAATGACATTTCTCAACAAGATTAGGTGAAATGTAACTATTACTAGCTCCTGAATCAATCAAAATAGTTATGTTTTTATTAGCAATCTTACCTGTTACTTCAATCATTCTGGATTGGTGGTAAGCTTGCCTCCCATCTAGGGCTGCATAGATCCTTTGAACACTTCCACCTACATCTCCAACATTTGAAGCCTCTTGAATGTTGTGAAGGTTATTTTTCTTACACGGGAACTGACTGAAAAAAGTGATTTTCCTTGCATATCCAACATTCCACAGATGGTATTTTCCCTGAAGGATCTTCCTTTGAATGTCCTTGTTGGTAAGAATTATTGTTTCTGAACTTTGAAGGATGGAAACCTTTCTTTCTCTGCTCCTTCTTGTTATCCTTCATATCCTTCCAATTATTCTAATATGGGGCCTTGCTCTTATTTTGTTCATATAAGTGTTTTCCTTCCAGATGGCATCCTTAAGGTTCTTTGGTCTATAATACTAGATTTTATCTCTATAAGATTCAGGAAGGCCACTTAGGAACCTTTGAATCTTTACCTTCTCATCTTTGATGAAGTCCGCATAGTTCAAATGTTCTAGAAACCTTTTCTCATAGGCCTCCATATTCATGCTTCCCAACTTAAGATCAAAGAATTCCTCCATCTTCTTGTCATAGTAGTTCTTAGAGAGGTACTCTTTCTAAAATTATTTCTTAAACTTCCTCCAAGATATTTTTCCTTCATTGATGTCTTTCAACTTAACCAGTTGATCCCACCAGATAGATGCTTTACCTTGCAGATGGTATATGGATACTCTTGCCTCCATATTAGGTGTATACTGATGCAACCGGAAGAATTTCCTACGTCCTATCAACCGTGCTTCGGCATCTTCTCCTTGCTTTACTTCTCCATCAAAAGTTGGGGGCTTGATTCTTATCAACTCTCCTACTAGTTCATCCTAGGTAAACCTCCTCTTCTTGTATCTCACTGGATATCTTTCAAGACTTCTCTTTGTACTGGTTGATGCATACCCCTTCTTTATCTCTGAGTGATAAGGTCTCCTTGAAGATGATCTATACCTCACATAACCTATTTTATGACTCTTTTCAGTGAATCTTTGGATGGTCTTCAATGATTTTAGATCATTCATAATATGATCTTGGATATGAATTATTCTTTCATTATCCTCTCTACACTTCCTCACTGAATCCTCCAAGCTTAACAATTCACTGCTCATCTTATGTCTGATTGACCTTCTTTGCTCAACAAACTCCTCTTCGGGACTATATGGTCTCCGTCCTTCCTCACTATCCATCCCCAATATTTGAATTCCTACTATTGAACTTTTAGTTGTTGAATACTTAGTCTTCACAGGTTTGATTAAAACATCAGTTTTAGTAGTCACAGCGCTTGCTCAATCAATCACTAGAAAAAGGTGACTTGAAACTTCGTAGAAGGCCCAACAACCATAGTATTGAAACCTTAAGCTCTTAGATGACTTGTGATGTCCCCGAACCTTGAGATAAGGCCAAAGGTGCTAAAATTAAGACTAAATAAAGTTTAATAACAATGGATATAGATAATTTACTATTGATCTGACTAACCATTCACCCAAATAAATTAAATTCTAGAGATTGAATTATGACTAAAGTTTGCGACGCTTAATTATTTAATTACGCCGCTTAATTAAATAATTAATTGTGACACTCAATTAATAATTTCCAAAGTGCAAGCTAAAGGTCATAATTGAAACAAGAATATCAATAATACATGATAAACATCATATTCATTGTGAATAGCTAATTTATGTATTTTGGGTTTCTTTGATAGCATAGTTTATAAATAACCAAGTATTGATGCCATTGATTATTTGCAAATTAATCTACTTTTTCGGTGTTATTATGTGTGTGTTGTTAGTGAGAATAAAAATTAAGGAAAACCACATATCATAGAGCATACATAGGCTGCAATCTACAGCCACACTGAAACCATAGCAAACAAGAACACCGATTGCAACTACAACCCTCAAAATCAGCTCCCAATGACTATCGCCTACAGTCATCTCTCACTAATAAAAATCAGATCGTATGGCTTCCACCCTCCAGCCATCAATTAATTTTACATATAGAATACATCTATCATCCTCAGATATGCAACTAAGAACAATTATGCAACCAAATGATTTACAATAAAATGGCAGGGNTCCACCCTCCAGCCATCAATTAATTTTACATATAGAATACATCTATCATCCTCAGATATGCAACTAAGAACAATTATGCAACCAAATGATTTACAATAAAATGGCAGGTGCGCTCATCTTGGCGTCGAAAAGCTATCGTGCCAAAACAAACATATCTTGGTCATCTAGAAAGCTTTATCAATGAAATGAAAGGTGTTGTTCACTGGAAACGCTGCTCCAGAAGCAATGGAATAGGTCTCAAAACACAAAAATGAGCATATATGGTCAAACCAGGTCCTATAGTTACGCCCCTCTCAATAAAATAGAGCCAAAATTACAATTTATGGTCATGAAGAAGAAGAATACAAAGAAGGTAACGAGAATAGAAACTAAATTCCATACTATATGAGATTCATTCTTCCTCCATGCAGATCTCGACATTCAATACATGAAAAATCAAACAACCAATCATCCATCATTGCACAAATACCAAATAAAAAAATGTAATGAAAACATAACATAAAAGAAATACTTATCTCAAAATATAAGCAACTGGTTGCAGTAGGACAAATTTCCTCCCAGCCGTAGACACTGTTAAGCCTTCCTCACTTGAATAGGTCACCCCCAATATGAGACCATGGATCCACTGGTAGAGTCTCTCTTAGTCTCACTACTCTCGAAACTACCTCTTTCGAGAGACACAATGCTTCCCACTACTACTTTCATGTATGTCTCCACTGAAGTCGTTGGTCAGAATGCTACTCTTTCAAAGACATATTTTCAGGATATAATCAAGTACCTATAGTAAAAGAAGATAAACAAAAGATCACATTTGTATGCGAATTTGGGTCATTTGAATATAAATTTATGTCATTTGGAGTGAAAAATGCATCCTAAATCTTCTCCAAAATTGTCATTAACCCTTTTGAAGAATTTTTATACAAAACCATGGTTGTCTATTTTGACGATTGGACCATATATACTATGCTTAAAGACCATGTCCAATGGATTTGACTAATGTTGGAAAGGTGTCGATAGATCCAACTCTCCATTGGAGTACTTTTGGGACATGTAGTCTATAAGGAAGGTATCAAAGTCAATTTGGAAAAAAATAAAAGTTACTATTGACTTGAAACCACTAGTAAATCCCAAGCAAGTTGGAATATTGTTGGAACATAAAGGAATTACAGAAAATTTATAAGGAATTACTCAAACATGACATTCATTAGAGAAAATTTGAGGTCCAAAATGGGCCTCATCAACCATAATTTCTTGATGAATTGGAAACCAAGAACAATAGAATTTCAAAAAAAAGTGTCAACCATAATGGTTGACTTAGCATATTTGTCATGAAAAAAATACTTTTTCTTCATATTTTCTACATATCCCCCTGTGGTTTTACTCAAATTTTGAGAGGCAACACTTGTTGGATGTAGAATTAAATTCTACATCCAATGAGTACCACAATGCATACTTTTGATCGATCCCACCCCACGAAAAATAAGAAATACATAAAAAACTACTACTTTTAAGTAACATATTTTTTGTGTATTTCTCATTTTTTCATGGAGTGGGTCCATCAAAAGTATGTAGAGTGGGTATTCATTGGATGGGGAATTTAATTCCGCATTCAATGAGTGCTCTTGCTCGAAATTTGAGTAAAACCATAGGGATATATGTTGAAAATACGATAGAAAAAAATAGTTTTTTCTCTTCCTCTGAAATTCATAAATATTATCTTATTATTTTCCTTAGGAGACCCATTTTAGACCCCAAATTTGATCTAATTTCCTTTAGAATAATTGATCAAGTTAAATTTTTAATTCATTTAGAGGCCATAATGTTCAAAATCACTTTAACACAAAATAAAATTGGTCAAAGCTCTAATCCTCATATTTCCAAATCGGTCAAAGAAATTTCAAGTTCAGATTGATGTCAAGTATTGCAGTCGAAGCAATACTCACCGAACCTGGAGATGATGGAGTCAATTATCTTAATGCATATGTTAGTCAAATGTTAAACAAAGTAGAACAAACCTATTTAACCACTAATAAAGTAGGTTTAGGCATGATATTTGCACTTCAAAAATATCAACATTATCTATCGACTAACCTGTTCATCTTCTTCACATATCACCAAGATCTAAAATAATTGGTTAATAAACCTATGCACCAAGGTCAAATATGTTGGTGTCTCTTGTTATTCCAATAATCCGAGATTGAAATATTAGTCTGACCATGAAAGTAAAATATCGGACTTAACCATCTGTCTTGAATAAACATCGGTGAATAATCTATCAGGATAGATGATGAACTACCAAATACTCATATCTTCTTAGTACAGGGCATGTGACTGAGCTAGCCAACATTGCCCAATTTTTAGAAGAAGGACAAGACTTGAAAGGAACATCTAAAAGGAAAACGAAAAATTATATGAATGGAATCAGAACCCTATACCTTAATCAATGGATATATTTATAAATTAGGACTGGATGACATACTTCATCTATGTGTTCTCGACGATGAGAGGGAATCTATTATTCAATAATCACACTTAGGAGCAATATGGTTAACCAAATGCGATAGGTTCCAATGAATGGTCCGACCTATGAGACAAAATGAAACACCACTTGTGATGTCCCCGAACCTTGAGATAAGGCCAAAGGTGCTAAAATTAAGACTAAATAAAGTTTAAGAACAATGGATATTGATAAATTACTATTGATCTGACTAAACATTCACCCAAATAAATTAAATTCTAGGGATTGAATTATGAGTAAAGTTTGTGACGCTTAATTATTTAATTATGCCACTTAATTAAATAATTAATTGTGACACTCAATTAATAATTTCCAAAGTGCAAGCTAAAGGTCGTAATTGAAATAAGAACATCAATAATACATGATAAACATCATATTGATTGTGAATAGCTAATTTATGTATTTTGGTTTTGTTTGTTAGCATAGTTTATAAATAACCAAGTATTAATGTCATTGATTATTTGCAAATTAATCTACTTTTTCGGTGTTATTGTGTGTTGTTAGTGAACATAAAAAGTAAGAAAAACCACATATCATGGAGCATACATAGGCTGCAATCTACAGCTACTCTAAAACCATAGCAAACAAGAACATCGACTGCAACTACAACCCTCAAAATCAGCTCCCCATGACTGTCCCCTACAGTCATCTCTCACTAATAAAAATCAGATCGTATGGATGCCACCCTCCAGCCATTGATTAATTTTACATATATAATACATCTATCATCCTCATATCTGCAACTAAGAACAATTATGCAACCAAATGACTTACAAGAAAATGGCAGGTGCACTCATCTTGGCGTCAGAAAGCTATCGATCCAAAACAAACATATCTTGGTAATTCGGAAAGATTTTTCAATGAAAAGAAAGGCATTGTTCACTAGAAACGCTGCTCTGGATGCAATGGAACAGGTCTCACAACACATAAATGAGCATATATGGTTGAACCATATCCTATAGTTATGCCCCTCTCAATAAAATAGAGCCAAAATTACAATTTCTGGTCATGAAGAAGAAGAATAGAAAGAAGGTAATGAGAATAGAAACTAAATTCCATACTATATGAGATTCATCCTTCCTCCATGAAGATCCTGAAATGTATACATTAACACTCAAACAACCAATCATCCATCATTTCACATATACCAAATAAAATAATGTAATGAAAACATAACATAAGAGAAATACTTATCTCAAAATATAAGCAACTGGATACAGCAAGACAACTTTCCTCCCAGCCGTAGACACCGTCAAGAATTCCTCGCTTGAACAATTCACCCCCAATTTGAGACCATGGATCCATGGGTAGAGTCTCTCTTAGTCTCACTACTCTCGAAACTACCTCTTTCGAGAGACAGAATGCTTCCCACTACTACTTTCTTGTCAGTCTCCACTGCCTATGGGATTTGACCTAGCTTGCCATTCCCATTTCCCGGATTTCTGTGTGAGAACTTGGACTAGTAGAGTGATGTAATGGAAGCAAAGGGAATAAATAGACTCACTCTAAGTCTCAACACACTCTCAATAATATCAACATTCCCAACATGGTTAGATTGCATAAATCACATGGTATAAAGCTCAATACTAACTTCAACAAGGAGATGGAAAATGGATTTATAGCATAAGGAGGACCACTCTAACCCAAAAAGGATCAACCCAAATTAGAGAGGTAAGGTTTAAGCTTCATCATGGAGAATTAACTTGAATTAGTGGAGTGGTGGCTTAGTGAAAAGATTCCCTTTCCCGAATTAGCACCATGAGGAGGAGTTCCCCAAAAACTGAGTGGAACCATGAAGAGCACATGGAGGCACACTAATGCATAAAGGGGGTTACAAAACATCAAGGAGGTCGAAATAGGTGAGAGAGGGCATCCAATAAGGTCATAAATATCATGGAAGCACAAAAATAGGATCATCAATGCATGGTGTAAGTGTGGAAGCTAGAAAATAGCTTACAGCCCTAAAAACTAGGAAAAGGGATCATAAATGACCATAAACACATAAATGTGAGGGAATATCTTCCAAAGGAGGGTTCTCTATGCAAGAGGGGCCCACTAAGGTTTGAACAATATGCAGAACTATCTCCATAATCCATAATTATTGAGAATAGGGTTCGTTGTACAAAGTTTGGGTGACAAACATTATTAATATCACCAAGGTGAAAATATGAATTGGGATGGACAAAGTTAAGTCAACAATAAGTTATAAGGTGATAGGGATTTCCCCATTCCCCCTCACTTTGTGGAATCCATGGTCTCCCATACTCATTTATTTTCATTTGTTGAGCTAGTTGTTTATTTAATCAATCATTAACAACATTCAAAGATAACATAGATTTTAGTAATAACATTAACAATAATAATAGCGCCAAAGTACAAAGTCATGTTATCAAAAATTAATAATAATTTCTTAATTAAATTAATCATGAAAAGGAGCAAAATTCCACAATCATATAAAATGTCATAAATCAATAATGCAAGAGAACATAAGTCACATGAAGGATCATAAGTACGGGGCTTAACAACTGGGATATTACACCACTTATATTCGTGAATCCCAATCTAGAATTCGAAATGTGGGATATCAACTTGGTTATACCATTCCTAGTACATGTCTGACAGATAGGTGCTTGATATATAATCACCATAGTAAAAGATGTTATTAAATGGGTTGAAGCAAAATTGGTCGAAGCTTGCACAAGTGAAGTGGTAGTGAAATTAATCTATGAAAGTATTCTTACAAGATTTGGTTATCCACTAATATTAATCAGTGATAGAGGAACTCACTTCATAAACAAAACTATAGATAAGCTTACTCAAATAATTCATGATCAACCATCATAATAGCTCATCGTACCACCTTTAGTTGAATGGTGCTATCGATTTTGTTGGTGTTTCTCCCTTCGACCTAGGCTCATACCTTATTTGTACGACAACAAATCCCAAGATATCGACCTGACAGAGCAAGGATCGGTCAACAGCACCTGTGACATAGATGTCATCTTACCCAAGATATCTCTTATGGGTAATTGCCATAACTATGTTTCTGTAGTTGGGTGAGGATTTCTCATCTCACAACACCTTACCAACTCGTTTGACCAAAGACGATGGTTGTATTACTTATACTTATTATGCACATTCAATATGTTACTCTACTTATCCTCTGACATAGATTGAAACAGTAAATATAATTCCTTATTAGTGATTCCAACTAGCAATAGTGCAAAAGATGCATACAAGAACTATTCATAAGAAAATATATAAACACTTATTCACAAAATACATTCATGTGACACAAACACATTCATAAAATACACATTAACATATTTTTTAACATGGAAACCCATCCGAGAAAAACCACAAAGCACTCTTCATCTGGTATAAGAAATATATGGAACCTTTCGTCTCCACACTCAACTTGAAAACTATGTTATAAATATTCTTCTACAATCTATACAGACTTATCTCTCCTCTCATGATATCTAGTATTTGGTCTCTAAATTTCCCTCTCCTTCACTCGACTGTTGATCTATGCACAGCTTGGATCGAATCACTCTTCTACTCTACAACTCATTGACTCTTCAAATAGATACATACCAACTAAGAAGTAATTGCAGGAAGTAAATAGCCAGGGATTAACCCACACACAACATGGGTCCTCCCTTTTATAGACTCTTACACGTCGTATGCAATCGAGTTCATTCTGTTAGCCAATAGGCTTCCATTCCTATTCTAGTTACAACTATGAGTAGGCACTATTAGCCAAAAATACAAAGATGTTTTATTCCCTAAAGCACATGTGACTCTTAAACAACTTCTTACCCATGATCACTTGAGCTATATTTTTAATCCATTGCACGCCTTCCATCATGGTTTCTTTCATCGAGGCTGATGTCGTCGTATCTTTCCTTATGTTTCCAACTTTTTCCTTCATGATTGCTTCTGTCGCAGCTTCCCTTCTATCGTTACTTCTTCTGTTGTATCTCTTCCTTCATCGCAACTTCCTCTATAGTTTCTTCTTCTATCTTCATTCTTTCTCCATCATAACTTACTCTGTATCTCTTCCTTCATCGCAACTTCCTCTGTAGTTTCTTCTTCTATCTTCATTCTTCCTCCATCACAACTTACTCTGTAGCTAGTTCTTCTATCATCATGCTTCCTCTACCGCATCTTCCTCTTTCACGCGACCAAACTCTTCATAATTTCGAGCAGAATTCTAACTGAATTTTGACTGTCTTTTCCTCGGGCCAATAGGCCCCTAACACTCACCTATGGATCGTCCTAAGACGCACTACACTTATTCCAAAGCTTATGACATTGTGACGACCTTACTTTGAAAATATTGTAATATTTTCACTATATCTTATGTTTCCTGTCGCACCTCTTGTTCGTCCTTCTGCAATTTTTCCACAAGGTCAAAACTAATGTGTTCTAACGTTGTAAGTCTCATGGAATCTACTGCTTGAGTTTACAGGTTGAATGATGTCTGTAACTCTTTCTGATTTGGCCTTCAATTCTACGACTTTGTCAGTCCTTTTCTATTGTTGAGTTCGTAGCACTACAACTTGTTGTTGAAGTTTCTTCATTTTAGCAGCCTTAGCTGTTTTCTCTGCTAAGGGAATTTTTTTCATTTCATTTTTTATCTGAGTTTCCTTTGTCTTACCAATGTGCAGTTGCTATGCGAATTTTTCTAACTTCGCATCATCAATCAATTCTTCCCAAGTCTAAGAAACTTGTTTGATTTCCTTAGCACACAGTGCCTCTCCCTCTTCCATTTTCTTCACAGCTTCTGTTGCTACCATCCTTATTTCTTCCAACACCTCTAGGGGTGTACTGGGTTTTACCTGTGCTTCTAATTCTGTGACCTTTTTGTGAAGGTCCTCTACAATTTCTCTAAGTCGAATGAATTTGGCTTCTGCAAACATTTCCTCTTATACACCTACATCTACAAAATTGTTGCAAGCAAGTGCTACAACATTGTTGAGCCTATTCATGTACTCCTCCCAGGTTCTTGATTTATGCTTAGTATATTTGACCGTTTTCTTCGTATTAATAACAAACCTATTCGATACTTTCTCCTTCTTGATCAATGTTCCTTCTCTTACCTTCATTTTCGCGACTACAGAATTATGCATTGCATAGACTTCATACAACTGTGAAAGAAAATCTATTGTCACATGGCCCAAGTTCTTGGCCATAGTATTCAACTCTGTTGTTCCCAAGTCGAGTGCTTCTCATGCCATTTGAGTCTTTATTGGTGTAATTGGTATTGACACATCACTTGTTCACCCTTCTAACAGGCCAAGTAAGTATTGCAACTCTATCGATGGTGGTCTGTAGTTGACTGCAACTCGTACTTATTTTACGGCTTTGCAGTGTGTTAATAGTAGATATGTAATACTTCTTATGATCTATGCATGGCACTCTTCTTCTTTCTTCAGGGTTTGTGTCACAACTTCTTCCATTGCTTCTGTCAAAAGGGTAAAATCTTCACCATCAAGGTTAAAAGTTCATGTTGTTTTATCAGCCTTTATTTTCTTACGCCTTGTCTCATCCTACTCCGCCTCAGTCTGTTTCCACTTATCTCCTACCACTGGGTTTTTTAAGGTTGTACTTGAACTATTCTGGGGAGGGTTGGGATATTTTTTTCTGGTGGTGGTTCCCCTCCCTATTCTCCATCCTTCTGTGATGGTGGATCATCCTATTGCAAGTATTCTTCAATCGATAATAGGTCATCAATGACAGGAACTCACCATGTTTCCGACCAATTTTGGGTAATGGCCTCAACTTATTCTTTGAAATAAAAATTTGGTCACCAAACATTGGCATTATGGATCTTTTCGTGGCTGCAACAAAATATTATGGGGCCCAATTATAAACTTGATAATGTTTTGAAACCACCAAATATTTTTTTTTGCGATTCTTTCTTACTTCTTCACCTGATAGCACAGGGCCTCACCATGCATAAAAAAATGAACATTGTTGTCTCTCTGTTGATCCTTTTTATATTTCTTGAACTAGAGATTCTAGTATCTATCTCCTCTACATTGCACTGGTATTTCTACCCCTTGGTAGTTTGCTGGTTCCTCCCATGCAACAAATGAAATTAGAATGAGTAACCAGGAATAGTGGAATGCGGTACATTTTCCTGAAACTCCTCCACATATTATAATAACTCATTTAGTAAATAATGCGACAAGTTCATTTTAAATCCCTCTGCACAAATTTTTAGTTGCCGCGATTGTACCTACGATACATTGTTTAGTCGCATATTTCACAACAATTTGGTACCTAACACCTTACATGCAAACTGAACAGTATAGTCATTAATGGATCCTATTAAAAAACCTCTGGTATCTCCAGACAAGTCAAACTTATCCTTCATCTTGTTCATTAGCATAGTATCCTGGTCTTTTTTGAAAAACGAAATTGGGTTTATGCTTGCAAGTGGTAGCCCTATAATTTCTGCTATAATCTTGACATCCATAGAAATTTTTCTATCGAGCCATAGGAAACCACGATGGAATGATACCAATAACTGTTTGACACAAACATTCAATTCTACGCTTTGACCTAAATGCGACATATACAACAATGACAATAAACATGCCTGATCTATTCCTTTATCCCATTCAATTGGAGCTAGGAGCTTCGGGATATCAGGTGTATCTCGTAAAAAAAACATGTAGTTCTTCATGTCCAAATATCGTTGTTTTTGTGTGTCATGAGCAATAAAGGTCAGCTTCTAAAGGGTTTGCATAATTTTCTACGACACCTGAATTCCTTTTGGTGTAGCTGGTGCTGCTAGTGGGTACCTTGCATTCTTCGAAACTCTAATTATTGGTGCATCATATTGTCTTGGTGGAAAATATGGTGGTAGCATTGTCGCAGAGCCTAATTCTTCTTCCTCCTCCTCCCACGGTGGTGGTGTTGGTGCTTTTTTCTTTCAGCTTCCAGAACGTTTCCCTGTTCAACTTCTTCAGCAGCCTCAGCCTGTGGGGATAAATGGAACTTATTCAGATTCTTTGGTAGCCTCGGCATGTGGTGGAATGTATGTAGTAGAATCTTCCATAATGGGTGTGGGTGATGTAGTCACTACTTCATATTCTACAGTTGTACTTGTACTAGAAATAGAAATAACCATGCTCCATGAAAAATTCACTTCGGCTCTTGTAGTTGCAAACAAAATATCTCTTTCAAATGTAGGAGAATGAATTGAATACTCAAGCACGAATGGTGATAACATCTAACCTTTCATTTCGTTAGTCCTCCACACAAGCGAACAATTTCTAGATATATATATTTCCTTTTCGTCACATGGGTTGATCATTCAAATGATCATTAGGAAACCTCTATGCATGCTTCCATTCACATGTCAAATCAAGTGGTAGTTATTGCAATAAAGATGGAAGTGACCAAAAAACATGCCGCCAGAATCTATTATGCCTTTAAATTAATTACAACTGCCTTTGAATTAATTATAGCCAATTGTCATTTATGCGACTCTATTTTATCTTGTGACAGCATCACTCTTCCACCGTCCAGTATCCACCCTTCGAAATGTTATGTTTCTTGCACTAGGAAGATTATCTTCGACATCATTTATTTTCTTGTGACATACAAAGAGTTTAGGACAATTTTCCTCTCGCTGCGACATACTAGCAGTTTGCGATAGTCTTTGCTTCTTCTTTGCGACAACTCATTTCCTGTAACTAAAATAAAAAAATTCAGAGGGTTTTGTTTTTTCTTTTTCTCTTTTCTCTTTCTCTTTTAATTTTAATTTATTTATTCGACCAAGTCATGCCAATCCTGATAAGGATTTAGATTAATTTCATTTGTCATTCCTTTGACAGGTGTTCCATCCAAATTTTTCAATTGCACTACGGCTTCATCAGTGATCTTCGTAATGATGATATGGTCCTAGCCAATGCAATTTTACCTTACCCGGATTCTTGATTAATTTGTTTTCATGTATAAGAAAAAGTCCTCTGACTTGAAATTGTTTGTTGTTGATTTGGAAATCATGACATACTTTTTGTCATTCTTTCTCAACATTTGATGATATCCTGCAACAAAACGATCTTCTTACAACTTTATCAGCTACGACATTCTTTCCTCAATAACACCAACATCTTTCATCTCCGTGATCACAACAATACTTAAGTTGGGTACAATGTATTCCATCTGCATCATAAAATTTTGTCCATACACCAAGCGAAATGGAGTTTGGCCTATTGAATTTTTACAGGTTGTTCGATATGCCCATAGTACTGCAGAAACTTGGTGATCCCGGTCATCTCTTTGGACATTGTAAATCTTTGTCAACGCATTCTCCGAGATTTTGTTAAATGCTTCAATAGCACCATTCGCTTAAGGGTGATATGGAGTTTTCTTTCTATGTTGGAGCTGGAATTCTCCCGTCAGTTCTTCGATTAGCTGGTTAACAAAGTGTGTACCTTGTTCAACTATCAAAATTTTTGGGCATCCAAATCTAGTCACAACATTTTCAAACAAAAACTTAGTAGTAGTCGCAATGATACAATCTTTTAATGGCACTTCTTCATCCCATCTAGTTAGGTAGTCCGTCACGGTAATTATATATATTGCACCTATAATATGACCCACAAAATCAATGGCCCATTTATCAAATTCCTACAAAGTTATTTTGGGTACTAATGGAATTTCATCTCGTCGTAACGACTTTCCATTTCTTTGAGAAACATCACAGCTACGACAGTATTCTCTAGCATCGCCACGCATGGTTGGCCACCACAATCCCGCTTGCAATGTTTTCTGCATTGTATCTTTTCCAACATGATGGCCTTCTATGACACCAACATGTGCTTCGTTTGGTATCATCGGTCACTCATGTTCTAAGATGCAGCGACAAAAAATCTCATCGAGGCCCATTTTATATAAATGTCCAGTGATCAACTGGAAGTCTGCAGCTCAAACAAATTTTTGTTTCTTCTATGGAGTTTTAAATTCAACTAGTGCATAACCCGTACTAAATTTTTTTATGATTTCATTGTACTGATCATCAAACATTATTATCTCAAATAGTTGCACATCCGGGAGACTATCGTCGAGGTTACCAATTTTTTCGCCACTTTCAATCCTCAACAGGTGGTTTGGTCCTGAATTTAGTCGATTGGGTTTAACAATGACTTCAAAGTCAAATTCTTGAAAAAAAGGAGAAGCCACCAGCAAATCTCGCCCCCCCCCTGCCCCCCAACACTGGATTATTCACCAGGTATTTTAGTGTTGAATGATATGTGTACATTTTGAAATGTCCACCCAACAAGTAGTGTCAAAATATTTGCAGAGTGTATACCATCGCTAGTCCTTCTCTTTCTGTTGTGGTATAATTATTCTTTGTTGTTGACAATTTCCTTCTAGAGAAGGAAATAGGATGATAAATCGACCCTTTATTAGGCTACGCTAGTACTACACCGAGCGCGACAGACAACACATCGACATGTAAATGAAATTCCTTTTTCCAGTATGGAAATACAAGTATGGGCACTATAACCATCTTGTTCTTTAAAGTGTCCAGACTCTCTTGGAAATTTTTTGTCCATTAGAACTCAACATCTTGCTTCAATAACTTCTCCATTGGATAAGTCACCTCTGCATATCCTTTGATAAAAAATTTGTAGTATCTTGTATGTCCCAATTTTTCTCCCAATTTCTTCACTATGGTAGGTGGCAGTAGGTTGATGATGATCGCAATTTTAGCAGGGTCGACCAAAATTCCACCGTGGCAAACCACATGGCCAACAAAATTCAAAATGGGGCACAAAAGATACATATCTTTAAGTTCAATGAAATTTGATACTAGTGACACTATTCTAGCATCATTATGAGGCTCTCAATATGATCCTTAATGAGCCCAAATATTTTCCAATCATCGAAGTAGACCTCAATAAATTTATGAATAAAATATTTAAAGGAAGCCACTACTATTCTAGAAAAAATAGCAAGAGCGTTCTTGAGTCCAAATGGAATTACCATGTATTGGAAACAACCCCACTCCATCACAAAGGTTGTCTTGTGTCGGTCTTCCTTTGTGATTCTAATCTAATGGTATCCAGAAAACCCATCAATGAATGAGTAAATTTCTTGATCCCTGATACTCTCCAGTACTTCATCTGTAAATGGAGTCGAAAATGGGTCATGTAAACAAGCATCTTTCAATTTTCTCATGTCAACACAAATACACACTTCACCAATAGCCTTCTTATCTTCCACTACTATCGAGTTGATCCATTCTGATTCTTCTACAGTTTCTATGATACATGCATCTAGCATTTGATCCAGCTTTGTCTTGACTTTTTATTTATATGACAGATTCAGTTGGTATGGTTGTTGCTTGATAGGTTTTGCGTCAGGATTTAAAAGTATCTTCCTTTCTCTGAGATCTCTGACAATCCCTTTCATCTATGATAATTTCATAGGGAATAGGTCCTGAAATTCATGCAATAGATTTGTGATCTTTACGAGAGTTGTTATATTTTTATCAATTTGATAGTATTATCTTAGGATCTTATCTGAGAGAATAACATGCACAGCAATCAATCACAAGAAACAATAGACACAAAGATTTTCCTTGAGGAAACCATAAAGGAGAAAACCCCGCAACTTCCTCATAGATAGAATAAGCACCAATGGCAACAGTAAAACCCAAAGACAGTAAGATGATATTTGATAGTTGTTCTCTCTCTTATCCCAACTCCTTCTCTCTAACTTATGCGCTACAGCTAAATGTGAGTGACTATGTGTTAAATAGGGAGGCCCGCTCTCTATTTATACTAATTCCCGACTTGACAATAAATTACCAAGGCCGACTTCTCTAGGAGAGTCTAATAACCCTAGTGCCCCAAAACTGCAGGGAATTGAACCCTTGAACAATAAGGAGGGTTACCCTCTATGAATTTACATGACTTGTTTACATTATTTATTCTCCCGATAGGAACATCGAGGTATGACATGACTCAATTACATTACAAATACTTCCCGATCAGAACATCAAGGTACAACACATAATATATATACAAGTGAATACATTCCAAAGTTACAAATACATCAACACTCCCTCCTAAATAGGAAGGTATTCTCTTGACACAATTCATCAGCACAAGTCTTCTTCTCTGGATCAAGTCTGGATCATTATCAATGTTGGATCATCACTAGATCATCATCGAAGCTGGATCATCACTAGATCATCATCAAAGCTAGATCATCACTGGATCATAGAAACTGGATCATCACCGGATCATCATCAAAGCTGGATCATCATTGGATCATCATCAAAGCTGGATCATCACTGGATCATCATCAACATCATTGCTTCTTCCAATTCTCTCAATTCTTCTCGTCATAGGAATTTCTACAGAGCCAACCCTTTTTCATGCTGGTTGTAGGCCTAGCCTCCATGTAGGTCTTCATCTTCTTCAACACTTATATCTTACCATGGGAGGAACACATCTAGCAACCATGTTAGAAAGGCCCGCCCAGCACTTAAATCTGACCATGGGAGGAACACATCCAACAACCATGTCAGAAAGGAACAACAAGCACTCACATCTGACCATGGGAGGAACACATCCAACAACCATGTCAAAAAGGCCTAGCACTCACATCTGACCATGGGAGAAACACATCCAACAACCATGTCAGAAAGGCTTTGGCACTTATATATTACCATGGGAGGAACACATCCAACGGCCATGTAAGAAAGGCTCAACACTTATATCTTACCATGGGATGAATACATCCAACAACCATGTAAGAAGGGATCTACACTTACATATGACCATGGGAGGAACACATCCAAAAACCATGTCACAAAGGCTTAGCACTCACATATGACCATGAGAGGAACACATCCAAAAACCATGTCAGAAAGGCTCAGCACTTATATCTTACCATGGGAGGAACACATCCAATGACCATGTAATAAATGCTCAAAACTTATATCTTACCATTGGAGGAACACATCCAACAACCATGCAAGAAAGGCTCTGCACTTACATCTGATCGTGTGGGAACACATCCCTCAGTCACATCAGAATGGCTCTGCACTTACATATGATCATCTGGGAACACATCCCTCAGTCACATCACAATGGCTCGTGGACTCATCATTTCCATTTGGAGGGAACCTTGATCTGGAGAACACCAATCTTCTCCCTGAAGTACTCAAACTTCACTCTATCTAATGGCTTGGTCAACACATTAGCTATCTGCTCATCCGTCGCAACATATTGGAGCTTCACTGCTCCTCTCTGCACCATATCCCTGATATAGTGATATTTGATCTAGATATGCTTTGACTTTTCATGGAACACCAGATTCTTAGATAAATTCACACAACTCTGGTTGTCGCAATATATACAAGTATCATCCAACTAGAGATCAAATAAATTAGATAATAGCTTTCTAATCCACACTGCCTCACAGCTAGCCGAACGAGTTGCGACATACTCTGCTTCGGCTGTACTCAGTGCCACACATGACTGCTTCCTACTAAACTAAGAGATCACACATGATCCCATACTGAAGCAACACCCTGAAGTGCTCTTCCTATCGATGGCACTACTTGCCCAATCTAAATCAACATAACCTTACAAGTTAATCTTCTGATTCACCTCATACTTGAGTCAATAATCAACTGTACCCTTCATGTACCTCGGAATATGCTTTGCAACAATCAAGTGAACATGTCTAGGATCTGTCAGGAACAGGCTCAATGTGTTCACAGCAAAGCAAATATTTGGTCTCATATTCATCAAGTACATCAAGGACCAAATCATCTGACGATACATTGTAGCATCAACCGAATCTGATGAAGCATCACTTAATAGCTTCAGGTTTGTTGCTATAGGTGTGGTCATGCCCTTGCAATCTATCATCCATAACCTCTTCAGGATCTCTATTGCATACTTCCATTGTCCCAAGGATATTCCATCTATACTCTACCACACCTCCATGCCTAGAAAGTAGTACATCATACCCAAGTCCTTCATCTCGAACTCAGCAGCAAGATTCCTCTTTGTATCATAAATCAACCCATCCACACCTATTACAAATAGATAATCTACATACGGTAGGACTATCATTGGGTTCCCTTCTTCAACCTTGTAGTAAATGTTGGAATCTTCTTTACTCTTGGTAAATCCCAAACTAGATAGGAAGCTATCAATTCTTCTGTACCATGTTCTGGGTGCCTGTTTAAAACTGTACAGGGCTTTCTTTGATTTACACACATGAGTCTCCCTATCATGTGTCTCAAAACTGATTGGTTGCTCCACATACACTTCCTCTTCTACTACACCATTCAAGAAAGCAGTCTTGAAATCCATCTAGTGTATTTTCCATTTCATCACTGCAGCCAGAGTAAGTACTAATCTGATGGAAGTGTATCTAGATACAGGTGCAAAAGTTTCTTCATAATCTATTCCTTCTTTTTGGGAGAAGCCACGAGCCACAAATATTGCTTTATATTTCTCTATGCTGCCATCTCCAGCATGCTTGATCTTGTATATCCACTTGGAAGTCATGATAGACTTCCCCTCTAGTCTAGCGACAACATCCCAGACATCATTCTTCATGATCTACTAGTACTCCTTGATCATAGCATCCTTCCATTATTTCTTCTCTACCGCTTCTTCATATTTGGAAGGTTCTTTATTAATGATGTCACATAGTAGGGCCACATAACCGGAGCAGGACCTAGTTATTTTCCTCTCTCTATGTATTTCTTCTGGAGCCCCATATCTTTCTGCACCTTGGATAGCCTCTCGTACCCATGAAGGTTTCCTCTTGTGAGGATTCTTCTCTTGGGGTGGATCTACAAGTTCCTAGCATCTATTTCTCAATCTTCATCTTGATTTGTATCATTCATAGTTGTATTTTGAATTTTGGGTACATATTTTTTTTCAGAGTCTTCAACTGGTCTCTTTTTGGATTTGTTGTAAGCTGAATCTTCATCGAATTTTATGTCTCTGCTTATGTCAATCTTCTTGAATCCTAGGAAGTATATTCTATAAGCTTTTGATCTTTCACTATATCCCACAAATATACCCTTCTTTCCAGAAGGATCTAAATTTTTCCTCTTTTCTTCTGGAATGTGTATGTACACAGGATAGTCAAATATTCTGAGATGGTTGACCTCTGGTTTCTTGCCATAAAATAATTCTTCAGGTGTCTTCTTCTCAAGTACTCTGTGTGGAGTACGGTTCTGTACATATAATGTTGTTGTGGCAGCTTCTGCCCATAGATGCATGGGAAGATCTTGATCATGAATCATTTCCCTTGAAGCTTCCATGATTGTTCTATTCTTCCTTTCTGCAACCCAATTCTGCTGTGGATTATATGGAGTGGTTAGATCCCTCTTAATCCTTGAATCTCTCAATAACTCTTTGAATTCATTTGATGTGAATTCTCCGCCATTGTCTGATCAAAAAATCTTGATCTTCTTTTCTATGTGGTTCTCAATCAAGGATTTGAATTCCTTGAACTTGTTGAATACTTCATCTTTGTTTTTCAAGAAGAATATCCATGTCTTCCTAGAAAAATCATCAATGAAAGAAACATAGTATACGTACCCTCTTAAAGAACTGGATGACAATGGACCGCATACATTAGAGTGGATGATTTCCAAGATTCCTTTTTCCTTGCTCTCGCTACTTGGAAATGTCTTCTTTTTGTTCTTTCCTTCTGCACATCCTTTGCAGACACCATCATGTTTTGTCTACATTTCTGGAAGACCTTCAATAGCTTTGCTTGCAAGTGGTAGTGCTCTATAGTGCACATGTGCAAGCCTTCTATGACAAAATTCATTTGGCTCTACTGAGTTATGGACCAAATCTTGTTCTGTTTGGCCCTTTAATTTGTATAGACCTCCTTCTTGTTCCCCAATAACTACTGTGTCATCAATAGTCTTTCCCTTTGGCTACATAAGAACTTGGCCATCTACAAATGCAACCCTTATGCATTTTGAATCCAATGCAGATATGGAGAGGAGGTTATTCTTTAGTCCTAGGACAAACAAGACATCCTTCATCTTCATATACTTTCCAAAGTCTAGCTTATAGGAGGATTCACCACTACCTTTTATTGGATGCTGGTAGTCATCCCCAAGTTTCACCTTGTGAGGTGACTCATGTTCAAATAGTTTCATAAAGGGTTCTTTGAATCCCGTCATATGTTTGGAATCCCCACTGTCTATAAGCCAATCATTTCTTCCATGTGTGACATTTCCCATTAGAGCGGAAATCAGAACATATTCTTCATAACTTGAAGAATCATCGCTTCTTGTTTGATTCTCTTTGTGGAAGGTTCATCATCCTCTGTAGCATGAGCATGATGTCTTTTCTTGTTTCCCTTCTTCTTGTGACAGCCATTTTTGTTTCTAGGACAATCTCTGGAAAAGTGTCCTCTTTCATCATGTATAGCATCTGAATTTAGGTAAATTTATACTAGATCTTCTAGGGTTATTTTTCTGGTGGGAGTGCTTACCTTTGCGATAGTCTGTTCTACTTTTGTTGGATTGTACTATGAGAGCTTGATATTCACTTCCCATCTTTTCTTCTCGGGCTATTATTCAAGCTTCTTCTTGTGAGAATTCTTCCCATAGCCTACTAAACTTGACTAGCTTCTTTCTTGCACAAATCCCTTGAATGAAGGAGTCCCATGATCTAGGGAGACCATTCAAGGTAGTCATCACAATTTTTTCATTCCCCACTTCTTCATCCATTGCTTCAAGTTGTTATTTGATCAGGGCATCAAACATTGCTTTAGATGTATTTAGGGAGGACACCTGTGGTATGAGGTGATCCTTTATTTAATCAGCAATAATCCTCTTAGCCATGACCAATTTATTTTTGTGTAAGGCCTTAGCCTCATCTCCCTGGAACTGGAACCTCTTCACTGATGTAAGAGTCCAACTCATTTTCTTCCAGGATCAGGGAGATCCTATACTCCCAAGCTAAGAAGTTATCAGCTCCCTCAAGATTTTCATCAAGCTTGGTGTGATGAGACATCTTAACTGAGAAACTCAAATGTAAATACAAAATATTTATATATTACCAATTTGAGAAGATGAAAACTAGATCTGGAGTTGATCTTATGCAATGTTGGTTCTTTGGTTCTAGGGAAGATTAGGGTTTGGCTTTCCCAGAGTTCTACCCAAAAAAAAACCTTGATTCTTGTCTCTAAACTTTGATTTTGAGGAGGAGAGAAATCCTAGCCTGGGCTCACTAAAAAATTCTTCTTCAATGAAAAGCCCTAATTTCTCGATGCAGTGGTAGGTCAAAAATTGAAAATGCTCAAAATCAGATTCTGCTTCGACAGAAAGATGCACCCTTCAATGGAGGTTCAACCTAGCCTCCTTTTGCTTATGGATTGTGGAGAGAGACCCAAAAAGTAAGAAGCCCTAGCTTCCACAACTGCACAGTGTCTTCTTCTCAGGTTAGCTCTGATACCATGTTAGATTTTTATCAATTTGAGAGTATTATATTAGGATCTTATCTGAGAGAATAACATGCACAATGATCAATCACAAGAAACAACAGACACAAAGATTTTCCTTTGGTAAACCATAAAGGAGAAAACCTCATAACTTCCTCAGAGATATAATAAGCACCAATGGTAGCAGTAAAACCCAAAGATAGTAAGATGATCTCCGACAGTTGTTCTCTCTCTTATGTTAGCTCCTTGTCTCTCATTTATGTGCTACAGCTAAGTGTGAGTGACTGTGTGTTAAATAGAGAGGCTTACTCTCTATTTATACTAATTCCCTACTTGACAATAACTTACCAGGGCCGAATTCTCTAGGAGAGTCTAATAACCCTAGTGCCCTGAAACTACGGGGACTTTAACCCTTGAACAATAAGGAGGGTTACCCTCTATGACTTTACATGACTTGTTTACATTATTGATTCTCCTGATAGGAACATCGGGGTATGACATGACTCAATTACATTATAGATACTTCCCGATCAAAACATTGAGGTACAATACATAAGATATATAAGTGAATACATTCCGAAGTTACAAATACATCAACAAAAGTCTCATCATCCCAATAATCTCCAATATTGGAAATTTTTGGATTCTTTGGGGAGCCAATATTTAATTTCTTGACTATTAGCAGGTTCAGAAATTGGTCACTATAAATACCAAGTCCTTCCACTATGTGCGTGCCTTCATAATCTAGAATGTTTACGTCAACTAGGCCATCGTCCTCAAGTTCTCTCGTCACATTACAACACTCCATCTAGTGCTGGATTATTGTGTTGCTCTAATTGGAATTTCTCATTACGACTGGGATATCTTCAAATATCTTAGTCTTGATTACTTGCAATGCAGCATCAATCAATGGATGATCATTGATAAATTCAAATGTGTGTATGAAACTAGTAGCTAGTTAATCCCATTCAATATTCCCTCGTCTTAGCTCAACTGATGTATACCAGTTCCTTGGTATCATGTCTAATGTGTGTGTGAACTAATGAACACATTCACATCGGGGACATGCCTCCCATGTTGCACGATGATACTCTATATGCTTGACATGATTAGTCAATCAAGTCTCCAGACCCTCCAGGTTCACTCAACTCTCAATGTTATCTAGTTGCTCACTCTTCTCTCTCTATGGACCCATTCGCTCATGGAGACACCATAGCTATGATATTTTCTGGTGTATATGACATATATTCTGGTATTTCAGAGCCTCATGTGATTTTTTACAGAGGTATGAAGGTGATTCATTAAATTGGGAAGAAGATTCATGGTTTTATTCATGATATGGAAGCTACACATGAGGGATATTTTGTTAAATATTTTGATGTTATTTGGGAAAGAGTTTGCAAAGATATCTTTTCCATGATTGATTATGCTTCTACATCAGAGTATGCTTGCAACAAAATACATTCTTATTTTTCTCCTCCATCATCAAATGATTTGCATCAAAGGGCCTCTCCACATGATCTTTGTCTACAACACTTTGATGCATTGATGCATGATCTTGGCATCCACGACATCTTCACCAATTCCATCACCAAGAAGTTGTTATTTTAGCTCATTCAAGTGAAGAAGAAAACCTATTGAAGATATTTTTTATCATCTCTATCATGTCCACTTTTTAGGGGAGGTTTTGTCCCATGATTTTTTCCTCCTTACCTTGGTTACATGGACTAATAAAATTTTGTTGTAAAAGGTGACTTGTGCCTTAGTTGCCAAGGCCTTAATAAATCATTTTGTATAAGTAATACTAATTTAGGATTATGGGGGGGTGTTAGAGCAATTAATATACCTTAGTACCATGGTCTTACACCTAGGTGGCATTTTCATTTTCCTTGTGCTTATGTTATATGATCCTACTTAGGTTATATTGATCAATACTAGTCAAATAGGTGTTTCTGGATCATTAACTCATAGTTGAGGTGCTCTACCTTGGTCATCATGATAGTTGAGGTGCTCTAGTTTGATCATCCTAACATTCTAGGCACATGCATTGATTACAAACCACTTCTTCTTTGACTAAGGGCGCTAGTGTGTGAATGTGGTTGTTTTGTAGTCTTCTTGGTCATTTATTGGCTCCTAGAGACTCACCCACTCACACATGTGTACACCCATGCCTTGCATGCCTACATTTATGCCTCCTTACATGTTCACACATGTATTTGTGACTGTCTGGTTAGGTTTGATAACCTATTGGTCAACCTAAGGGGTTTAGGAGTCAAATCCTAACCTAACATTCGTATGCATTCACATGGCCTCCAAGGGCTCACAAATTTTCCCCATTGTATTATAAATATGCATTATACTCATATACATGATGTAAAATAATAGAAATATCAGTTATTGGCACCATTCACATGTGCTATTTCATTCTATTTTGTTGTTCTCTTGTATATTTTTCGAAATACTTTGATTGTGAATATTTTCCTAGCTCCAATATTTGTGAAGAAATTCTCACATCGACAATGTGTATCACTTCAAAATAAGAATACATTCTCAGGCCTTCTACATCGATAGGTAATTTAGTCATTCAATCGATAGGAAGGACTTTCGACTAATTTGCTAATCTGAGCTAAATGGGAGACCAATCCAGACACATCTTACCCATGCTTTCCCATGTTTGTCTTGTTATAATGTTGACATCAAAGCCGAATTCCAAAATGATATAGTCCATATCATAGTCTCCTATCTGGGAATTCATTCTTAACCCGTGACCGGTCTTTAATCTTTTTCTCACATGGTTTACTCTTATGTATGGTCACACGTCTTCTTGAAGTTCTTCTATTAGAGTTGACAATTATGCGACAACATCTTTATCTTGTATTAGCGATAAGAAAATTTTAAAAATCTCTTTAATCTTACCAACATTTCCCATCGATTTATTTTGGAATAGCTTATCAAACCTTTCTGACATATCCATTATTTGTCTTCTTGGTAGTGTGGAAGCAAACGTCGACGCTTCATTATTGTCGAAGAATTCTGGTCACACATCCAAGAATACTTCCTTTTCTCTCTGGACATTGAATGTCACTTTATTTTGTGTTATCAGTCACACTTGTGGTTTCCCATGTTGTGCATCTTGGTCTGCTCCAGTCGCAGCACCTCCTCTTGTTATGCCATTAATATTTGGTTCCCTCGGCTCAGCAGAAATCTTCTAGATATTCTAGTTGGGATTTAGATTGGGATTTTGCAGAGGGTTTGGATTTCCCACATTTCTAGCCTCGCACTTCGTAATCAAATGAGGACATCGTTCAACAGTATGATCAAAGGATTTGCAATATGAACATGTCTTTGTAGGGTTAGCACAGTCCCTAGCAAAATGTATTGATTTCCCACAATTGTAACATATGATATAGCCTCTTCCACGACCAAATCCTCCTCCTTGTCCTTGGCCTCAAAAAATCCCACCCCCCCTTTGTTGAGGGTATTTTTGTTGCTATGGATATTTATTTTGTTGATATTAAGGCTGAGGATACTGAGCTTGTGGATATTGAGCTTGAGCCTGCTCATCTTGCATATTCTCTTCATTCTTCATCAAGTAGGTGTCAACCATTTTCTTCTGCAACAACTAGAATGATCTGTAGTCCTTCTCATTATTGCCTACTGATCTACAAAATTTACAATATAGACTAGTTGGTGTGCTTACAATCTTATGCAAGTACAAACACTGTTTCGACCGATGGCCTCTAGTATGGCATATTCTACACCAAAGAATCCCTTGGTTATTTAATGGGCTCGGTGCTCCTGCTACGACATAGTTCATGAACGTTGGGAAATTGTCCTTATGGTGTCCTTTGTTTCTATATCTGGTACACCAAAGTTCTTCTTTGATTTCCTTCCCTTTATTAATGTCTTGGATTTGCAGCGTAATATTGGATAGCTATGACTGAATTTGCAACATTCTTGCACCAATCTCTCCTACAGGTGAGGATTCTAGCTTCATGGCCAAATCCAGTGCTTTAGTATGCGACACAATATTCTATTGCATCAACAAAATCCATATGTGCGGTAACAACACTGTAATGAACCACTCTTTGTGTTGTACATCTGACATATGGAAACTTACTTTAGCCATCAACGTCTTAAATCTCTAGTCGAAGTCCCACACAGACTCCGTAGATAATTGCTTAATCTCTTTAATCTCTGTGATGCACTACGACTCAGATTTTGGATTTATGAATTCGTCTATTAGTCCCGCTTGAATTTGGTCAAGTGTCTTCTATGCTACTCCTTTTAGAACTATAGAAAACTTCATATACCAGTCCAATGCACAACACCTCGAGGTTGCGATCATATGTGCCTTCTTTATGGCTTCATCTTGTACTTGTTGCATGGTCCATATGGAATCACATAGAAACCAATCTTTCTATAGGTCTTCTAACCAATTTCCATTGAATATTGACAACTTAATGTCATTCCCAGCCATTATATTGGTCATTGGCATTGCTAGTACAATTTTTTTTTAGCAGGACTCCCTTATCCGATATTCCCATATTTAGTATTACTTGTATTGAAAAACCCACTAGGTCATGAGTTTCTATATCTTACCTCCAAAGACATACGCATATTCATAGGTGTGACGTATTCGTATTCTGGATCTAGGGCTTCTTCTTCTTCTTCTTCCCATTTGGGGATAGGCTGATATTCCTCTTCTTCATCGCAAGAAATTTCATCAAAGTGCAATGTCAACTCGTAGCCTTCTCCTCTAGTCATACTAAAAATTCCTCTTCTTGTCACAATTCTTCTTCTTTTTCTCATCTGAAATCGCCTTCCACTTCTTATACGTCCACCTTTTGGTGCAGTTCCGCTATCACCAGGGAAAATTTCAGCTTACTCTGCTCCATTATTCGTGCATTTCTTCTACAACATAACCCAGGTATTTATACACATTTCTTTATAATTCATCATATTCCATTCTTAGGATCCATTTCTCGCATACAAGCATCTTTATCCAAGTTATTAAAGATGTCAAGTATCTTCCTCATGGTCCTTGGAAAAAATGTATTTTTGCCTCACTATATAATGTTTTTGTGTCGACAGCAAACTCAGTAATGTATCCCTCCAAAATATTGTCTACCCATAAATAAATAGCCTTTGATATAGGGTTTCTAGTTCTTTTCAGCCTCTTAATCAGTTGAGGATTCCACTTTGTCAGTTCTCCCCCTTGGAATTTTTTTTCTTGGGTTGCTAGCTTCAATAACCACTCATACATTAACAAAATAGAAAACTTGCAAAAGAAAATTTCATGAATATCCGTATAGAGGTATCTCTCCAACCACTTTGTCAGATTCAACTGCAATCCTTCACTTTCTTCTCAAGTAAACTCTAATTCTTTAGAATCCACCCACTCTTGAATTTCTGGCTTCGTCGGGTGCCAAAACATATCCCTCACCATAATGATTCACAGTCCCAGAAACATAACCATTTGTTGGAATTTATCCCTTTGACCTAGGTTTAAACCTTCTTTGTACGACAAAATAGCCCAAGATATCGGCCTAGTGGAGCAAGGAACCGTCGACAGCACCTGCGACACAGATTCTGTCTCACCCAAGATATCTCTTATGAGTAACTCCCATAACCATGTTCCTGAAGTTGGTGGGATTTCTCCTCTCACAACACCTTACCAACTCGTTCGACCAAAGCTGTTGGTTGTATTACTTATACTTATTATGCACATTCAAGATATTACTCTACTTATCTGCCAACAGATCAGATTGTAACAGTCAATAAAATTCCTTATTAGAGATTCCAACTAACAATAGTGCAACAAATGCATACAAGAACTATTCATAAGAAAATATATAAACATGTATTCACAACAAACATTCATGCAACACAAACGCATTCATCAAATACACATTGACACGGTATTTAACGTGGAAACTCATCCAGGAAAAACCACAAAGGCACTCTTCATCTAGTATGATAAATATATGGCACCTCCATCTATGCACTCATATTGCAGAATTTTTCTAGATCTTCTTCTGCAATCTATATAGAATTCTCTCTCCTCTCATGCTCTATAGTCTTTGGTCTTTGAAGTTTCCTCTCCTTCAGTCGACTGTCGATCCACACACAACTTGGATTGACTCACTCTTCTACTCTATGACTCGTCGACTCTTCAAACAGACATAGACCAAATAGGAAGTAACTAGCCAGGGAGCAATCTACATAGAGATTGGGTTCTCCTTTTTATAAACTTTTTTATGTTGTATTCAACTGACTTCATTATGTTAGCCAACAGTTGTCATTCCTATTCTACTTACAATATGAGTAGGCACTATCAGCCCAAAATACAAAGATGTTTTATTCCCTAAAGCATGTGTGACTCTTAGCTGACTTCTTACCCATGATCTCTCGAGCCGTCATTTTCAACCAATGCACGCCTTCTATTGTGGTTTCTTCCTTCTCGTCTGATCCTGCCGCATCTTTCCTTCTGTTGCAAACTTCTTCCTCCACGGTTGCTTATGTTGCATATTCCCTTCTACCGTTACTTCTTTTATCGTATATCTTCCTTCATCGCAGCTTCCTCTGTAGCTTCTTCTTCTACTATCGTTCTTCCTCTGTCACAGCTTCCTATGTAGATGCTTCCTCTATCATCATTCTTCCTTTTTCGCAACTTCCTCTATCACACAAATGGACTCTTCATACTTTCGAGTAGAATTATAACTGAATTTTGCCTATCTTTTCCTAGGGAAAACTAATTCATTTAATAAAACAATGACAAAGGTCTTACAAAAATATGCATCATAGT
This sequence comes from Pseudotsuga menziesii, assembly GCA_001517045.1. Taxonomy (NCBI): domain Eukaryota; kingdom Viridiplantae; phylum Streptophyta; class Pinopsida; order Pinales; family Pinaceae; genus Pseudotsuga; species Pseudotsuga menziesii. Next base: position 333,667 of record LPNX010965174.1, on the reverse strand, counting down.
AACAAATATGACTGGGATGATAAAATCCCTACGATATTATGGGCATATCAGATAGCTTATAAATGATCAGATGGGTAGACACATTTTAATTTAGTATATGGGAAAGAATCAATTGTCCCACTACACCTTTAGACAACAAGCCCCAATTATTGCAAAAGTACCACGTCTAAATTTTGTACGTGATAGAATATTTGAACTCCAAAAACTTGAAGAACAAAGAATGATTACTATTCATAATCGAGAAGTATAGAAACAAAAAAAAATCCTGGCACGATAGGAATGTTAGGAATAAGGATATATCATTCGGTGGCCTTGTATTACTATACGATAGAAAAATAAAATACAAGTCCAAAAAACCTTGAGATTTCTTGGTTGGGACCATATATTGTGGAAGAGTTGAATTATAATGGAATTGTATGATTAAAAAAAATTCAAGGATGGATTTTCACTAAAGTCGTCAATGGAGCTTGACTAAATAGATACCAACTATAAATAGGCACTTCACCAACTAGTGGTTGTATCACCACTAATTGAGCATTTTGTCCCTAGGTTCACTTAGAATTAGGAAAAACTAACTAAATTGTTTAGAAACGATTACATAACTAACCTAATTCCAATTGCATATACTAATGGGTATCGAGACTTGGATTATTTCCAGGGAAGAAGTGTTTCAAAACATATGACGGTTAATTAGGCAGAAGAGGCAGAGCAGGAGAGAAAAAATATGTAGAAAGCTAGGAGTAGTAGACCCTCATTGAGTTTTGACTAGAAGAACAAAGAAGCAGAAAAGTATATAATGGATCCATCTAGTAAGAGACTAATCAAGATAACTCGTCGAAAACTGAGGAATGAAAAAATAAGACAAGAACGAAGCCATATACAAGAACACTGATGTGATCATCGAACATCATGTGAACTGATCAGTTCATGGAAAAAAATGAAATATTTTGCAAGCATGTGACATAGTTGGCCCCTGCAAAGATCATAGTTAAACATTTCATCTACATCCAATAAAATCATGTTGAAGATCATGCCTATAAATACACCCATACCTGAAGAGTGTTGGGAAAGATTCTACGATGAATTAGAACACACACACTCTTGTTAAATCTACAACATCAGTAGTCATTCTTGGGTCTTGTGGATTTCATCAAGACTATATACCTGTGGCCCTGTATCAAGTCAGACTTGTGGGTTGTATCAAGTCCTATTTATGATGAGATGATCATGCTTGAATAGTCTTGTGGTTTGTAACAATACTATAGACTTGTGGTTTGTATTAAGTTATATACTTGTGGTTTGTATCAAGTTAATGTCTTATGGTTTGTATCAATACTGAGTCTTTTGGTTTACATCAATACTAATGGACTTGTGGTTGTATCAAGTCAAGATTTGTGGTTTTCATCAAGTCCTACCTAGTCCTCACATGTTAGGGGGGTTATACTATGTGATGTATTACTAGTCATGCTCACCAAATGTTATAATTATCCTTAAGGGATTAGCTACATTAGAGGAAATTTGGATAGTTAAAATAATAAAATAATAGTTATTAATTTTGGAGGAAGAATGAAAAAAACTACTTTTTGTGTTCATATTTTTAGCATATCTCCCTGTGTTTTTACTCAAATTCTGAGTGGGAGAGCTCGTTAGATGCGTAATTTAATTCTGCATCCAACGTGTACCCACACTGTATTCTTTTGATGGACCCGCTACCCCAAAAACAAGAAATACCTGAAAAAACGTGATGATGATATCATCATCACATTTTTTTAGGTATTTATTATTTTTGGGGTAGCGGGGTTTGTCAAAAGTATGCAGTGTGGGTACTCGTTGTATGCGAAATTAAATTCCGCATCCAATGAGCTCTCCCGCTTGAAATTTGAGTAAAAGTACAGGGAGATATGTCGAAAATACGAACAAAAAAAGTAGTTTTCTTTTATGACAAATATGTCAATTCAACCATTATGGTTGACTCATTTTATTGAAATTATATTGGTTCTTGAATACCAACTCACAAAATTTATTGTTGGCATGTTTTCTTATAAGGCCCATTTTAGACCCCAAATTTCCTCTAATGCCTAGAGTGATATACTTTAGCATATGACTATATGACTCAGGGTAATATATATGATCATTAGTATGGAATAATTCTTCTGAGTATGATATGATAAGACGGATAAAATAATTGATACACACATGGACCATGCAATGTTTAATTAATGATAAATGAGATAATCATAGAGAAAGATAATGAATTCGAATTTCACATGCATGCCTCTAGTGAACTCGAATTGTAAAGGATTCAATTAAGCCTATGTTGTAAATAAAGAATGTATCATTTAAATAAGGAACATCTCCTTGATTCATGCAAAGTGTTATTGCATAAGTAAAACTGATTGTGAAGCACCAAAGGCATTCTGTTAGTCTCATAATTGATGTTCATGCATTCAGTTGAAGATTGAGTTCAGTTCAGTTAGCTCAAATTTAGTTCAAGTTAGTTAAATCTAAATATAGAAGAAAGGAGCATATCTTGTGCATGCAAGAGAATCTGAAGTGTCAGTTTGACAATGGAGCTTAGGAGGGAACGTATGTTTGCATGGAGGGAATTTTAGTTAAGCTCCTCTTCACGAATACACTTTGTGATGCTCCCGAGATATTTCTAGAGCCTACCACTTTCTTTCTTTTGTATGCCATGATGTTTTGACTTATTATTAATATGTTGAACAAATGAAAAGTTCAATACAGTTGCATACAATTGTTTTTGCGAGGTTTCATTGGATCTCTCTTCTCTACTGCTGAGGTTTTATCTCTTATTGGGAAATCTACTTATGTGTTGTAAACTATTCTCTGCAAATATATCTATCATACTCAAAGAATTGATGGGATTTTCATCCTTTATGTTTAGAGGGTTTTCCCAAGGTATACCTTGTCTCTCATGGTTGATTGTTTTAAGTGGTTGATTTATATGGTTGATTTGTGAAGCTGATTTATGAGGCTGATATGTTTATGAGACTTAAATGTGGCTAATATATTTATGTGGATGGTATATTCATGAGATTCATATATGGTTTATTTATGAATTCATAAAGTGTTGAAATTGTTCGATAAAATTTTTAAAGTTCAAGCTTCTCCGATTTTGCTCAAACATTGACAACTCTATCCCAAAAGTCACAATTTTTTTGGTCAAATGAAAAAATTTAGATTTTCAGCAACAATCCATGGCACCGAAGAACGCCACCACAATCTCCAAGACAAAATAAGCTGAAGAAAAATATAGAATACAGTAAGAAGAAGATGCCATGACTCCATTACAAGCCATACTTCACAAAATTAAGAAAGCTAAAATCAATGAACACAATTGGGAAAAGTAGTATGCAAAGCTCAAAGAATGGAGCATTATAGGTAACAAGTGGAATCAAGACTCCAATAAACTATCTCTCACAAATATTCAAAGCTATTTGGGTGTGTTGTTGTTAGCATCCCATGGAAACCTGAAAGACCTTATCACAAAATTCATTATCAACCGCTACCATGATGGGAAAACATGGATCTGTAATCCAATAGAGATAATAGATTCACTTATTGGCCACATTACAGTGCTATCCAGCAAATAAGTTACAGTACTAATCACAACCAAACCAATGGAGCTTGTGGAATGATTCACAAGGTGCCCAGCAGGAAAAAAATTCAAAAGAGATCATTACAAGCAAGATACAGTATGAGACTATGAAATGGACTATAGCCACAATATCACTCCATTTAACAAGTTTAGGTCGACCTTTTGACTTAAAACTTGAAATTCTAGAGTTCTTAAATCTTATTGCAAATGAATCAAAAAAATTCAACTAGGTTGACCACATGGACACAATAATGACGAAAAATTGTGAGAAAGGTCAAGATCTTGGTCAATAAATATGATTCCCATCAATCCTCATCTGGATAGTTGTGTGGAGTATTATCCCAGTCAATGAACCAAATTCACCTGCATGCAAGGTCCCCTAATGAACGATTTATGAATATTTGCACAAAAGGGGTCATCACAACACTCTAAAAACGTTAAGACTTAATTGGAAAAATGGTTCCATGTAATAAAAAAAGTGCAACCATTGGAGAATACCTCAATACGTCCGTCATATTCTACCCCTATCACCATACATCTAGCTCGACCTCAACCATACCAAGGAATAGCTGGAACTACACAAGAGTTGGAATATTATCTTAATGTTCAAAAACTATTTGATGACCTTGCTAGACAATCGAATACTATGATACCAGTGTTGACCATAGCTTACTACACATAATCATAGTTTATTGAACCCATGTTGGATGGAGAAAAGGAAGACCAATTTGAAACTACATAGTACATTACTACATTTGGGCTAGATGAAGAGTTGGACAATCAACTAGCACTTGTACCATTAGGAAGCCAAAGAAAAGCACCAATCATTGAACCACCGGGAGAGACAACCAAGGAAGATGAAGAAGAAACCCTTATTAAATAAGGATTCAAACTTGAATCCAATGAACCTCGGCTCAAAGACAAGCTCGACCAAGTCATTGAGCATATACTTATTTTCCAGCAGAATGTCAAAGGAAAATATACCATGCAACAATCCAAGAAAATAAAACAACTACTGCCATTCATGCCAAAATAAGACCTTGAAGGATTGTGGGAATAGGACAAGGACATTATTATTGAAGCTACTAAGAATAAAGTGATGATCGAGCTCTAGATTCAGAACAATTTTAATGAACAAAGAAGACTAGTGTTGTTAATTGTTCTAAAGAAAAAAAATGCAATGTTATCATCACCACATAAAAATCTCAAGTTAACACATAATCTACATGCAGAACAACTTGTCAATGTGACATATGAATCTCCACCTCGCTCCCCAATAATTTTAGAATAAGAACAACTAGATTAGATCCTACCACCTTAACCATGACTCCTGACTTCATCAAATTTCTCCATTCTTTTTCACATTATTTACCTCAACTAACCAAATTAACTGCAACATCACTTGACCAGTTAGCTATTCCACCTTTACAAACCTTTGCCACTGGAAAATACCCAAAGAAACCCTTTCAGGTCCATTCCCTTAAGTCATTGATAAAACCTTGCATTCCCTCTTCGATCGTCATCACAATTCCTTCCCAAAGCATATCACAATCAACCTAGATGTTAACACATACTACCATCGACACCCTTGCAACCGATCATATCCTTTCATCGTTAACTAGTCATCCAACACAATCTGAATCTACAATAGTATCAACTAAACCCTCTACTATTCCTTTAACATTATATTTTCCCCTTTCATAGTTAATATGAGTTCTCTTACTTCATTGTTCCCCCTTTTGACCACCATGACTTCGACCATTATCATGACTTCTACATCTCCACCTGTCTCAAATCCACCTACATCGACCCTACCTAGGCTTGACTCTTACTTTGTCGAATTTACATCGAATTTACCTGCTTCGACTCCACCTATGTAGATATTACATATTGTTACCTTGTTTATATAAACTGTGTCTACATCAATTGTATCTCAGACAACTTCAGCCACTAGCACAATTCGGAAAAATAACTCCAAGAAAAGTAGTAAAAATAATAAATCCAAAAGTAATCTCCAAATTACTTTGTCGGTTCAGCAAGGATTAGGATCATCACCAACAACAATTGTATCAGAACCATCCCAAGCAATTGACTAGGAGCTTGATGATTTTATTAAAGATACAACCATAGAACGCAACAAAAGGTGGTCATAAGACAACAAAAGACTCAAAATCATGTAGGAACAAGATAATGCTTGGAAATTTTGTTCAACAAAGGTGGAGTAGATTATGGGATCCTTACAAGAACCCCAACTAGAGAAAAAAATTAGCATGCTACAAAACCTTGTTGAATCGGTATTAGTGAGTTTTGAAAAAACACAGAAGTAGCAGGAACAATAAAAACAAAAGGAAATCAATATACTCATGGCCGACCAATTCAAAACATTTGATGAGCGCGATAAAACATTGAAAGAATATAAATTCCAAGCAACCAGAGCAACAATTTTTCTCTATAACTAGTACTCTTATTATGGAAAAAACTGTGTTGAACATCAAAATATATAGGTTACTTTATTGGACCTTTATACAAGGAATATCTATATTGACCCAACAACAACACAGGCCTTGGAAGAACATCTTACCATGGAACATCAATGACAGGATGAACTACGGAGCAAAGGACGCAAATGGTTACATGATGGCAAGAGAGCACAAGGAGAATTCATCTGGTTAATTAGTCATATCTACAAATTAATGAGGTCTATAGAAATTCAACATAAAAAATTTGTGCAAATATGAAAAATATGTTTAACCAACCTATGCAATTAAATTTGATATCACTGCTTCAAATCACCAGTGTTAGTACAAACATCAGGACTATCTTACTTGACTAGCAACAATTTCAATACTGCCTCACTCTTTATGTTCCAGCCATTGTTGAAGCATGTGTTGAATTCATTCCACCTAGCAAAGGGTCTAGCCCTCAAGAACCTTGAACATTTTAAATTTTGTAATTTTCTCCAATTTGTTGTAAAAAAATACACCCCCCCTGTTCTCTTCGGGAGGAAGAAATTTTGTGGGTGGGAGATATGTTGGGGGATTCAAGTTAACAAAGTTGACTAGATCCTCTTGACCGACCACCGACTGGTCAGCCCAGTTTCATCGAGTTTGTTACATCGACTAGTAGGAATTTATGTAGTTACAATTTTCTAACATATTGTATAATTTCTATTGAGCCATATGATACATGACATGATTT
>LPNX010965174.1:310627-326164 GCA_001517045.1 Pseudotsuga menziesii | reverse complement strand
TGTTGATTATTGGTACTTGTATTGGTGAATCTATTAATCATACAAGGTAAGTTACATTATATGTTTAAAAAAAAATATGCACCTAGAATATTTGGATCTTGACCCAGGACTAAAAGGGATGTTATCTTTATTACACAACTTTTTGTTGGTGTGACCATTACTTGTGTTTCTCCTTTCTCCTTCATGTATTCTTGTTCTCGTACTTGATAATCTATTATAATATGCTACTAGTAACCTAATGTAATCCCATAGATTACAACAACCAACAAGATATATTAATAGGGAATAAGATGTGAGCAAATCAAAACAAGGTTTTTAATTTTGATTATAGTGTCTTTAAGCTTATGCTCCTTCTAGTTTAAAATTAGTATCTTGAAACAAGGAGTGGAATTGAATCCCTTGAAATCCTTTTGTATTTATTAGATCCAAGTACCTACAAAAACCAAACACAAGCGGGAAATTTAATAAGTGGAAGAAATTGAGAAAGAAATCAAATGAAACTAACTAAATCCTAGATCTATTCCCCAAGGGAACATATATTAGGAAATATGGAGTCAAAATGAATTCAAATTGAAAATGAAAAAATCTAAGGGATAGTATAGGACAAGTATTCTCTCTCCTTGATAGTTTGTTAACCAATGATTCTTTTACCACAAAATTGTGATAAAACCTATAGCCATCAAGAGGAACAACCAATCTATCCAACAACAAACTCCATCACAAGGTTAGTTAAGCATATAGTGAATATAAATAAACTTGAATACAAAGAGGTTGCAGCAATCAATATATACAAATCAATTAATACTCCTATAGAACAAGGTTGCAACAATTATCCTATAAGCTACTAGATGCAAGCAAAATAATCACTAGTTACCTCAAACCCTTATGGATCCTCCACTGTCAAAGAAAAATCATAATATATATCATCAAAACATCAATATAATAGCCCCAATAAGACAATAGACAAGTGCAATGAGAGTATTGGTATTTCCTTGCACAAAATTTTGACCCTTTGAAGAGAAATTGACCCCCAATTATAGCCTAAGGGAGGCGATTTTCTCTTGATACGAGAGTTAGTTTTTTTTACAAAGTAGTGAAATGGATTATTATCTCTAGGATTTGGTTTCTATATCTATGGTCTAGATTCACTCCTATACAACAAGAAAATACTAGAAAATAACAAGTTGTCGAGCTCATGAAGGCGTCCTCCTTGCTTGACTTGTGAATAATATGAAACAATAGCCAATACCATGGGTCGTCATCAAAAAAATATTAAAAAACATTTGTATTGCGAAAACACAAGCCAAAAACCATGCCTTGTTTCCTCACTTCAAGATTTAGTCAAATCCACCATCCAAGGTGAAGTCATTGTGTTCACAAAACTTTCTCTATTGAAGTCGATCCATGTTTTAGGTGAGAAAATCAAGGTTTAGGACTTAATATGATGTTGATATTTTCTTTATATGATCCCAATATTCTTCTAAATGTGTTCCATAGTGCCACATCATACCAAATATCCTCAACATTTGTGCCACTAGTCACTTAGCCAGATAGACTTAAGGAAATTAGAATAAATTCCCTCAATTAAATCAAAAGGTGCATCCTCAACTGAACATTAAAACATATATGCACTTTTTTTCATCTCAATGAATAATTAGACACCAAATTATTCCTTTTTAATTAAAAATCGTATATATGTTATCCATTAATTCACTATTATCCTGAAAATAAGCGTACAATCCCCCCTATGCCTCGAAAAGGGACTAGATGGAAAACACCATACAAGGTGATGACTGAACCGGATAGTAGGGACATTTGGGTTTGCAAATAACCTAATTATTTATACTATAAGTGGATGAATCAATCCCATGTACGATCATGAACCTTTCAGGCTGCTTCCTGACACTAAAAATACAACCTAGTGGAATATGTCGAATCTAGAGGAACACTTTGACATGCAAGTATGGGATGTTGTATAAGGGATAGTTGGGTTCTGAAATCTAGCCTTAGATATTCAAAATATTGAAATAAAACATCCCCATCCATGTTCATGAAAATAAACATTGTATCCTTTAGGGAAGGGCCCACCACCTTTTTGGTAGTGATTGATCTATGGGAGTAATGATCAATATGATGGCATATACCTCGGCAAGTGACCAAATGTGTATCCAAATATACTTCTATATTCTATGTATACCTTCTAGAACTCATTATATAAATTTTCCACCTTTTGAACCCTAGAGAAACTAATAAGGTGTACTGCAAACACTTAATCTCTTCAGAAGACCTAATGAAATATTTATGGAAGTGAATAAGGTGTATTGGGATCATTTTTTTCCATGGTGGACCAACAAAAAAGAGATGGTCCACATGGACCCATACACAATATATGCCATTAATTAAGAAAATTGGTCATCATATAGCTAGCCATGTATACATGATAATACACCTACACCCAAGTATCTTCAAATAGGTTTTTGAGAAACAAAGATTTACAAACTAACTAGATACATTATAACACCTAAGTACTTGCAAGGACAAATTTATTTTAAGGGGTGGATAATATGGGATAACCAAGGTTGGAAAAGTGATATTATTGGTCAAAAGGTGAGTTGGTTGACTCAAAATATAGGAATAAGGGGATCTATGTGTTCTCCACCACTTAGGAAAACACTATGCAAGTGTCTCACAAATGGGTGATCTATAATGAGATAACCCCCCTTAACAATAAACAATCAAACTTTCCCCTTATTTGAATTTGACTTTGCTTTAGATCATTCTTGGACTAGTCTTCATTTTATTTATGGGACTCTTCAATATTGTACTTATTTTTTATGGAGACCTTGGTCTTTGATTTTATTTGGAGGACTACTCCATTGGCGATTTTTCTACTTGCTTCTTTATTTTTTATTTTCTTTATTTTTACTTGGTCTTCAATTATTTGAATTTAACTTTCCAGGTACAAGGGGTCTTAGACTGGGATCCTTTATTTCACGCATTTTTATTTAATGGCATGGGACGGAAAGAATACTTCCATTTCTCAGACCTAGGAAATATCATTTCTCCATGGAAACTCACCCCCCTTGATGATAGCCATCCTAGAGGTTTTACAAGTGAACCTCCTATATCGTCAAAAAAAATCATTGCAACACAACATTGTCTGATACATAAAGGGAAAACTAGGAGGCCTTCATGGTGAAGGGGTCACAAAATGGAGATAAAGAGTTCAATTTAATCAACCTTAGACCAAGGATAAAAAACCAAAATTAGGAAGTGGAATGGGTAATGGATGGATGGTAAAAATTATGGACCCAAAGAAGGAGGTAAGAGCCTTTGTAAAATATATAGAAATACCTGTTAAATTTCATGAACCATGGATATTTAGTCCTGGATGAAACCAATCTAAAAAGAAGGATGCAGTAGAATTAACAATTCAATGTAAACTAATCAATTGATTCATGGCAGAAATTTCATACTCATCAGACAAGAATTGGTCAGAATATCATTACATTGATTATCATTAATGGCATTGTAATACAATAGGAATACAACAGGGAAAATTCGAATACCTTTGGGAGGATTTGAATTCACCAACTCAAATTGAGTCATGTGCTAACTCAGTGTGAGAAAATCAACACTAGAGCTCACTGGTACAACTCTGGATAACTAAATCAGTCTACAATCAGTTAACTGATGAGGGTAGGTGAACAAAGGCACCCACACTCCCTTGAATCATACAAACTAGCGCTAGTCTAACTGATTGTGATAAATGATGGTAACTAGATCATAATTGAACATAATTGATTACCTACCAAGGTCAACTAAAGGACGTTGTTGGTGGCACTCAAAGTGGGTTCCTAAATTATAGGGATTGGTCCCTGGGGCACCTAAACTCATGCATGAAGGCGCAATAAGTGGTAGGTGGCTCCTATGTGTGTCCCCCATACACTGGTGAAGTGATGACGACCTCCTAAATTAGTAAAATAGACCAAATAAACTATGTGGGAAATGGGAGGGTTGATTAGTCTTAACACCCCCCTTAATCCTAAATTTCGAACATGGGCCCTAGAAACTAGTCCAAAGGTCACCCATACAATCTAAATGAAATAAAATTGATTTCTTAATAAACAAGGAAATGGGGAAAACCTCATGTGATTTTCCCCTTATCGGATGAATATATTGGAACTAAATGAATTAAAATCACAATTAAATGAACTTATTGGTAAAAAGTATATAATACCAAGCGTGTCTCCTTGGGGAGCACCTGCCATTTTCGTTAAAAATAAAGACAGTACTCTATGCTTATGCATTGACTACCGTCAACTTAATAAAATTACCATTAAAAATAGATACTTGTTGCCCCTCATAGATGATATGTTCGATCAGCTGCACGGAGCAACTGTATTCTCAAAGATTGATTTACGATCGGGTTACCATCAAGTTCGGATCAAAGATGAAGATATTTTTAAAACATCTTTTAGGACCAGATATGGTCACTATGAGTTTATTGTAATGCCATTTGGGCTCACTAATGCCCCGACTGTCTTCATGTGTTTAATGAATAATGTATTGCATAAGTATCTTGATAAATTTGTAGTTGTTTTCATTGATGATATTTTAATTTATTCTAAGTCTAAAGAAGAACACAAGGAGCACTTAAAAATTGTTTTACAAGTATTAAGGGAACATCAGCTTTATGCTAAATTTAGTAAGTGCGACTTCTTTAAGGATAAAATACAATACTTGGGCCATGTAATAATTAAAGAGGGGATCTCGGTTGATCTAGAAAAGATAAAAGCAATTGAAAAATAGTCGGTCCCAAAGGATGTGACTGACGTGCGATCATTCATGGGGATTACCGGTTACTATTGAAGATTCATTGAGGGGTTCTTAAGAATCGCAAATCCCATAAATTCTTTACAGAAGAAAGGAAATAAATTCGAGTGGAATCAAAAGTGTGAAGAAAGTTTTAAGAAATTAAAAACATTATTAATTATTGCACCAATCTTAAGAATTGATTATCCTAATAAGGACTTTGTCGTATGCACTGATGCATGCAACGATGGTCTAGGTGGGTTCTTAACTCAATAAGGACATGTAATAAAATATGAGTCTATGAAGCTTAAAATTCATGAGAAAAACTACACTACTTACGATTTAGAGTTGGTTGTCGTCATACATGCTTTGAAGATGTGGCGCCATCACTTAATCATAAGAAAATTTATGTTAATGACAGATAATAAGGGTTTAAACTATTTGTTGGATCAACCAAATTTAAATGCAAGGCAATCTAGGTGGCTAGATTTCCTTAGCGAATAAGATTTCAAGATCCAACATATTAAGGGAAAAGAAAATAAAGTCGCTGATGCTCTAAGTAGAAATGCAAGACTGAACTTTGTGGCAGCAATCAGCACTTATAAAATAGATTTAGTAGATCAATTGGAGGAAGGAGTAAAATTGGATGAAAATTACCAGAAATTACAAGCTAAAGTGGCAAAAAATCTAACTGAAAGTTTAAGTACAAGGTATAGTCTATATGAAAAAGGATTTATACTTTAAAACAAGTTGTATATACCTAATGTACCTAAATTAAGCTGTTGATTTTGAATGAAATGAATAAGACTCCTTACTCAGGACATCCTGGTTATCAAAATACTATAACCATGTTACGGAAAGATTATTTTTGGCCAAATATGAAGAATGAACTGGCACAATACATTTCCAAGTGCTTTGAATGTCAACAAGTTAAGACTAAACACCACCATCCAACCGGTTTATTACATCCATTACCCATCCCTAGTTGGAAATGGGAAATAATCAATCTTGATTTTATTACAGGTTTACCTAGAAATTAGAATCAAAATATTCGATTATGGTGGTCGTTGATAAACTCAGTAAAGAAGCTCATTTTATACCCGTAAAGACCACCCACAAGGCTTCTAACATTGCTGATATATTCATGAAACAAATATTTTGTTTACATGAAATACCGAAAGTTATAATTTCTGACAGAGATCCTGAGTTTACAGGAAATTTCTGGAAATCTCTATTTAAAGGTTTGAATACTACTTTAAATTTCAATACATCTTTTCATCCTCAAACGGATGGACAGACTGAAAGAGTGAATCAAATATTGGAAGATATGCTAAGAATGTATGTTAGAGAACAGCTAGGTAAATGGGAGGATTACTTACACTTGGTGAATTTGCTTATAACAACCACTACCAAGATTCAACAAAATACAACCCATTTGAAATTATGTATGGCAGAAAGTGCAGTACTCCCATCTCATGGAGTAACCCAGTTGACAGGTTAGTACTAGAACCTGAGCTATTAAAAGAGATGGAGTTAATTGTAAAGCAAGTGCAAGGTAATTTGAAGGTTGCACGAGATAGAAAAAAAATTCAAGTAGATCTTAAACGAACTCAGAAACAGTTCCAGGTGGGTGAACATGTTTTCATAAAGGTAAGGCCTAAAAAGAGTTCTTTAAAGTTAGGAAGTTGTGCTAAGTTGGCACCCCGATATTGTGGGCCTTTCGAAATATTATCCAGAATGGGATAGGTGGCATACCAGTTGGCTTTACCACCAAATTTAAAAGTTCATAACGTTTTTCATATCTCTGTTTAAAAAGATATGTGCATGATGTTACTCATGTTATAAATTGGAATGATGTGCAAGTGGAACCCAAAGGATATTTTCTGGTGGAACCGGATTGTATTCTCGACAAGAGGGAGATCTTGCTTTGGAATCGCACCACTGGGCATGTGAAAGTGAAATGGAAGCACCTTAGTCTAGAAGAAGCCACCTAGTAATTGGAGAGTCATATGCAGGCAGCATATCCAATTATGTTCCAAGGCAACTATGAGGACGATGAATAAAATAACATCGAGGACGATGTTATATTTAAGGGGGTGTGTATGTCACATACCCCAAATTGCAAAAACATTTTATGTTTTAGGAGACATTATGTTTTAATTTTATTATAAAGTTTGTAATTTTTGAACAAGTGGGGTCAAGGATAATTGTATTTAATTGTTGAATATTTTATTAATTAATAAATAAAAGATGAGACAACAAATTAAGGAGGTTGTTAAATGAGTGTCTACTGGCCACTTGGTGGAATAGTCTGGTTTGATAGCAGATTGACACTTGGCAGCATCCTCAAAATACTTCTAGCTGTTGTAGGAGGCAACTTCCCTATTTTTGTGGTCATGTTCCCCAAGAAAGTGGAACAAGAGCAGGTGGCTCATTAAGTGAAAACCTGACCCAAAAGACCTAGGCATGCTAATAAAACTACCCATCGAAGTCAGTTGAGGCTGCTCATTCTTTACTTGTGAAATTTCTAAGTGAAATTGTTGCACAAGAAATTCTATGGAGGGGACAAGCAGAAGTGTTTGAGTGGAAAGTGTTGATTTGTTGAACTAGTGCAGCTGTTTTGGGCTAAGTTCTTACTGATACAGGCAGAATTATTACTACTGATTACTTTGTGGAGTTACAGGGGTTTCTAAACCTATTCTCTTACCCAGTGCTTTCAACCATGTGGATGAGTAGACAGGATAGAGGGTCCTAAGATTTGCAGCTCAGTTGTCTTCAGGAGTTGGTTGGGAGGAACGAGATCCTTAACTTGTTGTCTCCTCTGCTATATTAACAGGTTCTAAATGTTATTTTTATTTTCTTTATGCAAGCATAGGAGTTGGAAGGTATAAATTTAGGATTTGATTCCTCTATATGACTGATTATTTTGTGAGTTGGTTAATCTTTTATTGTTCCAAGATTGATAAATTTTGTTCAAATATGTTTTAGGTAGATTGAATTAGGGTTAGTTTTAAATTTTAATGATGAATAAATTACCTGACTGTATTTTTCCACACCTCTGAAGAGGTATAGTACTCTAGTATAGTAGATGAAATTAAGTTTGATGATCAAATCAAATAAAAATGTGCAGGAATGTGATTATTTACTTTTAATCTTTATAGAGTTATTTAGAAGAAAGATTCCTCTATTTCAAAAGTTTCCTTAGTTAAAATTCATCTGTTTAAAACATAAACATAAACTATCAGAAAAGAAGGTCTATTAAAAACTAGTACACAATTTGTTTAATTGTGTTCTTTTTAGCATAGTAAATAGAATTGTCTTTAAGGCTTAAACTAATATAATTACATTTAATTATTAACTATTATAGAAACAAAAAAATAATGTAAGTAGGAACAACTTAGATTATATAAACAGTATAATGAAATTATAGTAATAACTTAGGTTTTGCAAATAACAAATAAGTAATTTCAGTAATACTGTAAGTAAAACATTAGATATCAAATATATCAAAATAAAAACAACAACAATGCAGAGTTTTAATTTAATATAAAAATGCAAACCCTAATTAAGGAAAATTGTCAACCAAGTCTTTCCTTCTTTTCTCTTTCCAGAATAGGGTATTTACAGTTTTATCCATATCCTAATTAATCAAATTCTTCATAATATAATTATAATATCTATATTATAATTTCCCTATATTAAATCAATTTTACACAGAAACAAAGTTTAGGCTGTTTATCATTTATACACTGAAATAAAATAAACAAAGATAAATTAAATTTTCCAAATCAAATTTTCACAGTTGTGCTTGGGTTGTAATGACAAACCCTTTTTCCTTTTATTATTTCTTAAGTAAATCTTTCAATTAAAAAGAAAACCCAGAAGCTAGATTTCACATTAATTTTTCACATAATAACCTCATTTTAACAAAAATCAAAATTATGGACATTTACAAACAGCAAAATCCTTTCATAATATTTTATCAAATCATTCACCAAATACAGGTAAATAACAACAAGGTTCTTTCAAATTTCATTAATCTAAGCTTAAACAAACTGAAATATACAACACAAAAAACCACGATGCCTAAGTCTGTCAAAGACTCCTTTCTACACAGGCCGGTGCACCCATTTTACTGTCAACTGTTACAAGTTTAAAAAAAAAATGTTTATAAACTGCAAAACCCTAAGAAAAACATAAACAATCGAGCAGAACAATTCTATATCCACATGGCCTTTACAAACAAAGCATGGCTCAGACGCAGCTATGGTAAGGGAGCTCAAATCTCTGCGAGACTTTATCTTTCCAAACCGCACACATCACCACAGAAGAAACCTCAGGGATGACACTGAGGCTTACCCGATTGTTTGAGAAGCGTGGAGCCTTTTTCCTGAAGTATCCTTTGTCTTCCAGTTCATGGTAGCAAGATTTCACCTGTAGAAGAAGTATGCACAAAAGAAATTGAGAAATTTCAGGTTCTTTCTTAAAAAAAAAACCTGTTACAGTAAAGAATTTTTATGGCATTTGCAGAGAGAGTTAAATGAGTTTTCCTGGTGATATTTTGTCCTCGGCCGCGCAGTAATTTGTTTTTCACAGCAACCCTAGACAACGAAAACTTCATATCCTAGCAGCTGGGCAGGAGAAACCCAATCTAAGAACCTCGATGAGAATGAGAAAGACATAGTAAAAGCCACGATGAAACCAAAGCTCCCTACTGTCAACGAAATCCACAAAGTAAGCCGTGAGTTTTAGAACCAGAAACCACACTGCTAATAATTAGAGGATTCAGCTTGGCTAATAAGTGGGTTAAGTCACTCACAGAGCTAGATGTTGGCATCGAAGGCCATCACTCACAGAGCTAAACAATGGCATCAAAGGCCCATGAGGCCATGAGCCTGGAAGCACTACTCACAGTAGCGAAAGGTTTGGTAAACAATGCGAGAATTTAGGGTTTGAACGATTATGTAGTAGGGTTTTCCAACACATAAACCTATCCACTAACCATTAGCCACGTGGTTTCCACTTAAAATTTAATTTGTGGCACTACTACATTTTGACCAAAAATTCGACCGGCCGTATTGTCGGATTTTTGACACTTCCCTGTCGCATGTACGACACTATGATTTTTTTTAAGTGTCGGTGGATTTTCATCGGTTATTCGACATCTCTCCAAGCCATCGGTTAAGCGACATCTCAGTTTACCGTTAGTTAAATGTAAATAATTGGTTATCCAACATCTAATGCATATTAAATTTTTAAAAAATCACCTACAAGCCGTCGCTTAACCGACAGGGTTAAATGTAAATCGTCGGTTATGTGACATCTAAATCATATTAAATTTTTAAAAAAATACCTACAGGCTGTCGCTTAACCGATGGGGGTTAGATGTAAACCGTCGGTTATCCAACATCTAAAGCGTCGGTTAAGCGACGGCCTGCAGGTATTTTTTTTTTAAAATCACCTATAGGCCATCGCTTAACCGACGACTATAAGTGTTTTAAAAAAAAAATACAAATGCCAGATTACATTGTACATGCTTATAACAGCCTCAAATAGTAAACCTCGTAACCACATTGGAAAGGCTTTAATTGCCTATCAGTCAAGTCCATTTCCTCTGCACAAAGTGGATAGATATTTTCCCCGTCATCATTCACAAAGTGCATGCTGTGAGTAGACAAAAATATTGCACCTCTTTACCACGATTTTCTGGAGTCAAATGTCAAGTATTATCTATGAGTTGAACTGAAGAACCAACAAAAGATGCACCATTCTACATTTGACTTTCTGAAACTTTGAAACAACAAAATATACACCAGTTGGAGTAAGAATTGTGCAGGTGCAGAGGCACGCAAGTTTTTATAGCCAAGGCATAGCAACAATGTGTTGTTTTCCATCGAACACTTCCTCTCTAATTCTGTTGGCATACTGTTCAGTTTGAACTACAGTTTGAGATTAGCATATTGCTTATGCTCTAAATACAAACACTTGATTTTTGTGAATTCTGAGGAACTTGCCAATTATATATTGTACTTGTTGATCTCTGGAATCTGAATGATACCTTGAGTTGTATCCTTATGCAACAAGCACTAAAGAAGATTCATTGTTGTTTACAAAATTTGAATAAGTTTCAAAAGCAATGTACAAGGAAGTCAATATACAAAAGCCGTCAAGAAGAAATGCCCTTCCACACTACTACTATGCAGCAAATACAATTCTTTGCAAGAAAAATGATCCAAGGGCAGGCAATTTGAGGACATGATACAATCATCGACCAGGACATACTCAAAGAAGTTAAGATGTATGTTTGTGAGGTGCCAACCATTTTGGATGAAGCTACACAATCATGCACTACAACCCTAGAAACTTTGTGACATGTGACTATATTTTAGTTATTGCATATGTGACAAGATGAGTGACCAAGGTTTCCTAAACAACCTTAGCACATAGATTATTTGATTTGTGAATACGTACTACCACTATATATAGCTTATAAAAGTGTTATCATTTTCCAAGGTTCTCAGCCTTGGAATTTTATGTACTGCACATCTATTTCAATAACTTCATGTGCAACTGAAATACTTCACCTATAGTAATTCTAGAATTGCCTCCACTAGGCACTATCTTTGACAGAATAAGCATTCACTGAAAAATAGTGATTGGTGATAGAACAAACAAATCCAAATGTTGCAAGTATCAATATAGAACTGCTAAAGAGACATCCATGATTCTACTAGATCCTTCACAGACCACCTTCTGCAGCATAAATGAAGTAAAGTCATTTTACTTAAGTTTTATTTGGGGAACACTGAGGACTCATTGATGTTGAACCAATCCAACAAGTTCTGGGAATTTCTTGGAGGCAATGGTAACTTTTTTCCTTTAATGGATGCTTTGGATGGATGCCATAATGAGTCAGTGAATACGAAGGTGCTACAGCTGTTTGTTAATCTTTTAACAGGTGATCTGAGTTATATTAACTTGAAACACACCTTGCAAGAAAAGTTCTTATTGATGGATTCATCTTCTTTGGCTTCATGGCTGGAAAAAATGCTGCTAGGATTTACTGGCCAAGGGAGAAACGTAGGGTGAAAAGAAAAGAGACCATTCTTCTCCCAGTAGAAAAAGAAAAACAGAGTAATTCACAGTTGAAACTTTGTAGCAGACTCTAGACCATTAGTATGCAGTCACAGTATCCAAATGCACTATGAATCTGAGATAGAGAGCTCTGTAATCAATAATCTACTTTAATAAAGAAGAGTATCAATTTCCCAATGAATATTTTATTTCCAAAGAGGGTTTTCTCCATGTAAATTCCAGTGTTACTGTGTGCATGCTGTCTTTTCTGTGTTAATTATCATTTCATTTATATTCAGCAGACTCTTGAATGCAAGAATTGCTACTTCTGTTCATTGTAATTCCAGAGTTCAGTGTATATGCCTGTCAGAAGCTCCGTTATTTGCTCACTGTGTTTTGTTTTTATATTTTCCAGTTACACCTGCCAAATACATTGATGGCAGGCATTGAAGGCATGAAATTCTGTGGAGATTAAGTTAGTACAGCAATGCAGCCTTAAAAAAGCTTGCAGCTAATATGAAGTGTTTCATCACTGAAATTCAGTTTCTGCTAAATACATTGATGACAGGCATTTAAGGCATGAAATATTGCGGAGATTACATCAGTGTAGCAATGCAGCATTAGAAAAACTTGTATCCAATATGAAGTGATCACCAAAATTCAGTCTCTGTAATTTCAGATCAAGTTGGTATCAAGGCCACGTTCAAAATTACTTGGAAATAAATCCTGTATAGTAAATCCAGGAGTGGGTATGAAAAGAGCATAGAACCACTTCAGAAAAAGTTGGAAGACACGAACAACAAAAAATGAAGGGTCTCCCCATGTAAGGCAATGCCAAGAGGACCCAGAGGTCAAGTTTCCTTATTGGAGTGAAGTATTGTTGTGCTAAGACCCAAGAGAGATGATGACCTATCTCATGAATACAATGGCCAAGAAAGAGGAACTGTTGCAGCCTCCAGGAATGAAGAAGAGAATCTTGACCAGGAGGACACCAAAGGTAAGAGGCATGCGACCTCCATTAATGGCATGGCTTCTTCTTAACCTTCTATTGCACCATTCAAAGTAGAAGCCAAGATCAATATACCAACCTATGATGGACACGTTGGTGCTGAAAAGCTCAATGATTCGTTCAGGAAAATAGAGGTATATTTGATATTTCAGTATCCAAGGATACAAAGACAAGAAAAAAGCATACTTTCCTATGCTGAAAAAGACAACCCATGCATTAGTATGGTGGGAGAACTACATGTAGACCTCAAAACAGCAAAAGAAAGCCCCATTGGCTTCTTAGGAGGAGTTCAAAGCACTCCTGAAAAAACAGTTTTATCCCATTGGCTATCAAGAGGAACAGCTGATTGAATGGCAATAGTAAATAATTCTACCAAAGCGATGGTCAAAATGTACAAGACTATACCACCAAATTTAGGAAGCAATCCATTATGTTAAGCCTCCAGCTAGAAGATCAACACTTATTGATGAAACACCAAGGAGCCTTGTGTGGCTAAATCAAAAGGAAACTAGCCCTCTTTGAGGGAAAGAAACTTGATGATCCCTTTAAGAAGGGATAGAAAACCAGCACAGAATGGAGCAATAGGAAACACAAAGTATGGTTCCCAACAACATGACAGGAGGATTACCTACAAATCTGCTCAGTCGAAGGACAGTGGTGAGAATCATTGCTATTTGCAATTATTGTAGTATAGATGGCCATACCAAGACAAAATGCTGGAAATTTCCCTTGGAATTGCATCCTAGAAATCGAAAGAAAGCATCGAAGCAAGCTCTCACCAATATTTAGGGACAAGAATTAGAATGTGACTCCAAACTAGATGGGAAGATCACTTGTATGAGCATACAAAATTGAAAAACCACTAGCTAATGAGGATGAGTTGAAAAAACTCAGTGCCATGAGAGAACAGTTGTTCAACATCAAGATTCAGATGAAGATGTTGAAGAAGGTCACTGCATTGTTTGGCCAGTGAAGTCAGAAGAATCCAATCTCATAGGTGTTAGTGCAGAACTTGGGATTAAATACCAACAAGCATCCAGAACATCATCCATTGCAATGGCTCTGCCAGACAATGTGAGATCAAATTTGGCATATAAGTTCATTTCATTGATGAAATGGATTGTGATGTAGTCCCATTAGATGTCTGCGACATAACCTTTGACATCACTTATTTGTGGGATGACATGGCCATATAACCTCAAATTACAGCATAAATATAGATTGATTGAAGATGGAAATCCATTTCTAGTTAATGCTTGTATAGATGAGCCAAAAAAATTTGGTTTCATCCAATCAAGCCAAGATATCAATCAATGCAAGTAAGTAACTTGTAATCACACTTACAAACTGCAGATGCAGGATAATCAAGCTCCAGAGCCGAATCTTCAAATACTGGTTTGCCTCCAAAGAGAGGTTGAGCATGGAATGTGTCTTGCAACGGTGTTTTTTCTCCAGAGAGAATTGGAGCATGGAATGCAACTACCACCAAACTCAATTGAACTTTTGTGGAACCAAAATCCTTCAAATTGAGGAGGTCTGATCTGTAACAAATCTAGCTAGAAGAAGCCAACAGTCAACATGGCCCTCTCCAAATGCATTGGCAGAATAAGCCCAGTCAACAAGGCATTTCAGCACCACATTTTCATAACTACCTGGCCAATGAATGGGTAGTTGGCCAACAACTTTCCTGGCCAAGGGAAAAAAGAGGTCATTCTTCTTCCAACTGAAAAAGAAAAACAGAAAGGGAGTTCACAACCAAATGTTGTAGGAGACTCAAAAACATCTGTATACAGACATGGTAACCAAATGCAATGAATCTAAGACAGAGAGCTTTGTAACCATTAATGGCCTTCAATAAAACCGAGTATTTGTTTGGAAGTGGAATTTGTACATCCCAAGAGATTTTTCTCCACATAAATGATAAACCCTTGCGTTAATGTGTGCATTCTGTATTTTGTGAGTTCATTATCATTTCATTGATAGCAGAATCTTGAATGCAGGCATTGTTCCTTCTGTCACCGTAATCTCAAATTTCAGTGTTACTGTATACATGTTAGAAGCTCTGTTCTTAGTTTCAATTTCCCTAGTATACCTGCTGAATACATTGTTGGCAGTCATTGAAGACACAAAATGTTGCACAGATTAAGCCTATTCAGTAATGCAGCAGTTAAAAACTTACATTTTTTCATCACTAAAATGCAATCTCTATAATTTCAGATCAAAAAGGTAAAAGGAAGCTACCATATTACAAGGATCGAATTAATAAGAAATATATAGAAAGAGACTTCCTCTATGAAATTGCACATGCAAGCTAGGAGCAAGAACTTGAAAATCCTAGGAAAATACTCAGCCTTGAAATAAAAATAAAATGGAACACATGTCAAGTAATATGTGATACCAGTGAAATCCAAGTAAACAAGCATATACCACTGGATGATTCAACAGGCAGGCAGGAGTATGTATGATGTGATCAGGATGACAGTGACAGGTTAATGCTTCTTATAAAACAACAATTTCAATATAGAATGNCATGGCTCTTAAGTTTAGAAGCATACTTCGAAACCCAAACCCCCAAACAGGTGCTCAAACAATCATGATTACAGGATTACAGATTGATGATTGAGCATTCACAGGGTTGT
>LPNX010965174.1:244438-309546 GCA_001517045.1 Pseudotsuga menziesii | reverse complement strand
CCCTCACCTGTGAAGCAGTGACAGCATCTATTCTTTGCCATGTCTTTTACAGCCAATGCTAGCTGTCCTAAGTTCCTAACCAACTAAACATCTCTTGTATTTTTTGTAGCCCTTCTCAAACCTCTATGTTGCTCAAATGGCCCTCATAACTGTGCGGTTTACCATACAACCCCTCCACACAGTCAAGGTTGCTACCTTTCACCCACTCAACAATACTACCTCCACCATTGAACCATCCACATTCGTTATGCTACTGTTGATATTTTTATTGTCATTTCCCTGTTGCATTTTTCCCTCAATGTCAACATCTTCACAATAACCCATATAAACAATCAATAACATACAATTCCCCTATCCTTTCAGCAAGCCAAAAAACAACACTAAGCCCCATCAAACATTGAGCATAGAATCCCAACATTAGACTTGCATACAATATCAACCAGAGGGATTTTAGCACACTGAGAAAATTCCTCAAATGGGTAACACGAGTTCTAAAAACTTTTGTGAACTTTAATGCTTAGTATTTTACGTAATCGTAGTNTGCTCAAACAGTGCATTTGTGTATCAAATTGTTTCATATATTGTCAATCAAAATGGAGATGAAAGAGAGTGATTGAATTTTTTGGATAAAATTTGTGGGAAATCTCTTCTCTTGCATCCAACAGGAAACGGAGTTGTTTCCCATTACCTCCTCACTCATACAACTTTTCAAATGGACCCAAAATTTAAAGCTAAACTTGAAAAGGCATTGGTACGAGCAATACCATAGCTACATGCTTGATAGATCCAACCACCCAATAACTCCTCTACTAACGTAGTGACACACACCATATACCTCCAAAGAATGTCAACAAAGTGGTAGAAAAACTTCACAAAAGTATAGCAATTATCACAAGTTATGTTGCCAAGGGATGCAATCCCAAGTCTCCATGTCCTAGGATATAACTTTATGCAGGTATTGCACTTATCAAAAGTTGTGTTGCTAAGGGATGTGTTCCTGGGTCTGCCTATCTCAGGATGTGTCCCATATCCCAAGTGCTAGACAACATCCCCGAAAAAATTCTAGAAATGTACCCTTGAAACAATCCAAAATTTTGATTTTTACATTTTAAACCCATGCCCAATATTCTCATTTTTAAGCTTGATCTGCACCCCAATATCATTTAAGGTCAGATTTGCATTTTCTATGGCATGTGATCTACCACATGAATCTTACCAATAAGTTATTCTAAGAGATCAACCAACATATTCCATGCCTATCTAGCTGGTATAGAGCTTTAATCTATGTATTTTGAGTATGATCTCAACAAATAGTAACAGAACTTCTTGTGATTATTCCAAATTTGTCAGAGCAACTATAGCCTACATTCTATCCCTATAATTGCAAGCTTAACAAAGCAATTCAAACAGAAAATATTTGAAATTGCAATTCCTACAAAAATTTCAATTACTTGAGAACAATATTTTTCTAGCTGGAAGTAATTATCTATCCATGAATGACTAATCTATAATAAGCAAGCAGAATTATCTGGGGCTTCTTTTTTGTTGTTATTCATGAAACAATCCCCTCCAAAAGTGGGGAATATTAGAAAAGTGGTGTGAAGGCAGATATTCTGTATGAACATAACAATTAGAGCTTGTAACTCAACCCCATGAATCGTTTATTATATAGGCAACCCTCCATACATCCCACGAAATACATTTTTAATCTTCTAATTTGGTTAATTTAACAGAAAAAACAAAAGGATTATGTAAACAGATGACCAAAGGAAGACGAAAATTGGTCTTTCATAACAGGCTACCAAAAGGAATAGTTGGAACATGATGGAAGTTTAAAAACAAATAAAATACCTTGTGATGTCATAAACCAAAAGTGCTCCAGCTGCCCCTCTATAGTATGATCTTGTAATCGATCGAAACAACTCTTGTCCTGCCTACAATAACAGGAAAGATATACTTGGCAAGTCAAATCCCCCATGTGCTAAACCATGCTCATGGCAGTAGGTTGTAATGCAAATGATCTAACCAAATTATCAGTTTCTTCTTTCTATTATTTGAGCTGACACTAGAAAATAATTTACAGAGAGATAAATCAGTGAATTTTTTCAAGTTCACAAGTTCCAAACTTGAAAATTGAAAATGATGCTAATTTTATTTTGTGATTCAGGATTGTCAATGTCCACAAACTAAATTCCTATTGCATATAAATTCCAAAAATAATGTAGCATGGAACAACAAACATTTTAAACATATGTGTACTTAACCTTTTCCAAAACTGCACTTGTGGCCACCAATTCAATTCATGAAATACAGTACTCATTCCACACAAAATCTATGACAGAAGCAGCTACACACATTTTCTGGACAATACTCAGAAAATGATAGAAATAAATGTTGGGAGATATCATAGACATTTGCAACACTTGGAAGCATAATGCATTCTATAGCGGCGGTGAGGGTGGGGTGTCCTGTCAGCTCGTCATGTGTCTTTATTACAGTGCATTGCATCTAGAGAGTGAATTGGGTGCATTGAATATGGACACTCCAGGGTCTCATTTCATATGGCACCTCTAGGTTGTGAACCTCAAGGATGTATATCTCAAATTCACACAAATGGCCAACATATCAACATGGGTCCAACGCATATCATAGACAAGTTTAAATGGGCCTGTGCTCCTTACAATTTCAAGATGAATTCTGCCTGGGATCGCATATATGATGAAAGGAAGAAAAAGGAAAAAAACAGAAACTAATCAAACAACGGATGGTAATTGGCCTGGGCTCCGGACACATCTAAAACAGGGTCTCATTTCATATGCACCTCAAAGTTGTGAAACTCGAGGATGCATATCTCAAATTAACACAAATTGCCAAAATACCAAACAAATGACCAACATACCAACATGGGTTCAATGCATATCCATAGACAAGTTTAAATGGGCCTCTGCTTGTTACAATTTCAAGATGAAATCTACATGGGATCCCATATATACAAGATGAAAAGAAGAAAAGGACAAACAAAAGAAACTAATCAGAAAACGGATGGTAACTGGCCCAGCCTCCGAACCCATCTAAAACAGGGTCTCATTTCAAATGCAGCTCAAGGTTGTGAAACTTGAGGATGCATATCTCAAATTAACACAAATTGCCAAAATACCAAGATGGGTTCGGTGCATATCATCCCCGGGTTTTAATGAGACACTGCTATTTACAAGTTCAAGATGAATTCTGTAGGGATCCCATACATACAAGATGTAAGGAAGAAAAGGACCAAAAAATAGAAACCAACAAGAAAATGGATAGTAACTGCCCCGGACCCCTCTAAACCAGGGTCTCATTTCATATGCACCTTAAGGTTGTGATGCTCGAGGATGCATACCTCAAATTAACACAAATGACCAACATATAAATATGGGTTCAGCGCATATCATACCGGGTGTAAATGAGGCTCTGCTAGTTATATTTTCAAGTTGAATTCTGCATAGGATCGCATACATACAAAATGAAAAGAAGAAGAACAGAAGCCAGTGAGAAAATGGATGGTAACTGATGCAGACCCATCTAAACCAGGGGCTCATTTCATATGCACATCAAGGTTATGAAGCTCAAGGATGCATGTCTCAAATTCACACAAATCGCCAACATATCAAGATGGGTTCAGTACATATCCTATCCGAGTGTAAATGGGTCTGTGTCAGTTACAATTTCAGGATGAATTATGTGAGGGGTAGCATATACACGAGATGAAAAGTAAAAAGAAACCAATGAGAAATTGATAGGGTGTTACCATATCCCAGATTTGAAGTTTAATGGGCTTGTTGCCAACGGTGATCATGCGCGCCCCAAATTCCACCCCGATTGTCAAGTCATGCACTGGCTAGAACCTCTTGTCCATGGGTAGCATATACTGGCTCTGCAGTGAGTTGAGCTGTGCGATATGTGTTTCCATTAGGTAGGCCAAATAGACAGCCTTCTCATGGTATTATGCTAAAAGGTGAATCCTTGGCGTGTATGGCATTTGTAGGTTCCATGCCCTATGTGACTTTTGGCTTTTCTTTGTTTGTTTGAATAAGGGCTTCAATCTCGTATCCTCTAATCAAGTGCAAAGGATATATGAAGGTATAGGGTCACTAGCTTGCTACTAAAGGGTTCATATACAGGAAAGTTCTCATGGTTAATTATATGTTGTTGCCACTAGGTTATTTAGCCCTTGCACCACCATGAGTTATATGCTAGCTTCTAAAAGCACATTATTGTTGTTGTTTAATACTTGACAACTTCCAAGGATTGAGAAGGGACACAACCCCTTGATTCTCTCACACATGTAGTGGGTTGTCTAGAAGAGTAATTGAGGTCAACGACTCGAAATCTAAAATATGTTCTTGCTCACTTTCAATATTAGTCAATGGAGCATATCATGCATAAATAATCTAAAGACCATGTTTAAATTGAAGTATGCCATATTCAACCTTAAGGCTTAAGAAAATCACATTAACTTAAACATGCATAAATCAATTGTAGTATGTTCATTGAAAATCATAAAGTTCCATGGAAGCCTTAGTCTTTAGGGCAAAAATATGCCATATCTAATATGAGATGGTCCATTATACAATATACTAGCCCATCGTCACCCAAAATGTAGTAGTGTGGGTGTTTCTCTATAGTTTCGAGAGCTTGGGTGAAGCCTGCAAAAGGTTATACATAATCTTTGTCAATTTTTTGGTTGAAAACATATAAACACAAGATTTTTAAATATAGAGTTTCTTTAGCTTAGTTTTGTAAAGGTTTTTATAGTTTAGTTTTTGCATAGATAGGGTTTATACTTATAATATATAAAAATCACATAGAGAGTATTAGTTTATGCAAAGGTTTTTATTTTTCTTTGTTCTTAGGGTAATGAACTTTCCATCCCATAAATGAAAGCAATAATATTATCTACAAGCCTAAACAAGAGGTTTTAGATTTAGCCAACCTTGACTGTTGAACATGACAAGTTCAAACTTCAGAAGTATAGCAAACAAACAAAGTTTATAATAACAATAAACGAAAAGAATGCGACATGCAGTACCTGTTCTAGTCAAAAACTTAAAAATTAAATGATTACCCTAGATTGATTTTACTGCTGACGAATTTAATTTCTTGAGCCTGAAACTAGAAATAAAAGTTACCTGTAAAAAGACATGTAACAAGAATCATCATTTTCATTGCATTAGCTTCAAGAGCTAAGTAAGCCTCGGGCATGAACTGAACTTCCTTCATTTAAGCAGGAGACAAACTTTAGTACATAGTAAACATACAGTTGTTTTCTGCTCATACTACTTTATATCATTACTTACTAAATCAATCTTTCAATACTTAATTTTGAATGCAAATAGTGAAGAATGAAATCTTAGAAATTAATAAAGGAATTTGTTTTAGTTTCTAGATTAGACCCTTTAGGATGTTAACTGTTAGCAATTAAGTTATTCTCTTTATCGATGATTTTAAACATTAATTGTCGCAAGAAAATATTAAATTTTTATGAAAATATTAAATTTTTATGAAAATTTTGGGGTATTACATATGGTATCAAAGCACACGTTCAGACACTAGGCCTAAATGCGGCTCAACCTGCGTAGACAAACAATAAATAAAATGCATGCATACTGATTTATTTATTTTTTAAAATTTTATTACTAGAAAAAAAAAATTCCGAGCTAGAACTGCAGGTATGGAAAGACTCGAGGAATATGTAGAGGAAGGGTCCCCGTTAAACAAACAAAGTAATTCTAGAAAAGAACAGGTTAAGGAAGAAATAACTAACAATTCTTCAGAATTATTACAAACTATTAAAGAATTAAGAACTGAAATGGAAATAGTAAAAAAAGAGAACGAAATAATTCTTAGAGCTCAAGAGGAGCTGAATCAGATACTGATGGACAAATTTCAGAGTGAAGGGAAGGATAGACAGATAGGATCTGAAAATGTGACCTACCAACATAAAAGTAAAAAGTCCAAACATTCTAAAATTGAAAGTAGTTCATCCTCTGAAATTTAATTTGATTCACTCAAGAAGAATCGCCAGTACTCTAGCGATATTAGTGAAGATAATTACCCATCTAGAAAAAGAAAATGTAAACCTTATGAGGAAATTTCGGGAGAATTTAAGAAGATAAAACCACCAACTTTCAACGGTGAAACTGAGAGAGAGGAGGAAGCCAAAGCATGGCTGTCTGGAATGAAGAATTATTTTCAAATCTATAATTACTCCAATCAGCTAAAAGCAAGAATGGCCATTTACAACTTAACTGGAAAGGTAGATATTTGGGGGCAGGATTTAAAACAAGTAAAAGGTATTAAGAAAAAGAACATTAACTTGAGTACCTTTAAAAAATACTTTAAAAATAAGTTTCTGTCAGAACAATATTATGAATAGCGAGCTAAATAATTCTATGAACTGAAATTGGGAACTATGAACATGAAGGAATTAAACAATAAATTTTTAAGTTTACTACGTTACGTGCCTTACATTGTGGATGAGAATCCCAAGGTGCAGCATTTTTTGAGTTGTTTACCTTTTCACATTAAAGATAGAATTGAATACGATAACCCTAAAACCCTTGAGGAGGCTATGCGAAAGGAAAATTTTTGCTATGAGCAGAACCGAAAAAGGGAAAGCATGCCAAACTAGAAGGCCAAGAGGTCTAATAATTTTAAACATAAAAAGAAAGGTTTCACATCTAACCACAATTTTGGGAATAATAACACACGTAACTTTCCTAATAATAATTTTCAAGGAAATAAAGGTAACTCACAGTCAAATCCTAATGGCCCTAGAAATAAAGAACCTACTAATAATCACAGCAACTACGTTAAGAATAATGAATGTAAAGAACCACTAAAGTGTTGGGATTGTAATGGACCTCATTATGCATCATTATGTCCTAAGAAAAAGAAGAATGTCAGCAACATTCATACAGTGCAGGAAGAGATGATTGTTGGTGAGTTAGCAAGGGAAATGCCCAGGATCAACGTGGCGGTGACGCGACGCTAGAAAACAGACATGCTGATTATCAAACTTCTATGGTGGAAGTAGAAGGTAAGCTGAATCAAACACCCATTTCTATCTTAATTGACCCAGGGGATAGCCCGAGTTATGTTTCTCCTAGTTTAGTAGAAAAATGCAATTTATCAGTAGAAAAGTTTACAAATTCATGGCTAGTTCAACTAGCTACAGGAGGAAAAAGAAAATTGATTAATTTTGTAAAAGACTGCACTGTATTTATGAATCAGTTTGAAACTTCTATTAAGATGAATGTACTTCCGTTAGGCTCTTATGACGTTTTAATTGGTATGGACCGGTTAGAACAACATAGAGTAGTTTTGAACTGTTTCAATAAAACTTTTACTTGCGTAAATAATGAAGGAGAAATAGTAACCATAACAGGAATTCCTAGGAAAACAACTATCAGGCAAATATCTGCCTTGCTATTAAAGAGAACTGTTCGGAAGGGTTGTAAAGCCTTTATTGTAAATGTAACTAATGAAGAACATATTAATAATGAAGATAAACTAAAACTGGAAGATATTCCAATCCCGAGGGGGTATTCGGATGTATTTCTGGAAGAAATTCTGGGACTGCCTCCGAAAAGGGAATTAGATTTCACTATTGAGTTGGTACCTGGTGCAGTGCCCAGCTCAAAAGCCCCTTATCGGATGAATATATTGGAAATAAATGAATTAAAATCATGGTTAAAAAAACTTATTAATAAAAAGTATACAACACCAAGCGTGTCTCCTTGGGGTGTACCTATCATTTTCGTTAAAAAGAAGGACGGTACTCTACGCTTATGCATTGACTACCATCAACTTAATAAAATGACCATTAAAAATAGATACTCGTTTCCTCGCATAGATTATCTGTTCGATCAACTACGTGGACCAACTGTATTCTCAAAGATTGATTTACTATCTGGTTACTATCAAGTTCGGATCAAAGATGAAGACATTTTTAAAACAGCTTTTAGGACCAGATATGGTCACTATGAGTTTGTTTTCATGCCATTTGGGCTCACTAATGCCCCATCTGTCTTCATGTGTTTAATGAATAATGTATTGCATAAGTATCTCAATAAATTTGTAGTTGTTTTCATTGGTGATATTTTAATTTATTCTAAGTCTAAAGAACAACATGAGGAGCACTTAATTTTTTCTTTATAAGTATTAAGGGAACATCAGCTTTATGCTAAACTTAGTAAGTGCGACTTCTTTAAGGATAAAATACAATACTTGGGCCATGTAATAACTAAATAGGGGACTCGGTTGATCCAGAAAAAATAAACTTGCAATTGAAAAATGGTCGGTCCCAAAGGATGTGACTGAAGTGCGATCATTCATGGGAATTACCAGTTACTATCGAAGATTCATTGAGGGGTTCTCAAGAATTGCAAATCCCATAACTTCTTTACAGAAGAAAGGAAAGAAATTCGAGTGGAATCAAAAGTGTGAAGAAAGTTTTAAGAAATTAAAAACATTATTAACTATTGCACCAATCTTAAGAATTGTTGATCCTAATAAGGACTTTGTCGTATGCACTGACGCATGCAACGATGGTGTAGGTGGGGTCTTAACTCAAGAAGGACACGTAATTGCATACAAGCCTAGGAAGCTTAAAATTCATGAGAAAAACTATGCTACTTACAATTTAGAGTTCGATGCCATCATACATGCTTTGAAGATGTGGCGCCATCACTTAATCTGAAGAAAATTTATGTTAATGACAGATAATAAGGGTTTAAAATATTTGTTGGATCAACCAAATTTAAATGCAGGGCAAGCTAGGTGGCTAGCTTTCCTTAGTGAGTACGATTTCGAGATCCAACATATTAAGGGAAAAGAAAATAAAGTCGATGATGCTCTAAGTAGAAATGCAATACTGAACTTTGTGGCAGCAATCAGCACTTATAAACTAGATTTAGGAGATCAGTTGGAGGAAGGGGTAAAATTGTATGAAAATTACCAGAAATTACAAGCTAAAGTGGCAGAAAATCTAACTGAAAGTTTAAGTAAAGGGTATAGTATAAATGAAAAAGGATTTATACTTTATAAAAATAGGTTGTATATACCTAATGTACCTAAAATTAAGATGTTGATTTTAAATGAAATACATAAGACCCCTTACTCAGGACATCCTAGTTATCAAAAGACTATAACCATGTTATGAAAATATTATTTTTGGCCAAATATGAAGAATAAACTGGCAGAATACATTTCCAAGTGCATTGAATGTCAACAGGTTAATACTGAACACCAACATCCAGCCGATTTATTACATCCATTACCCATCCCTAGCTGGAAATGGGAAATAAACAGTCTTGATTTTATTACAGGTTTACATAGAAATCATAATCAGAATGATTCGATTATGGTGGTCGTTGATAAACTCAGTAAAGAAGCTCATTTTATAACCGTAAATACCACCCACAAGGCTACTAACATTTTTGATATATTCATGAAACAAATATTTCGTTTACATGGAATACCAAAAGTTATAATTTCTGACAGAGATCCTAACTTTACGGGCAATTTCTGGAAATCTCTATTTAAAGGTTTGAATACTACTTTAAATTTCAGTACATCTTGTCATCCTAAGACGGATGGACAAACTGAAAGAGTGAATCAAATATTGGAAGATATGCTAAGAATATATGTTAGAGAACAACCAGGTAAATGGGAGGATTACTTACACTTGGTTGAATTTGATTATAACAACCACTACCAAGCTTCAGCAAAATACAGCCCATTTGAAATTCTGTACAGCATAAAGTGCAATACTCCCATCTCATGGAGTAACACAGTTGAGAGGTTAGTACTAGGACCTGAGCTATTAAAAGAGATGGATTTAATTGTAAAGCACGTGCAAGGTAATTTGAAGGTTGCACAAAACAGACAAAAAATTCATGTAGATATTAAACGAAATCAAAAAGAGTTCCATGTGGGTGAACATGTTTTCATAAAGGTAAGGCCTAAAAAGAGTTCTTTAAAGTTAGGAAGTTGTGTTAAGTTGACACCCCGATATTGTGGGCCTTTCGAAATATTATCCAGAATGGGACATGTGGCATACCAGTTGGATTTACCACCAAATTTAAAAGTTCATAACATTTTTCATATCTCTGTTTTAAAAATATATGTGC
Organism: Pseudotsuga menziesii; assembly: GCA_001517045.1. Classification (NCBI taxonomy): domain Eukaryota; kingdom Viridiplantae; phylum Streptophyta; class Pinopsida; order Pinales; family Pinaceae; genus Pseudotsuga; species Pseudotsuga menziesii. The sequence continues at coordinate 299,374 of LPNX010965174.1, read as the reverse complement.
ATGATGCTACTCATGTTATAAATTGAAATGATGTGCAGGTGAAACCAGAAGGATATTTTCTGGTGGAACCGGATTGTATCATTGATAAGAGGGAGATCTTGCTTTGGAATGGCACCATTGGGAAGGTGAAGGTGCAATGGAAGAACCTTTGGTCAGGTGAAGGTGCAATGGAAGAACCTTAGTCTAGAAAAAGCCACCTAGGAATTGGAGAGTCATATGCAGGCAGCATATCCAATTCTATTCTAGGGAAACTCTGAGGACAATGAATAAAGTAACATTGAGGACGATGTTATATTTAAGCGGATGTGTATGTCACATACCCCAAATTGAAAAAACATTTTATGTTTTAGGAGACATTATGTTTTAATTTTATTATAAAGTTTGTAATTATTGACCAAGTGGGGTCAAGGATAATTGTATTTAATTGCTGAATATTTTATTAATTAATAAATAAAAGATGAGACAACATCTTAAGGAGGTTGTTAAATGAGTGTCTACTCGCCACTTGGTGGAATAGGATGCGTTGAGAGAATATTGACACTTGGCAGCATCCTCAAACTACTTCTAGATGTTGCAGGAGGAAACTTCCATATTTTTGTGGTCATGTTCCCCAATAAAGTGGACCAAGAGCAGGTGGCTCATTAAATGAAAAAATAACCCAAAATACCTAGGCATGATAATAAAACTACCCATCGAATTCAGCTGAGCCTGCTCATTCTTTACTTGTGAAATTTCTGAGTGAAATTGGTGCACAAGAAATTCGATGGAGGGGACAAGCATAAGTGCTTAAGTGGAAAGTGTTGATTTGCTGAACTAGTGCACTTATTTTGGGATGAGTTCTTACTGCTACAGGAAGAAGTATTACTATTGATTACTCTGTGGAGTTGCAAGGGTTTATAAACCTATTCTCTCACCCAATTCTTTCAACCAGGTGGACCAGTAGACAGGCTCGGGGGTCCTAATATTTGCAGCTCAACTGTCTTCAGGAGTTGGTTGGGAGGAACGGGCTACTTAGGTTGTTGTCTCCTTTGCTATATTACCAGGTTCTAAATGTTATTTTTATTTTCTGTATGCAAGCATAGGAACTGAAAGGTATAAATTTAGGATTTGATGCCTCTATATGACTCATTATTTTGTGATTTAGTTAAATCTTTTATTGTTCCAAGATTGATAAATTCTGTTCAAATATGTTTTAGGAAGATTGAATTAGGGTTAGTTTTAAATTTTACTGATGAATAAATTACGTGGTTGTATTTCTCCACACCTCTAAAGAGGCAGTACTCTAGTACAGTAGGTGAAATTAAGTTTGATGATCAAATCAAATCAAAATGTGTAGGAATATGATTATTTACTTTAATATTTAGAGTTATTTAGAAGAAATATCCCTCTATTTCAGAAGTTTCCTTAGTTAAAATACTTCTGTTTAAAACATAAACATAAACTACCAAAAAAGAAGGTCTATTAAAAACCAATACACAGTTTGTGTAACTGTGTTCTTTTTAGCACAGTAAACACAATTGTCTTTAAGGCTTAAACTAATATAATTACATTTAATTATTAACTATTACAGAAACAGACAAATAAAGTAAGTAGGAACAACTTAGATTATATAAACAATATAATGAAATTATAGTAATAACTTAGGTTTTGCAAATAACAAATAAGTAATTTCAGTAATACTGTAAGTAAAACATCGGATATCAAATACATCAAAGTAAAAACAACAACAATGCAGAGTTTTAATTTAATATAAAAATACAAACCCTAATTAAGGAAAACTATCAACCAAGTCTTTCCTTCTTTTCTCTTTCCAGAATAGGGTATTTACAGTTTTATCCATTTACTAATTAATCAAATTATTCATTATATAATTATAATATATATATTATAATTTCCCTATATTAAATAAATTTTACACAAAAACAGAGTTTAGACTATTTATCATTTATACACTAAAATAAAATAAATTAAGATAAATTAAATTTTCCACATCAAATTTTCACAGTCGTGATCAGGTTGTAATGACAAACCCTTTTCCCTTTTATTATTTCTTATGTAAATCTTTAAATTAAAAATAAAACCCAGAAGCTAACTTTCACATTAAATTTTCACATAATAACCTCATTTTAACAAAAATCAAAATTATGGACATTTACAAACAACGAAATCCTTTCATCATCTATTATCAAATCATTCACCAGATACAGGTAAATAACAACAATGTTCTTTAAAATTTCATTAATCTAAGCTTAAAAAAAATAAAATATACAACACAGAAAACCACGATGCCCAAGTCTGTCAAAGACTCCTTTCTACCGGGCCAGTACACCCATTTTATTGTCAACCGTTACAAGTTAAAAACAAAATTTTTTATAAACTGCAAAACCCTAAGAAAAACATAAACAATCAAGTAGAACAGTTCTTCGGCCACACGGCCTTTACAAACAAAGCGTGGTTCAGACGCAGCTATGGGAAGGGAGCTCAAATATTTGTAAGACTTTATCTTTCCAAATCCCACACATCACCACAGAAGAAACCTCAGGCATGAAACCGAGGCTTACCCTGTTGTTTGAAAAGCATGGAGCCTTTTTCCTAAAGTATCCTTAGTCTTTTAGCTCATGGTAGTGAGATTTCACCTGTAGAAGAAGTCTGCACAAAACAAATTTAGAAATGTCAAGTTCTTTCTTAAAAAAAAAACCTGTTACAGTAAAGAATTTTTATGGCATTTGCAGAGAGAGTTAAATGAGTTTACCTGGTGATATTTTTTCCTCGACCGTGCAGTAATTTGTTTTTCACAGCAACCTTGGCTAAGGAAAACTTCATACCCTAGAAGTTGGGCAGGAGAAACCTAATCTAAGAACCTCGAAGAGAATGAGAAAGACACATTAAAATCCACAATTAAACCAAATCTCCCTACTATCAACGAAATCCACAAAGTAAGCCGTGAGTTTTAGAACCAAAAACCACACTGCTAATAATCAGAGGATTCAGCCTGGCTGATAAGTAGCTTAAGTCACTCACAGAGCTAAACGTTGGCATTGAAGGCCATCACTCATAGAGCTAAACAATGGCATCAAAATCCCATGAGGCCATGAGCCTGGCGACACTACTCACAGCAGTGAAAGGTTTGGTAAACAATGCAAGAATTTAGGGTTTGAACGATTATGTAGTAGGGTTTTCCAGCACATAAACCCTATCCACTAAACATTAGCCACGTGGTTTCCACTTAAAATTTAATTTGTGGGTGTTTCTCTATGGTTTCGAGAGCTTGGGTGAATCCTGCAAAAGGTTATACATAACCTTTGTCAATTTTTTGGTTGAAAACATATAAACACAAGATCTTTAAATATAGAGATGCTTTAGCATAGTTTTGTAAAGGTTTTTATAGTTTATTTTTTGCATAGATAGGGTTTATACTTATAACATATAAAAATCATATAGAGAGTATTATTTTATGCAAAGGTTTTTATTTTGTTTTGTTCTTAGGGTAATGAACTTTCCATCCCATAAATCAAAGCAATAATATTATCTACAAGCCTAAACAAGAGGTTTTAGATTTAGCCAACCTTGACTGTTGAACATGACAAGTTCAAACTTCAGCAGTATAGCAAACACACAAAGTTTATAATAACAATAAACGAAAAGAATGAGACATGCAGTACCTGTTTTAGTCAAAAACTTAAAAATTAAGTGATTACCCTAGCTTGATTTTACTGCTAACAAATTTAATTTATTGAGCCTGAAACTGGAAATAAAAGTTACCTGTAAAAAGACCTATAACAAGAATCATCATTTTCACTACATTAGCTTCAAGAGCTAAGTAATCCTTAGGCATGAACTGAAGTTCCTTCATTTAAGAAAGAGACAAACTTTAGTACATAGTAAACATACAGTTGTTTTCAGCTCATACTACTTCAGATCATTACTTACTAAATCAATCTTTCAATACTTAATTTTGAATGCAAATAATGAAGAATGAAATCTTAGAAATTAATAAAGGAATTTGTTTTAGTTTCTAGATTAGACCCTTTAGGATGTTAATTGTTAGCAATTAAGTTACTCTCTTTATCGATGATTTTAAACATTAATTGTCGCAAGAAAATTTTAAATTTTATGAAAATTTTGGGGTATTACATATGGTATCAAAGCACACGTTCAGACACTAGGCCTAAATGCAGATCAACCTGTGTAGACAAATAGTAAATAAAATCCATGCATACTGATTTATTATTTTTTTTAAATGTTATTACCATAGAAGAAAAAAAAATGAGCTAGAACTACAGGTATGGAAAGACTCGAGGAATATGCAGAGGAAGGTTCCCCATTAAATGAACAAAGTAATTCTAGAAAAGAACCGGTTAGAAAGAAATAACTAACAATTCTTCAGAATTATTACAAACTGTTAAAGATTTAAGAACTGAAATGGAAACAGTCAAAAAAAAGAACGAGATAATTCTTATAAGAGTTCAAGAGGAGCTGAATCAGAATCTACTAATGGACAAATTTTACAGTGAAGGGAAGGATAGACAAATAGGATCTGAAAATACAACCTATCAACATAAAAGTAAAAATTCCAAACATTCTAAAATTGAAAGTAGGTTGTCCTCTGAAACTTTAATTTGATTCACACAGGAGGAATCGCTAGTACTCTAGCGATAGTAGTGAAGATAATTACCAATCTAGAAAAAGAAAATATAATCATTTTGAGGAAATTTCAGGAGAATTTATGAAGATAAAACCACCAACTTTCAACGGTGAAACTAAGAAAGGGGAGGAAGCCGAAGCATGGCTGTCTAGAATGAAGAAGTATTTTCAAATCTATAATTACTCCAATTAGCTAAAAGCAAGAATGGACATTTACAAATTAACTAGAAAGGAAGATATCTGGTGGAAGGATATAAAATGAGTAAAGGTATTAAGGAAAAGAACATTAACTGTAGTACCTTTAAAAATTACTTTAAAAATAATTTTCTATCAGAACAATATTATGAAGAGCGAGCTAAAGAATTCTATGAACTGAAGTTGGGAACTATGAATATGAAGGAATTAAATAGTAAATTTTTAAGTTTACTACGTTACGTGCCTTACATTGTGGACGAGAATCCCAAGGTGCAGTGTTTTCTGAGTTGTTTACCTTCTCACATTAAAGATAGAATTGAATACGATAACCCTAAAACCCTTGAGGAGGCTATGCGAAAGGAAAAAAATTTCTATGAGCATAATCGAAAAGGGAAAGCATGTCAAACTGGAAGGCCAAGAGGTCTAATAATTTTGAACATAAAAAGAAGGGTTTCACATCTAACCACAATTTTGGGAATAATAACACACGTAACTTTCCTAATAAGAATTTCCAAGGAAATAAAGGCAACTCACAGTCAAATCCTAATGACCCTAAAAATAAAGAACCTCCTAATAATCACAACAACTACATTAAGAATAATGAACGTAAAGAACCAATAAAGTGTTGGGATTGTAATGGACCTGATTATGCATTAGTCTTCCCTAACAGAAAGAAGACCGTCAGCAACATTCATACAATGCAAGAAGAGATGATTGTTGGTGACTTAGCAAGGGAAATGCCCAGCATCAACGCGGCGCTGGAAAACAGGCATGTTGATTATCAAACTTCCATGGTGGAAGTAGAAGGTAAGTTGAATCAAACACCCATTTTTATCTTAATTGAACCAAGGGATAGCCTGAGTTATGTTTCTCCTACTTTAGTAGAAAAATGCAATTTATCATTAGAAAATTTTACAAAGTCATGGCTAGTTCAACTAGCTACAAGAGCAAAAAGAAAAGTGATTAATTTTGTAAAAGACTGCACTATATTTATGAATCAGTTTGAAACTTCTATGAAGCTAAATGTACTTCTGTTAGGCTCTTATCATGTGTTAATTGGTATGGACCAGTTAGAACAGCATAGAGTAGTTTTGAACTATTTCGATAAAACTTTTACTTGCGTAAGTAATGAAGCAGAAACAGTAACCGTAACAGTAATTCCTAGGAAAACAACTATCAGACAAATCTCTGCCTTGCAATTAAAGAGAACTGTTCGGAAGGCTTGTAAATCCTTTGTTGTAACTGTAACTAATGAAGAACAAATTAATAATGATGATAAACTAAAATTGGAAGATATTCCAATCCTGATGGGGTATTCGGATGTATTTCCGGAAAAAATTCTGGGACTGCCTCCGAAAAGGAAATTATATTTCACTATTGAGTTGGTACCTGGTGCAGTGCCGAGCTCAAAAGCCCTTTATTAGATGAATTTATTGGAACTAAATGAATTAAAATCATAGTTAAAGGTACTTATTGATAAAAAGTATATAAGACCAAGTGTGTCTTCTTGGGGAGAACCTGTCATTTTTGTTAAAAAGAAGGACGATACTCTACGCGTATGCATTGACTACCATCAACTTAATAAAATGACCATTAAAAATAGATTCTCGTTGCCCTGCATAGATGATCTGTTCGATCAGCTACGTGGACCAACTGTATTCTGAAAGATTGATTTACGATTTGGTTACCATCAAGTTTGGATCAAAGATGAAGACATTTTTAAAACAGCTTTTAGGACCAGATATGGTAACTATGAGTTTGTTTTCATGCCATTTGGGCTCACTAATTCCCCTGCTGTCTTCATGTGTTTAATGAATAATGTATTGCATAAGTATCTCGATAAATTCGTAGTTGTTTTCATTGATGATATTTTAATTTATTCTAAGTCTAAAGAAGAACATGAGGAGCACTTAAAAATTGTTTTACAAGTATTAAGGGAACATCAGCTTTATGCTAAATTTATTAAGTGCGACTTCTTTTAGGATAAAATACAATACTTGGGCCATGTAATAACTAAAGAGGGGATATCAGTTGATTCAGAAAATATAAAAGCAATTGAAAAATGGGTGGTGCCAAAGGATGTGACTGACGTGCAATCATTCATGTGGATTACCGGTTACTATCAAAGATTCATTGAGGGGTTCTCAAGAATCACAAATCCCATAGCGTCTTTACATAAGAAAGGAAAGAAATTCGACTGGAATCAAAAGTGTGAAGAAATTTTTAAGAAATTTAAAACATTATTAACTACTGCACCAATCTTAAGAATTGCTGATCCTAATAAGGACTTTTTCGTATGCACTGATGCATGCAACGATGGTCTAGGTGGGGTCTTAACTCAAGAAGGACACGTAATTGCATACGAGTCTAGGAAGCTTAAAATTCATGAGAAAAACTACGCTACTTACGGTTTAGAGTTGGATGCCATCATACATGCTTTGAATATGTGGCGCCATCACTTAATCGAAAAAAAATTATATTAATGACAGATAATAAGGGTTTAAAATATTTTGGATCAACCAAATTTAAAAACAAGGCAAGCTAAGTGGCTAGCTTTCCTTAGTGAGTACGATTTCAAGATCCAACATATTAAGGAAAAAGAAAATAAAGTCATTGATGCTCTAAGTAGAAATGCAAGACTGAACTTTGTGGTAGCAATCAACACTTATAAAATAGATTTAGGAGATCAATCGAAAAAAGGAGTAAAATTGGATGAAAATTACCAGAAATTACAAGCTAAAGTGGCAGAAAATCTAACTGAAAGTTTAAGTATAGGGTATAGTCTAAATGAAAAAGGATTTGTACTTTATAAAAACAAGTTGTATATACCTAATGTACCTAAAATTAAGCTGTTGATTTTAAATGAAATACATAATACCCCTTACTTAGGACATCTTGGTTATCAAAAGACTATAACCATGTTACAGAAATATTATTTTTGGCCAAATATGAAGAATGAACTAGCAGAATACATTGCCAAGTGCTTTGAATTTCAACAGGTTAAGACTGAACACCAGCATCCAGCCGGTTTAGTACAACCATTACCTATCCCTAGCTGGAAATGGGAAATAATCAGTCTTGATTTTATTACAGGTATACATAGAAATAAAAATCAGAATTATTCGATTATAGTGGTCGTTGATAAACTCAGTAAAGTAGCTCATTTTATACCCATAAATACCACCCACAAGGCTGCTAACATTGCTAATATATTCATGAAACAAATATTTCGTTTACATGGAATACCGAAAGTTATAATTTCTCACAGAGATCCTAACTTTACGAGCAATTTTTGGAAATCTCTATTTAAAGGTTTGAATACTACTTTAAATTTCAGTGCATATTTTCATCCTCAGACGGATGGACAGACTGAAAGAGTGAATCAAATATTGGAAGATATGCTAAGAATGTATGTTAGAACAACCAGGTAAATGGGAGCATTACTTACACTTGGTTTAATTTGCTTATAACAACCACTACCAAGCTTCAACAAAATACAACCCATTTGAAATTATGTACGGTAGAAAGTGAAATACTCCCATCTCATGGAGTAACCCAGTTGACAGTTTAGTACTAGGACCTGAGCTATTAAAAGAGATGGAGTTAATTGTAAATCAGGTGCAAGGTAATTTGAAGGTTGCACAAAACAGACAAAAAAGTCAAGCAGATCTTAAACGAACTCAGAAAGAGTTCCAGGTGGGTGAACATGTTTTCATAAAGGTAAGGCCTAAAAAGAGTTCTTTAAAGTGAGAAAGTTGTGCTAAGTTAGCACCCTGATATTGTGGGCCTTCTGAAATATTATCCAGAATGGGACAGGTGGCATACTAGTTGGATTTACCTCCAAATTTAAAAGTTCATAACATTTTTCATATCTATGTTTTAAAAAGGTATGTGCATGATACTACTCATGTTATAAATTGGAATGATGTGTAGGTGGACCCCGAAGGAGATTTTTTGGTGGAACCGGATTGTATCATCGACAAGAGGGAGATCTTGCTTCGAAATCACACCATTGGGAAGGTGAAGGTGCAATGGAAGCACCTTAGTCCAGAAGAATCCACATGGGAATTGGAGAGTCATATGCGGGCATCATATCTAATTTTTTTCCAGGGAAACTCTGAGGACAATGAATAAAGTAACATCGAGGACGATGTTATATTTAAGTGGGTGTGTATGTCACATACCCCAAATTGCAAAAACATTTTATGTTTTAGCAGACATTATGTTTTAATTTTATTATAAAGTTTGTAATTATTAACCAAGTGGGGTCAAGAATAATTGTATTTAATTGCTGAATATTTTATTAATTAATCAATAAAAGATGATACAACAGCTTAAGGAGGATGTTAAATGAGTGTCTACTATCCTCTTGGTGGAATAAGCTTGGTTGAGAGCAGATTGAAACTTGGCAGCAACATCAAACTACTTCTAGCTGTTGCAGGAGGAAAATTCCCTATTTTTGTGGTCATGTTCCCAAAGAAAGTGGAACAAGAGCAGGTGGCTCATTAAGTGAAAAACTGACCCAAAAGACCTAGGCATGTTGATAAAACTACCCATCGAATTCAGCTGAGGCTGCTCATTCTTTACTTGTGAAATTTCTTAGTGAAATTGGTGCACGAGAAATTCGATGGAGGGGAGAGGCAGAAGTGATTGAGTGGAAAGTGTTGATTTGCTAAACTAGTGCAGTTGTTTTGGGATGAGTTCTTACTTCTACAGGTAGAAGTATTACTGTTGATTACTCTGTCAAGTTGTAGGGGTTTCTAAACCTATTCTCTCACCTAGTACTTTCAACAAGGTGGACCAGTAGATAAGCTTGGGGGTCCTAAGCTTTGCAGCTCAGCTGTCTTCAAGAGTTGGTTGGGAGGAACGAGCTACTTAGGTTTTTGTCTCCTCTACTATATTACCAGGTTCTAAATGTTATTTTTTTTCTTTATGCAAGCATAGGAACTAGAAGGTATAAATTTAGGATTGTATGCCTCTATATGACTGATTATTTTGTGATTTAGTTAAATCTTTTATTGTTCCAAGATTGATAGATTCTGTTCAAATATATTTTAGGAAGATTGAATTAGGGTTAGTTTTAAATTTTACTACTGAACAAATTACCTAACTGTATTTTTCCACACCTCTGAAGAGGTAGTACTCTAGTACAATAGGTGAAATTAAGTTTTTCTAATCAAATCAAATCAAAATGTGCAGGAATATGATTATTTACTTTAATCTTTATAGAGTTATTTAGAATAAATATTCCTCTATTTCAGAAGTTTCCTTAGTTAAAATTTATCTGTTTAAAACATAAACATAAACTACCAAAAAAGAAGGTCTATTAAAAACCAGTAGACAGTTTGTGTAACTGTGTTCTTTTTAGTACAGTAAACACAATTGTCTTTAAGGCTTAAACTAATATAATTACATTTAATTATTAACTATTACAAAAACACAAAAATAATGTAAGTAGGAACAACTTAGATTATATAAAAAATATAATAAAATTATAGTAATAACTTAGGTTTTGCAAATAACAAATAAGTAATTTCAGTAATAATGTAAGTAAAAATATCAGATATCAAATACATTAAAGTAAAAACAACAAAAATGCAGAGTTTTAATTTAATATAAAAATACAAACCCTAATTAAGGAAAATTGGCTATCAAGTCTTTCCTTCTTTCATCTTTTCAAAATAGGGTATTTACAGTTTTATCCATATCCTAATTAATCAAATTCTTCATTATATAATTATAATATCTATATTATAATTTCCCTATATTAAATAAATTTTACACAGAAACAGAGTTTAGACTGTTTATCATTTATACACTAAAATAAAATAAACAAAGATAAATTAAATTTTCCAAATCAAATTTTCAGAGTCATGCTTGGGTTGTAATGACAAACCCTTTTTCCTTTTATTATTTCTTAAGTAAATCTTTAAATTAAAAAGAAAACCCAGAAGCTAGCTTTCACATTAAATTTTCACATAATAACCTCATTTTAACAAAAATCAAAATTATGGACATTTACAAACAGTGAAATCCTTTCATCATATTTTATCAAATCATTCACCAGATACAGGTAAATAACAACAAGGTTCTTTAAACTTCCATTAATCTAAGCTTAAACAAACTGAAATATACAACACAGAAAACCACGATGCCCAAGTCTATAAAAGACTCCTTTCTACACAGGCCGGTGCACCCATTTTACTGTCAATCGTTACAAGTTAAAAAAAAAATGTTTATAAACTATGAAACCCTAAGAAAAACATAAAAAAATTGAGCAAAACAGTTCTACGGCCACACGGCATTTACAAACAAAACTTGGTTCAGACGCAGCTATGGGAAGGGAACTCAAATCTCTGCGAGACTTTATCTTTCCAAACCCCACACATCACCACAGAGTAAGACTCAGGCATGAAATCAAGGCTTACCCAGTTGTTTGAGAAGCGTGGAGCCTTTTTCCTTAAGTATCCTTTGTCTTCCAGCTCACGGTAGCGATATTTCACCTATAGAATAAGTCTGCATAAAAAAAATCGAGAAATGTCAAGTTCTTTCTTCAAAAAAAACCTGTTACAGTAAATAATTTTTATGGCATTTGCAGAGAGAGTTAAATGAGTTTAACTGGTGATATTTTGTCCTTGGCCGCGCAGTGATTTTTTTGCACATCAACCCTGGCCAAGGAAAATTTCATACCCTGGCATTTGGGCAGGAGAAACCCAATCTAAGAACCTCGACTAGAATGAGAAAGCCATAGTAAAAGCCAGGACGAAACCAAATCTCCCTACCGTTAACGAAATCCACAAAGTAAGTCGTGAGTTTTAGAACTAGAAACCACACTGCTAATAATCAGAGGATTCAGCTCGGCTGATAAGTGGGTTAAGTCACTCATAGAGCTAGACGTTTGCATCGAAGGCCATCACTCACAGAGCTAAACAATAGCATCAAAGGCCCATGAGGCCATGAGCCTGGCGGCACTACTCACAACAACAAAAGGTTTGGTAAACAATGCAAGAATTTAGGGTTTCAACGATTATGTAGTAGGGTTTTCCAACAAATAAACCCTATCCACTAACCATTAGCCATGTGGTTTCCACTTAAACTTTAATTTGTGGGTGTTTCTCTATAGTTTTGAGAGCTTGGGTGAATCCTGCAAAAGGTTATTTATAACCTTTGTCAATTTTTTGGTTAAAAACATATAAACACAAGATTTTTAAATATAGAGATGCTTTAGCATAGTTTTGTAAAGGTTTTTATAGTTTAGTTTTTGCATAGATAGGGTTTATACTTATAATATATAAAAATCATATAAAGAGTATTAGTTTATGTGAAGGTTTTTATTTTGTTTTGTTCTTAGGGTAATGAACTTTCCATCCCATAAATCAAAGCAATAATATTATCTACAAGCCTAAACAAGAGGTTTTAGATTTAGCCACCCTTAGCTGTTGAACATGACAAGTTCAGACTTCAGTAGTATAGCAAACAAACAAAGTTTATAATAACAATAAATGAAAAGAATGAGACATGCAATACCTACTCTAGAAAAAATTAAAAATTAAATGATTACTCTAGCTTGATTTTACTGCTGACGAATTTAATTTCTTGAGCCTGAAACTGGAAATAAAAGTTACCTGTAAAAAGACCTGTAACAAGAATCATCATTTTCACTGCATTAGCTTCAAGAGCTAAGTAAGCCTCGGGCATGAACTGAAGTTCCTTCATTTAAGCAGGAGACAAACTTTAGTACATAGTAAACATACAGTTGTTTTAAGCTCATACTACTTCAGATCATTACTTACTAAATCAATCTTTCAATACTTAATTTTGAATGCAAATAGTGAAGAATGCAATCTTAGAAATTAATAAAGTAAATTGTTTTAGTTTCTAGATTAGACCCTTTAGGATGTTAACTGTTAGCATTTAAGTTACTCTCTTTATCGATGATTTTAAACATTAATTGTCGCAAGAAAAATTTTAAATTTTATGAAAATTTTTGAGTATTACATGACCCTCATCTTCTGAATCTGAAACATTAGTAATAATATCATCATCTTCAAATGGAAATGAAAGAGAGGTTATACCTTCTTCTTCTTCAACTTGTTCTGGATCATGCACCTGATCTTCTTCAAATTGCACACTGCGCTCTATGAAGCAATTTTTGGTTGCAAGATCCATCAATTTGTATTCCTTAGCTTCATCAACATATATCAGCATTATACATTCTCTACTCTGGGCCTAGAAGGATTTTCTCCTATTAGTAGGGATTATGGCCCAAGATTTGGAGCCAAAAACTCTCAAATGTGAGACATTGGGCTTACGTCCCATCAGTGCTTCGAAAGGAGTGGCCCCAATCATTGATTTGTGAGGAGCCCTATTAAAGATATACAAAGCAAAATTGACTTACTTATCCCATGAATAAGGAGGAAGGTTTCTTCTTTCGAGAAGGCATGTAGCCATCTCTTTCAAGGATTTGTTCTTCCTTTCAGCCACACCATTCTGTTGTGGTGTGTATGGGAATGAGTGTTCCATTCGAATGCATGGTTATGCACATAGCTTCTCAAATTCTCCTTTGACATACTAACCTCCATTTTCATATCTAAATGACTTGATCTTCTTTTTGAGAGTGTTCTCAACTAAGTCTTTGAAGACTTTGAAGGTCTCAAATACCTTAGACTTTTTCTTCAGAAAGTATACCCAACAATACCTTAAGAAATCATCAATGAAGGTCAAAAAATGTCTGGATCCATTCATATATGTTGTAGGCATCAATCCAGAGACATCACTATGTATTAGATCTTGTGTGGAGGCAGCTCTTGTTGCCTTCCCAACCTCATATCTTTTCTTTGGATGCTTCTCTACCAAGAAACCAGTGCACACTCCTTCAAAATATTTGATGAGAGTTAAGCCCTCAACCAACATGTCATTGTGCAGCTGTTGGAGATGCTTTAATTTCAGGTGGCCAAATATTTCATGCCACATCTTGCTTGTGTTATTGGCATGAGTCAATAAGGCACTCAAATATGAAGTATGAAGGAAGTGGGAAAAATCATATGCCTTGAAGTCATGATTAGCAACTCCTTTCGCTATCGGATTTCTAGTAGAAACCTCAGATATCTCCACTGTGTCAAGATCAAATGTGACTCTCTTGGGAGAGCCATTATGTGTCATCTGGTATACAAAAAATAGGTTTGTTGCAAGGGAGGGAACATAGAGCACATTTTGGAACTCTCCATGCTCAATTTTAATGGAACCTTTTCTGACAGCTGGTATCTATCAATCATCTCCCATATGCATGCTTGGTCCTCGAGAGAGATCCATATAATTGAAGGATTCTTTGGAGGAAACCATGTGGTTGGAAGCTCCTTAATCAATCAGATAAGCCTTTGACTGAGTGAAGCCTTCTTTCAAATCATGGCACCTATCATGTTCTCCAGTCTGGTTTCCAGCTTCAGACTTATTTTCTCCTTGAGGAAGGGAAATGTTTTTTTGTTCAAAGAGATTAGACATTTGGTCAATGGTATTCTTCATACACTGACTTTCTGGATGAAATCCTCTCATGTAGTAAGAGCATTTATCTTTTTCAAACTTTTTTTTCTTTTCTTGGAACCAAAGGCTCCATCTGAATGATTCAACTTCTCCTTGGGCTTCGAATCAGTATTATTCTTCTCTTTACCTCATTGCTTCCCTTTTGCTTTTGCATTATTAGAGTCTCTATCTAAGAGGGCCTGATTCTTAGAGGCTTTGATCACTCCTGCCTGAATCAGCTTATATTGTTCCTGCATCAGTGATTCTGAGAAGGAATCTAGGTATGGCATTCACCAATTTGGAGTGGTTAGCCTCCCATAGTGGAAATTTGAGACAAAAACTGAAAACTCTGAGCCAAGTTGCTCAGAATCAAGAGCACCAATTGCTCTTCCTTCTTCTCAATCCCACACTGCTTGCATTGCATGAATAGGGACTTGAATTTAATGAAGAATAGTTGTATTATGTCAAAGTTACTGGGTTGTAGTGCTATCAGCTTATTCTCCAAGATATGGTCCCTTATCTCATCTTGTTTTCCAAACAATGATTCGAGCTTATCTCATACTTCTTCCAGGGTGTTGATTCCATCAAAATGGAACAACAACTCCATAGAGATGTGGATGCACATATATCCAAAATCTTCATCAATCTTATCCAGCTGTTTCAATTTTTCAATATATTATTTTGGTTCGACTGCTCTACCCATGGTCATCCTATACAAGCCTTTGATGCACACTGAAATATGCATATATTCCCTTCAATCAAGATAATTTAAGGGTCTAAGGATTGTGGGAGGGAGAGTTCTTGAATTCTCCATTTCAAAACTATATTGATCAATAATTATTCAAGAAATATTTGAGTGTACTTGCAAAAACATTGCAAAAAACTTCAATTCGCTAACATGTCATATCAAACACTCTCCACTTTGACATGTGAACTTTATCTGAGTCCATCACACTTGGAGAGACTTCTCTAGACATAATCCATAGGGATAAATGCAATTATTCTAGGAATTATGTGGGAACTCAATGGCTTTCGGTGCAAGCACGGAAGTTTGTGAGGTTTTTTGTTGGCTTGAACATAGGCTCTGATACCATGTTAAATTTAATGAACCATGGATCTTCAGGCCTTATTGAAATCAATCTAAAAAGAAGGATACAATAGAATTAACAATTCAATATAAATTGATCAATGGATTCATGACAAAAATTTCATACTCATCTGACAAGAATTGGTCAGAATATTATTACATTGATCATCGTTAATGTTATTGTAATACAATAGGCATACAATAGGCAAAATTTGAATACCTTTGGGAGGATTCAATTCACCAACTCAAACTGGCTCATGCACTAACTCAGTGTGAGAAAAATCAACAATGGATCTCACTAATGTAACTCTGGATAACTAAATCAGTCTACAACTAGTTAACTAATGACGGTAGGTGAACAAAGGTGCCCACACTCCCTTGAATCATGAAAAGTGGCGTTAGGCTAACTGATTGTGATCTAAATGATGGTAATTTGATCATAACTGAACATAATTGATTACCTACCAAGGTCAACTAAAGGATACTATTGGTGACACTTAGAGTGGGTTCCTAAATTATAGGGATTGGTCCCTAGGGAACCTAAACTCATGCATGAAGGTGCAATAAGTGGTAGGTGTATCCTATGTGTGTCCCCCATACACTGGTAAAGTGATGATGACCTCCTAAGTTAGTAAAATAGACCAAATAGACTATGTGCAAAATGGGAGGATTAATTAATCCTAACAACCCCCTTAATCCTAAATTTGGAACCTAGGACCTGGAGACTAGGACAAAGTTCACCCATACAATCTNTACAATCTAGATAAAATAAAAATGACTGCTTAATAAAAAAGGAAACGGGGAAAACCTCATGGGAAACCCCCCCCCCCCTCAAAATAAGGAGGAAAATCAGGAACAATAGATAAGTCAAGCCTTTACACCAAGGAGGGATATGAGGTAAACAAATATCTTTCCAGTCAAGCACTTGGTAAAAATATCTACAGTCTGCACCTTTGTAGAGTAGTAATGCAATGTGATAGCCTAGGGGTTCCTAGTTCATCTCTAAGTCTTTGGAGTTGACCTAGGGGGTTTTGAAGTGCCAAGTCAAGCCTTCCAACCATTATTGCAAGGAATTTCATATTTGAAGGTGAAATTAGTCCCAAAATGCAGCATTCATCTGTAAAAGTAAGTGTTCCCTAGAGGGGATTGAGCCTCCTTTGGGTGGCAATCACCAGGAGGTACTTTTTGGGTGTTTCCATGGTCTATTTTTTTTTTTGCTACAAGTTTATGTTGTTTGTTTTTACTGTAGAAAATTGATTTATTTTGTTATTTAATCATCATCAAGTTTTATTGATCCTAATCCCTCCAAGTCATTAAGCATTTATTGAATATCTTGTCGAATCCATCAAGGCATTGGTCTACTCATACAATGAGAAGGTCTTATAGAGATAGAGTTGTTCTCGTGGAATTTATTACAAGTCTATTTTGAACTATAATTGGGAACCCTCTCATGGGCCAAGATAATTCCTAAATATAGGGGAGATTACATTCTGGTGACATTGGGTGCATCTACTTAAACTTTTCCAATCTTAGCACTAGTCATTGTGACCTAATCGAAAGGGTGCTAATTTGTGAGGTAACACTATTGATTGACCATTGGTGAGGATACATATCTCATATTTGAAGGGTTTTGGGTGAGATGTTTCTCCCTCCTTACTCCTTTGTTGTCTTATCTATGGAATATTCTCTTACATCTTACATCTACATGAAACTAATACTTCATGATAGGGTGAACCTCATTAGTAAAGTTTTGATGTGGAACTTTAAATTCCCTACTAGTATTCCTTATTTTCATTTTCAGCAATGTTAAGTTATTCTCATGGTATGCATATTGTAGCCCTTGTAGTCTTAACCCATTATTAAATTTCCCTCTTGGATTTGCCTCTTGACTCCATTTTCCCATGTTTGGATTGACACTATTTATCCCTTGTTTGGATTGACACCAACAACATTTTTCTAAATATACTATCTTATATCACATTATGCCTCATTTTTTAGCTTTGATAATCCTATTTCCTAGGGATGCCCCCTGTTATGGAGAATATTTCATATGGATTGGGGTAGACCACAACAGACAGGATGACACCAGAAATGAACCCATTTCAAAGCATGCTACATATATAAACAAAACTAACACTAAGGGACAAGAAGTGTGTCTTATTCCAGACTTTCAAAGTAGATACCTATTGAGATTTCAATCAAACATGTACCTACAAATTGTCCTCAACAACAAAAAGATATACAAGCATGATATATGTAAGGCGTTAGAATCTAATCTAGCATGTTAAATTCCAATACATAAACAAAGTAATTACATCCATGGATAAGAATATTCATAATTACACATGCAATGGAGAATAAATGGGTATTTCTATTAATATGAACAGAGATACAAATGACAACCTATGTTGACACCTCGTCGAAATCGAGAAACTAAGTCCCTCCACCTGGGCCTCCACCACTTCAATCCCCCATACAAAGGCAAGCTCACAAAGACAAATGCAAGCTTGGGAAATAACACTAATGGTTGCTTCAAGGACAAAGGGATGTAGAATCAAGTATATAAGAATGGGGCACAATTCCACTATAGTATCTTTGATCTCCAAAGTTCTTCCCCCTTTCAATGCTTCACAATAGGTTAATATATAGCCCCTGAATGGGAATAGAAGGGTCGAAATGGAGCGTTTCTCAGCATATGGAAGGCCAAGGATCAATTCATTTGTTACTTGATGGGGGGGGAACTCCAAATTTATTTATTTTTTAGCATAAATCCTCATGTACGCAGGCTTTAATGGTGCAAGCTATGTATATGTTGGTTGTAGACTTGTGACCCGTGTATATATATAAATGTCTTTTTAAGGGTTCCACTGGAGCATCAGGTTAGTGGTGAGTGAATGGGTTACAAAGAGTATCCATAGGGATAGGGATAGTCCATAAAAGCATGATGTATCATGTGTGGAAAATCAAGCTATAACATATTCCCCCTAATGTGTGAGGTCAAAGGGATACATGATGGTCGAAATACATTATAATAGTCCCAGGAGTGGAGTAATGAAGACCCCAGTGGAAAAAATAGCCACTCATCAGTATAAAACAATGGTAGATCTATACACATGGACAAAGATATAAAGTATACATAGCAGTCTCGGATACAAAACAGTACAATGGCCATGAATAGGCATAATAAACATATGTCATGAGTGGTCATCGCCATGTACAATATACAGTGAAGTAAGGTCTCCATACTGAATGAAGACCTCAAATGGTACATTGGAATCTGGTCATGAGAGTTAAAATCTCATAGGTACTGGCACGATCAAGGAGGTAGCATAAATGGAATGCCACCAAGCTCGGATGTCTTCTACACAAATCGTTGCTATTATATGTCACATCACGCAAATAAAGATGTTGTAGTCGAACATGATGGACAATCCTTTGATTACTGGTCATTGATGTATATCATTAACATATGTGAGATATCCCACTGATAATGATAACGAGAAGCAAGGTACAGAGTGCAAATAAAAAAGTGTGAATAGATGTGTTGAGGTCAAACACTTGAGAGAATCCATCGATCAAGGGACATTGATGCATTCCTAAATCTGTTGATGGAAATAGAACCTACCACTGATGACTGCAAGTCTCAAGGCATTCGATGGAATCTATATCCCTATTCCAGAATAATGGTTTGAAGTCGATGGAATGAAATCCCTAGAAGGAGGGAATTAAGGAATCCCCCATCAACCAACATGAGGTACAAAGCAACGCTGGATAATTTTGAAGAACTCACACAAAAAAGATCTCCATGAAACAGTAACAAATGTATTGGGAATGGTCAACATGCAGAGATGAGATAACTGAGGAATGGTTGACTCAGGCTAAAACTTCCATTGAACAAAATCATAAGCCAAACGAAGACTCATATGCAGCATAGACTCAAAATGCATACTAGGACAACTTTGTGACACAAGAGGAATCAATAGAGGCTTCATAAGAACTGGAAGCATAAACAGTCAGTGGAGAAAAGTCATAATAATGATTACATATCCTAAGGTCATACTAGTAACCCAACCAATGGATGAATGAATTGTACTCTGTTCGAAGGCGGAACGACATGACAACTGACAATATAAAGTGATATCATTTCCCATCCATAGTTTTATGTTTTATGATTTTTTTTTGTCTTTTTCATATTTGACAAGCTTGAAAAAGAATAAAATTTCATATAGTATACTAAGGAGGAAACGAGTGTCACGGGAAAGCAAACTAGTTCCAAGAATTGGAACATACCTATGCTCAATGCAAGGAAGCATATGCAGGATAAGAACACTCGGGGGGTGTCTCCTCTAGGAACGGGATAATCAAGATGAAAAATATATATGATATCCTCTGCTTCGCTAGGATTGAAACAATCTTGGGCTATATGGATTATAAAATTGAAGAAAGGAACCAACATAAAGCTCAATACTAAAAGAAAACACATGAAAATGAAATTACAACTGGATATAAACAGGAGTCCTGATAGGATATGGATAGCATAAATTTCAAGAAAGAGTATGAATTTTTTGCTCGAAGGCATGGTGGGACTACAAGGGACTCCCAAACCTACGGGAGGATGCTCAGCATGGGCACCAAATGATAAAGCGGGATTTAACTAGGGTATCCATGATAAGGAAATCTCTACCACTTACGTAACGACCCTTCTAGTAGCAGTATGAAAGTTTTGTGACATCACGAAGTGGGTTTGTACCTATGGTTAAGGTGACATGGACAAAGGATAGTGCAGAATGCATGCGAAAAAATGGTCCTACCCTATATGCTAGTTTAGTGTTATACCTGCCATAGGCATGAACAAGCCAAAGTCTCGACGAAAGTGTACAAAAAATGGACCCTACACAATGACATTAGTCCAAAAACAGTTGCACAAACTCAGTAGAGAACCAAAACTATAGGATATAGGGATGATTGATCATGAGAAAAACATTCAAAGGAATCGGTGATATGGACAATGGAACATAAGATGGAATGTAATATATAGACCCAACGCTCACGTATCCACTACCGCCCCCATGAGAGTGGGTGCTAGTGTTAAGACTGGATGAAGGAAGTGAAAATCCTCCCACAAATGGAGTAGAAGGTGGAATATGACCAATTCCAAATCTATGTGCAAGGTAAGGGGTTTTGGTGACCCCCAGTCCAACACGAGGGTCCGCACAAGGACCGATGTCAAGCAATGGGATAGTAGTAGTGATATCCAGCATGTCAAATGTAAATGGACCTGTGCTAGAGGGAGTAGATTGAGTCTCAATACTTGACCTCTTGGAGGAAAACTTCCTATGGGCAGCTATAAAATATGACAGTTGGGGTCTTGTAGTATGGGAAGTACCAACCCCACGAGGGTCAGTATAAACCGTAGTTTTGGGTTTCCATATGGTTCCTCCCCCTAATCTAGATGATGGAGAATAGGGGGACTCTGGGTTCTCAAATATAGTACTCATGGAGAGAATTGTATGTGAATCACAGTGTACTAAAGGTTTCCTAGAATAGATAGTCCTCTTCCGAAGAGGAGGAGAATGGTTACAAGGCGATAATACTTCTAATCGTCAATATCGACAAGGTGCTGAAAACAAATCCACAATGACTCCACAAAATAACAAAGACTCAACTAATTACAATCCCTAAATCCAACTAGCACACAAAGAGAACACCCCTAAGAAAACTTGGTCAGATGCAAACAAGCAGAGAGGGAGGATAAGTGAGGTCATGAATGCACCAGGTGTGTCTCTTTGAGGAGATCCCGAAGACTCCCATACACTACCAGGAGGTGTGTAACGAATTATAATGGTCCTCGGCTTCAATGCATATAGCAACTGTGTTTTTTGACCCCTACTTGGCCAGGACACTTGAAAACTAGCCTCTACAAGTACCCCCTATGATACCTAGGCAAGGAAACTAAGGTCGCCCCAATATAACCAAGGTGCAGGCAGACAATTGTAGGTGGGATATACCATATGGGAAGGGTAACAAATCTTGAATCTTGAAAGAACCAAACGTACCTCAAAATCCCCCAGATACGAATAAGATCCTAAGAATATCTCCTCGTGCTTAACTATTGTGTAAGAGGAGCCTCCTTAGAACACTAATTATACCAAGGATTTCACTTCTCACCTGGACAAACACCTAGTTTTTGTGTTTCATGGTCTTGGAAATATTTACTCATAACACCCTATTCCAACAATCTACAATCCTAAGCTTGTTGATGCACCTCTATTAGATAAAAATATGTACTCATTTTTAATTTAAGCGTTAATTTTAATGGTTGTGATTACTCAATGGTAATGAATGTGCAACTAGTGATGTTAGGAATCATCAATGAAGTAAATATGCACACCTAAAAAACAATGCCAAGTGTAACTTGTTTTTAATCATGACAAAGGAGTAGGCCACTACACGTAATGTAAAATTTCATTTCAAATTCCCATTCAATCATTCCTATATGAAATCCTAATCACTAATCCATCTAAGCAAACCTAATACAAGTACCAAATCAATGAGTATGCACAATGCGATAAACATGAAAAGTAAAAATATTTTTGTATTTTCACTGTAAATGCAATGAAAATTCACTAAGCAGACCCTACAAATTATCAGACCATGTAGCAAGCAACAAACAAGCCAAGCAAGACAATGAGGCCAAGAATTCCAATGCACTAATAATAAAACAAAAAGGAGATAAATGACAATAATAGATTTCAAAGAAAATCAATGAAAAGGGCATCTCTGGTCACAACAGAAGTAGTCAACATGCAGCACAGGAACCCAAGAAAACTCAACAATATTCACAACCCACCCAAAACCTACACACATCGAATTCTCAAGCAAAATGAGATATTTACATGACTGTTCAAGGAACAGTAGTGTATGTACATGACTATATGTACTGCATCCCATGTACATATGCAACTATATGTACTGCATCCCACGTACATACGAGACTTTAATTTCTATGACCCATGTATACAAAGGAAGAAGTGGTAAAAAATAAGGTAAGATCCAAATTACTTCAAGTCACTACCGATAACTCAACCAACTACTGAACGCAACGCAGAAACACAGAGAAACAAAGATAAAATCAAGCCAATCATGCACCCAAACCCCAACAAAAAGGATTCCCCAATGGAGTCGTAAATTATGTTACGGAGAAGATTTCCTATGGCATGGGGTAGACCACAACAGACAGGATGACACCAAAAATGAACCCATTTCAAATCATGCTAAATATATAAATGAAACTAACACCAAGGGACAAGAAGCGTACCTTATTCTAGATGTTTGAAGTAGATCCTCATTGATTTTTCAACCAAACTTGTACCTACATATTGTCCTCAACAATAACAAGATATACATGCATGATATATGTAAAGAGTGAGAATCTAAGCATGTTAAATTCCAATACATAAACAAAGTAATTACATCCATGGATAGGAATATTCATAATTACACATGAAATGGACCAGAAATGGATATTTCTATTAATATGAATAGATATACAAATGACAACCTATGTTGGCACCTTGTCCAAATAGAGAAAGCGAGTCCCTCCACCTGGTCCTCCACCACTTCAATCCTCCATACAAAGGAAAGCTCACAAAAATAATTGGCAAGATTGGGAAATAACACTAATGGATGCTTCAAGGACAAAGGTTACTCAATATCTAAATACATTTAGCATCATAACATCATAACCATAAGCAAAGGATCAGTGAAAGAAAGACAAGCACAACCACACAAAAGAACACAGATATTTATCCTGGGAAACCCTCGTGGGGGAGAAAACCCAGCAAAAATTCCTATTTATAGAATTCGACCAAGTACAGTGCAAAACCCCAGCAATAAGAATAGTTTCTCATCTTCCACAATATACTCTCTCTCTCTCTCTCTCTCTCTCTCTCTCTCTCTCTCTCTCTCTCTCTCTCTCTCTTACGCAATGCTTGAGTGCGAGGTGTGGCTAAATGAGAGAGGTGTCTCACCTATTTATATTCATCGGGTGAGTGGCTCAAATAACTAACTAGGTGTTAATGCTGCAAATATTACCCCAAAAAAAATTTACATTTTTAGGGCCCCCCTTTAAATTCTTATCTTTTTGTTTTACTTAGTCCCTTTTTGCACTGTGAAAGCCATAATTCATGACTCGGTTCCACCCTAAGCAAGCTCGAAAAGTTTGTTTTTTGTCACTTAGAGAGAAAGTTTTGTTGACCTGATCCAGCGGGTGGATTTTGATGTTTGATCTGATGCAGTGGGTGGATTTTAAAGTTTGAGATGATACAGTGGATGGTTTTCACTTTTTGACAAGCGCCTTTCGACCTATTTTTGATCTAATTCATGGGAATATTTCTTGAGTTTTTCACCGACACAGCGGAAGCTTTACACTTTTATCGTCAGAACTTTTCCCAGTTTTTTTTTTATTCGTTGCGTCAGGTTTTATTTCAATATTTTTACGCAACAATGGAAAGGTTCTACTTTCCCCACCCAACTTTTACCATTGTTTTATTATGTTTATTTCCCGCTACGTCGGAAACGTTTTCATCTTTTGGCCGCAACAACAGATATGTTTTGCGTTTTCATCCAACGATCTTCTTGTTGAAGCTGCAATTTACTTTGTGAAGGGTTTTTTGAGTTCTAACCGCAACCAACAGAGAGGTATTTCTTTTATGGTTGGTCTCCTCCATCGGTTTTGTTTATCTAGAGAGGGTCGATAGTAGCAGCAAGGTTATGATTTCTAAGCCGCCATTGTCGAATATTTTTCCACCTCACGCACCAATTTGGTGCCTCTGATGTTCTTTATTCTTAGCGCCATTACAGTGTTTATTTCACACTCATGCGATGTAACTTTTAACCTACCACATTGACGGTTTTTCCCCATTTTTCTAGATATATAGTTTGTGGGTTTTGGCCATTTTCACATGATTATTGAAAATCATTAAGCCTGTGGATTTTCACCTGTTCTGGATGCCCATTACGAATTGGGAGGCCACCATATGGAGCTTACGTCGGTTTTGCGCACCACATTTTTCAACAATCTTTGAGTTTAGCCTACTAGGTAGGATATGATCCGTTTACATATTTTTGGTTGGTAAGATTGGTTAGGTTATGACCTGTCATAGTTTGATAAATAAAACGTTTAGGTGTCATTGCAAGGCTAGGGTTGTCATGTTGCCGTTGATTTTAAAAGAGCTTTCTCTTAAACCTCTCATTTTTTATTCATCCATCTAGATCTTGACCTAGCCTTAGTTGTTCTACCTGCTCCCAAGCTACCCCTGTTGTTTCTTTTTAGTCATGGTTTGCTCACAACATGAGATGTGTAATGATGAATCTCAGATGGCCTGAGTTTTTTGCTGGCCATTTCTTACTTGGTTCATGTTTTTATGCAGTGATAGAGTTTTGCAAGACTTTAAGCCATGCGAGCCTTGCACATTGTGGTTTTCTTCTACCATGTCTCCTTGCCGAAGGTTTTGACCCGAGATGTCTACACCTTAGAGTCACCACGATTGTCTCTGGTTTGTTTCCCGCGGACTGTAAGTCTCATAGAAGGGTTGTGTGTAAAGGAGGTTTTGATAAAAACCCAGAGTGTTCCCGTGAACGATGATTTACGCTTGATTGACTCAGGCAGAGCTTGCTTTCAGGCTAGGTTTTTTTCCCGGTTTGACCTTACTAGGATTTCCACCCCTTTTTCGAGTGTGTTGGAGGTGTGAGTTTGATGGCATGCGAAGTTTGAAATGCAGATTCATGTCAATGGTAAAGAAGATGTGGTAAAATATACTGTTCAAGCTTGTTCTAGAAGGAATGTTTTGTCATAAGAAATGATAATTTCCTTATATGCAGTGCAAGTTTTACAGTATTGATTTATTCCTTATGTATATAAATTCATGTGGTTTCTAACTGTAGGGATGCTAACATATTTTATTGTTTTTCTATAGGCTTAGTATGTATCCAACACCATACCTAAGAAAGGCAAGAAGAAATCCAAGGTTGCAGATGATGAGTCGAAAGTCAAAATCACATCGAGAGTGGAAATAATATATGAGGATACTAAATCTATCATCGGGGCTAAGCTTGAATTTAAGTGGGGACATATTAAATATCATATGCTCCAGGATCAAAATGTTCCAAATGCAAGCTTGGAGGATCTAAACCTTTTTAACAACATATTGAGATCAGGAATCACAAAAGTGTCTACAAGACCAGAACTATTTCCTTTCCCTGAGGTCATTGGATGGATTTTTTCTATGGTGAATGCAAGGGGGATGATCATGTACAATGTTGAAGATAAAGGATTTGCCTTGTTCACCCCTATGTTCATAGCTAAAGCTTACAGCTTCCCAACTTCATATTTCAGCATGACAACTGATTGGATAAATAGTCTAACCATTGATTACATTGGAGTTGCGAATATGATGACGACCGAAGTAAAGTCCTTCCGACAAAAGGCATCTGGGGAATATAAAACTACCAGTATCCGCACCCCATACAAGCTGGTAGCCCTAATGTTGAACAAAATATTTGGTAGAGTTGATGGAAGGTTTTACAAGATTGGGTGGATACCAGTAATGTACCATGTAGCCATGATGGGGACTATGTTCAATTGGGCAGATATCGTAGCAAACAGTTTGTCCTCCTGCATAACTGCAGCACAAGAAGGATTGTACCAGTGGAAATCTGAGTTTTATATGGGATCCTTTCTGATTGACTGTATACTCTATTTCCATCCATTTGAGAAGCTAAACTGCAAGTGGAAGGAAGGAAAAGCACCCATATTTACAGCATACCAGATTTTGTGGGCCCACAAATATCACAATTATTACAAGCTGATTTGTGAATATTTTTTAATGCCACTGTACTAGTTAGTTTTCCTTGAGGAGTGTAACTTCATGTCTAAAGGTGCTTTGGAGTCCATAAGAGAATTTGGAGACTACTTCTTTTCTAAAGAGGGAACCTACTTAAGGATGTATGGGGGAACCAAAGCCCCTTCACTGCTTCCCAAATAAACCACTGACTATATAGTACATAAAGAAGTAGTGAGACAGCTCTTCTTGGATGGTTTCAAGAGTTATTTGTTTGAGATGAAGAAGGTTGTGTTCCTGCTGATGCCCTTTTATGTCGGCAGTTATAAGTTTTCCAACGTCAAAATTGCACCAGAGTTCGTGAGAGAGATGGAAATGATTCTCAAGGAAAAGTTGTAGCATATCGTGCACTCCTAAAAGTGAACTTTCAATACAATGATCATGTGGATAAAGATGAAGATGTATACCGAAATGCTTGCAATATGAACACTCTGAACAAGAAGCTCAGAAGGAAGATCGCGGTGTCTAGAGGCAAGGGCAGTAGCAGCATTAATCCTGAATAGAAAGGACCAGACGAAGAAACTACACTGAAAGAAAAGGAAGAAACATCACGAAGATTAGCAGAAGGTGCAAGGGAAATGTTGGCCGAAGAGGCCAAGTGAGAAAATGAAGAAAAAAAAGCTGCATGGAAAGAAAAGGAAGAAGAACAAAGGCAGAGAGAGGAAGCCATCAAGAAAAATATTGTGAAAAGAGAAAGACTAATAGCTGAGGAAGCACAAAGTCAAAAGGAGGTTCAGAAGTTTCCAAATCAGGAGGAACATTTGAAGTACTTGCATGACAGGCTGCAAGAGGATGAAATTCATATACAACTGGTTAAAGGTCTGAATGAAAAGGTGGTAAAAATTTTGGTGGCTCTAGTTGCAGTTAGTAATTTCCTACTGGAGGACTAGCTTAGAGTAACTCCATAAAGGATTGCATAGATAAAATACCAGTTGTCTAAGCACAAGGTCACAGTTAGATTTTTGGAACCAACAGATTTCGAGACCATAACTACAAATGTTGATGCCTGGAAGCAGTTCATGAATGAATCAACTGGGCCCACTTGATTCTTCTTGTCTTATTCACATGTGGAGAGTTTATTGTAATATTTTATATTTATTCTATTTTCCTAGTGAGCACACTAGAGGACAAGAATTTTGTAACCGAAGAGTTGGGGAACCCAAAAGGGCATGGATAACCAAAATACATTTTGTAAATGTATAAGTATAGATAGAATAGAATAGGGAGGGGACTTTTTCTGGCTCTCATATGCTGAAACTTTTTGTAAAGAGATCAACTACTTCTTTTTATAATAAAGAGGACTGAATTTTGTTAGAGAGAGGACTGCTTGAGCTTCAAAGCATGTTGTGTAGATCGTTGAATAAGGAATTATTTATGTTTTAGCATGCTATACAATTTGTGAGATCATTCTAAACCCACTGAACTATTTCTGTGTTATGAATAATTTCATTTTATGTTATGAATCTTATGCAAGGATGAATGATGAATGCTTTAACTTCACAGAGCTATCTTTGTGTTAATTTTCTGTTGTATTTATGTATTCGGGATTTGTCAGCTATCTGTAGAATTCTATATGCAAACAATGCAGTACATCATTCATATTAGTATTAATATTTCTCCCTGGGGATAGTTTAGAATAGATTTAGATTAGTTGTTCTTTGCTTTCATAGAGTGATTGTGGGGTAGGAGTGGTAAGACATAGGGAAGACCTGCATTTCTCTAGTGAGGTTCTTACCCACTATCACTTGCATTTAATCTAGGCACTTGCATATCATTCATAAAACATAAAATTACATAAACAATGGATCGGGATGCAACCGATAAAATAGTTGTAAACTTTACTTTAATTCCACTGTAGCCAGGCCGCTAATCGGATGGATTGCCCATACCAAACGATAAACGATCTAATTGGAAATGGTTATTGGGGAGAATCCCTACTGTTAGTACCTGGGATTTTCCAAGCATCAACAGTTTTGGCGCTAGAAGGAAGGCCGCCAGTGCATGGCTAGAAAAGGAAATCCGTTTACCCAAAACTATTCCACTGGTAATAACACTGAAACTAGATTTTCTGAAGAACGTATAAACCCAGAAGTAGAAACTGCAGAACACCTATACCATGTGCCTTTGGAGGTATTTGATCACTTCAGGAGACACACAAGGTCTTATGTGAAGAATCTTGGAGGATTGCAGACAATCCCTGAATTACCAAGAAGGGAGGATACTAGAAGGGCACCCACTTACATGGAAGATTCAATTTTGGTAGGAAATTTGGAAGAACTGGTGAATTTGTCCTTAAAAGAAATCGTTCAACCTCTTGATTGGTTGGGACCAAAGTCCCCATTTTCTTCACCTTTTCAGTCACCTTGGAACTCTCCACCACGATCTCCTCATAGAATTATGGCTGGAAATGTACCTCCGAATGAAAATCAAGCTAATCTACCACCACAGCCAGCTTGGAGGGCCAGAACACCACTCAACCCAGCTCCTCCATTGCATTCTTTGCCTCTAAATCCTGAAAAGTCATTACCTAAATTTGATCCGGGAGAAGGCATTTATGTGGATGATCACTTGCAGCTTTTTTTCTTGGCTCTAGAACTATTAGAGGTAGAACATGATGATGTAGTATGCAGACTGTTTCCTTATAATTTCAAATCTAAAGCAGCATCATGGTATTTTGGCTTACAGGAAAATTCAATCACAAACTGGTATACTTTTGAAAGATTGTTTAAAAGCAATTTTGGTAGCCAAAGAAGCACTGCTACTCTAATGAAATAATTACTTGCTCTATGGATGGACAAGAAGGAGAAAATGCAGGATTTTAGTCAAAGGTTTGTTGCCCATTTAAATAATTTCAGTGCTGCCATAAAACCTGCTGAAGAAACTTTAATGGAATATTATACTTCAGCACTATCTCCTGACATAGAGATGTTTGTTAAAAGTTCAATAAAGCCTTCATTTGTATAAACTTATGAAGAAGCTATGAAAATATAGGTTAAACTTGAAAGTATAAAAAACACCTTGTAGATTCAAACACAATAACTTTTAGCAATAAGAAACCTTTGTTACTAACTAGACCCAAATAGGAAGGATCCAATGAGTTAGAAGGGGTAGTCAAGATGGTACAAAAGTTATCCAATAAGATTGTTGACTTGGAGAGAGATAAAGAAGCCAAGAAACAACTCAAGCCATATTATAAGAGAAGAGATGAAAGTGGCCCATCCCAACCACCTACACACAGTCCTTCTGTTTTGAATTTCACTGAAGTTGGAATGGATAATTTTTACACATTTCATTAAGAGCCTCACTCTGAAAGAAGGTTCTCAGAGTGGATTAACTCCATGACTCTGGTTATGAACCAATTACTAGATTCTAAACTAACAGAGCCTGCAATTGTAGAGGAAAAGGCTCATGAACCAGGGGAAGCACCTGAAGGAACTACCATGGTTCTATGGGATTGTATGTCCATGCTGGGGTTGGATGAAGAGGATCCTACTGAAGAAGTACATCTTTTAGCATTTAATGTCACAACAAGAAGCAAAGGGCCATTAACAGAGGAGAATATATTACTGCCCAAAATTAAGAAGATTCAGGAAAAGATGAAGAAAATCAGCAGTAATACTCAAACCCCACCTATACCTTATTTAGTCATAACAGGACAAAAATATCCAGTGGTCAATAAGCATGTAAAGGTCGCTGAAAGTAAAGTGGAGAATAACAAGAAAAGTTCAACAGATGGTGACATAGGATATGACATAATTGAAGATATCAAGATAACTAAGACAAATATTTCTTTGTTTGAAATGTGTAACTTACCTCAACAAAGAAAGAAACTCTTGGAAGCCTTTGATTCACAAACCAATAAATCCTATAATGATGTTCAATCAGAGGAAGAGATTAGTGAAGCAAGTATTGGGGGAAAGTCTAAATCCCAAACATTACCATTTCTACTTTCTTTTGAGATTTTTAATCACAATGTGCACAATTGTTTAGCAGATTCTAGAGCATCCTCAAATGTTATGCCTCTTTCAGTCTGTAGAAAGATAAATGGTCAACCCACACCTTCTTTAGGTAAAATCATCCAGTTGGATAGAACAGTCGTCAAGGTGGTAGGAGAGATGAAGGATGTGTTGATACGATTATCTGTGGATGAAAGGGTTTGCCAATTTATAGACATCATGGTTGTAGACATACCTGAGGCATATGGCTTGATTTTGAGTAGGGACTGGTCTTCAAAACTCAATGGGTACTTTGCGATAGACTGGTCACACATGTGGTTGCCTTACAATAACTGTCAGAATCATATCAAAGTGAGGAGGGAGCCACATATGAAACATAATGTAACACAACTAGAAGGAAAAAATGAGCCTGTAAATTTTTTGCATTCAGTTTTGGGAAATTATTTCATTGAGATTGAACCAGGAAACTATCAAGCAGAATAAGCCAGTGATGAATCGGATACTAAGTCCGAGCTCCTTCAGTTTTTGTAGACTAATAATATTGACTATAACATAGTTAATTTAGTATTTAATTTAGAAAGTAGCACTAGTTCTGTAGAATTAGAAGATAAATTTTGGTTGTTATACTTTGATGGTTCTAAAACTCAGGAAGGATCATGAGCCGGCTGTATCCTGATTGATCCAGAAAAAAATAAACATTTTCTTTCTTGCAGATTAGAATTTGAATGTACTAATAATACAACCGAATATGAAGCTTTAATCCAAGACTTAAAGAAGGCTATTGAATTCAAAGTAAGCCTAATCTAAATGTTTATGGTGACTCTGAAATAATTGTCAAACAGGTTCGCAATACAATGCATTGTTTGTCGCCTCATTTAAAGGGATATTAAAATGAATTATGGGAACTTATAACAAATTTTAATGCTTTTAACATCAATTTGATCCCTAGACTACAAAATGCAAAAGCTGACTTGTTAGCTACTTCTGCTGCAATATTAGTGCCTACTAATAATAAATGTTGAATTGAATTGATTTTCAGGCCATCTGTGCCAGACAACATCACAAATTTAAGGGTATTTGATGATGATCAGCAAATATTAGAATTCTTGACCAATGATGAGACTTTCAAAGATTCAATAATCGACGACGAAGAACATCAAGCCAATCTACAAAAATAGTAATTTCATACATAAAGGGGTCAGAACATTGGAGGGAATGTTTGATTTGAATAATAAGTTCAGGAATCCAGCAAATGTCAAAACAGACAATTCATCGATGCAGTATGAGCTAATCAATTTGGGGATGGAAGTTGAACCCAAGTATGTAAATTTTCGGAAATGTTGTTCACCAGGTGAGAGAAGCAAATTCATCAGTCTATTTCAGCAATATAAATATGTCTTTGCTTGGACTTATAATGATTTGAAGACTTATGATACCCGCATTATCCAACATGTTATTCCCATTAAAGTGGAAGTGAAACCATTCCATCATCCATTAAGGAAGATGCATCCCAAACTAGAACCCCTGATTCAAAATGAAGTTAAAAAGATACTTGATGTGAAGATTATTTTCAAATTTAGACACTCACAATGGGTTGCAAATTTGGTATTGGTAAGGAAAAAGTATGGTGAAATAAGACTTTGTGTAGATTTCAGAAATTTGAATCGTGCCTTAGACAAGGATAAATATCTAGTCCCGATCATGGAGAATATTACAAATGGTTTCAGGCTCCGAATTGTTCTCTTTATTAGATGGGTTTTCAGGCTACAACCAAGTGTTGGTAGCCGAGCAAGATAGGCTGAAGACCACCTTCAGGACAAAGTGGGGGACTTTTTCTTACAGGAGAATTCCTTTTGGTCTCATTAATGCTGGAGCAAATTTCCAAAGGGAAATGGACATAGCTTTCCATGGGTTGATTGGCCACAGCGTGGTAGTCTATTTGGATGACGTAATAGTTTTCTCCAAAAGAAGAGAAGAACACATGTTTCCTCTAAAACTATTTTTTGACCATTGTCGAAAATATGGTATTTCCTTGAATCCTAAGAAATGTGTTTTCGTGATGTTAGAAGGAAATCTATTGGGTCACATCATCTCTAAGAGGGGGATCTCCATAGGCCCGAAGAGGATAGAAGCTATAGCACAGATCCCCTTACCCCACAATAAGAAAGGCATGCAATCTTTCATGGGGACTACAAATTTTGTGCGAAGGTTTGTGTCTAATTTCGCCCAAATTGTCAAGCCTTTGCAACATATGGTTAAGAAAAGTGTACAGTTTAAATGGACCAACATAGAAAAGGGTGCATTTAAAAAAATCAAAGAAGCAATAGCCCATGCACCTTCCCTCAAAAGTCCTGATTTTGAGAAAGATTTCATTCTATACACTTTTTCTCTAGATAACTCGCTCACAACGGTGCTTACACAAAGAGAAGAAAAAAGGGATGAGTACCCCATATCCTTCATGAGCACTAGTTTGGAAGGGGCTGAGTTGAATTACCCTACTATTGATTAATAGGCGTATGCAGTATTTAAGTTGGTAAAACAATTCAAACCATACATCCTCAAGAATAGAACCAAAGAGATTGTTCCTCACCCAACAATTCGAACTCTTTTCATGCAAAAAGAATTAGGAGAAAGGAGAGAAAATTGGGTAACAACTTTACAAGAATATGACTTATAATTTAAATCAGCCACTATCATCAAAGGACAACTTATTTGCAAGTTAATGGCTGAAATTCAAGATAATGAAGACAATTATTGGGAGAATGAATATGAGTTACATATGATTGATATGTGCCCCGTATTTACAACTCCGAAATCTTGGTACAAAGATATGATATACTATCTCCAACGGGGGTATTTACCTAAACACTGGAATTCTAAACAAAGGAGAGCACTACACTTGAAATCAACAACTTATCAGATAAATGATGGAGTTATTTTTAAGAAGAACTATAAAGGAGTGTTTCTAAGATGTCTGAAACAAGAGGATGCATCTAGGGTTTTTAAAGAATTGCATGATGGTCCTGCTGGAGGGGATTTTTCAGGAGATACTACTACACACAAGATCGTAAGGGCTGGATATTACTGTCCAACCTTGTTTAAGTATGCTCATGCTTATGAAAGGAAGTGTGACACATGCCAAAGAAGCGATGGGAGACAAGCATAGGAAGCCGGACCTTTGCAACCAGTCATTGTTTCTGAACCATTCAAGCAATGGGGAATTGACATTATTAGAGAAATAAATCCAAAATATTCATTGCAACACAAATACATCCTTACTGCCACAAACTATTTTACAATATGGGTTGAAGCGATCCCGTTACGAAAAGTGAATGAAGATGCAGTCATGGACTTCTTACAAGCAAATATTATGACTAGGTTTGGGGTTCCAATTTCCTTGGTTTTTGATAATGCATCTTACTTTTCGTCAATTAAACTTACTAAATTTGATAATGAGAAAGGGATAAAGTTAAATTATTCTGCTAATTAATATCCACAAGGTATCGGATTAGTTGAATCGACTAATAAGAATCTCATTAGAATTTTAAAGAAAACTGTTATAGAAAATCAGAGAAGTTGGCATGTAGCTCTTCCAAATGCATTATGGGCTGATAGGGTCACACCCAAGAATTCCTTAGGTGTGTCACCATATAATTTAGTTTATGGAAAGGAAGCTATTATCCCCCCGAACATTTTGTTTCCATCTTCTCAATTGGCCCAAGCATCTAGAGGATCGGGTAGTGAGGTTTTACAAGCTCGAATCAATACCTTGTTGAAGTTAGAATAGTCTAGGCTCAAGGATAAAGAGAGATTCAAACACCAGCAAGAGATTGTGAAGAAATGGTTTAACAAATGTAAGTCCGGGAATAGAAGATATGAAGTAGGAGATTTGGTTCTCAAGTGGGGTCACCCGCATGATGAAAAGGGAAAGCATACTAAATTTCAACATCTATGGATTGGCCCATTTTAGATTGCTACAAAATTAGGCCCCTCAATGTATAAGTTACAGGATTTACAAGGGTGGGAAGAGAATCTACCTGTCAATGATTTGGTTCTCAAACCTTACTTCACCTAGTTAGGATTCATGTGTACATAAATAAATTTTGTGTTTGCTTTTATTTTATTGTAGTTATGTTTGTGTTTTTGCTGCTAATTTTCTTTCTTTGCATTTGATTTATTTTAGTTTTGCTTTGCTTTAGTTTAGTTTATTTCAAATAAGCCAACGCAGATTTTGGTGCTTTGGGGACATTGGAATTTGGACAAACTGCAAATATTTTAAAACCAATGAACTGATCATTGGGATTTATCTCTGTCAAACAATTTTATCATGACAAGGTTCTTTAATTTTAATAAGACTATTGAAAGGAAGTAATTTGAAGAACACGTTGAAGTCCTATATTTAAACCCTGTTAAATAACTAAGGTAGGAGAAGTCTGGAATACTATTTTGAGGCTCCATCCACTTCACATTAATATCTGTCCAAGGAAGTTTACAGCAAAGGACCCATAGAAAGGAAGTAGGACGGGAAAGTGTATGGTATTTAAAATAATCCCATGCCACAAATTAAAGCCAAAAGGCTTAAAGAGATGAAATTTCCCATAAAGAAACTATATATCAAAAGGATATAATGAAAACATGAATCAGTAAATGGAGGAATTGCTCAAATTTCCTTTTCCATCCGTGAGATGAACAAATTATCACTCACATAAACGGACACCATGGATGGAAGGACCCAAATCAAATCTCAAACGAAAAAGGAAGCAATCCAGAAAGACTCAAAAGACAAAAGTCCGAAAGCATCAAAAGAATGCAAAAGGCATGGGAATGAAGAACAAAAGAATATGCCTGTCCACACTATGTTACAATCTTGTGGTGTCTTAGCCAAAAGCAACCAAAGGAAGAAGTAAATGAACCTCATAGTTTGGCCTCAGAAGAGTTATCATGACTTTGAAAACCTGGTTACCTTATCCTATTGGACTGCAATCAATGATAAGTTCTAAAATTTACATTCCTACAAAGGTCTGAATTTTAAATAAATCTTGAAAAGAATTGGGATGAGTTGGTTTAACAGAATGCCATAAAGCAGTTTTGGGTCGCAAAGTTAGTTTTTCCAGAGATCTGTGTTCACCAGCCAGTCGCCAATTTTTGCTGCTGCAACTATTACCCCAAAAATTATTTGCATTTTTTAGGGCCCCCCTTTAAATTCTTAGCTTTTGGTTTTACTTAGACCCTTTTTTCATTATGAAATCCATCATTCATGACTCGGTTCCATCCTAAGCAAGCTCAAAAAGTTTTTTTTGGCACTAAGTGAGAAAAAAAATTTGACCCGATGCAGTGGGTGGATTTTGATGTTTGATCTGATGCAGCGGGTGGATTTTAAAGTTTGAGCCGATACGGCAGATGATTTTCTCTTTTTGACAAGCGCCTTTTGGCCTATTTTTTATCCGATACATTGGAAGACTTCTTGATTTTTTCGCCGACACAACAGAAGCTTTACACTTTTATCGTCGGAACTTTTCCCGATTTGTTTTTTATCTGCTGCATCGGGTTTTATTTCAATATTTGTTTGCAATGGCGGAAAGGTTCTGCTTTCCCCACCCGAATTTCACCACTGTTTTATTATGTTTATTGGCCCGCTACGTCGGAAACATTTTCATCTTTTGGCCGCAACAACAGATATGTTTTTCTTTTTCATCCGATGATCTTCTTGTCGAAGCCATGATTTACTTTGCAAAGGGTTTTTTGAGTTCTATCCGCAACCAATGGAGAGGTATTTATTTTACGGTCGGTCACCTCCACTGGTTTTGTTTAGATAGAGAGGGCCGATAACTGTCGAAGTTGTTTCCACCTCGTGCACCAATTTGGTGCCTCTGATGCACTTTATTATTGGTGCCATTACGGCATTTATTTCACACTTGTGCGGTGTAACTTTTCACCTACCGCATTGAATGTTTTTCCCTATTTTTCTATATATATAGTTTGTGGGTTTTGGCCATTTTCATGTCATTATTGCAAAGCGTTGAGCCTATGGATTTTCACCCATTCTAGATGCCTGTTACGAATTGGGAGGACGCCATCTAGAGCTTGCATGGGTTTT
The DNA here is from genome assembly GCA_001517045.1 of Pseudotsuga menziesii. Classification (NCBI taxonomy): domain Eukaryota; kingdom Viridiplantae; phylum Streptophyta; class Pinopsida; order Pinales; family Pinaceae; genus Pseudotsuga; species Pseudotsuga menziesii. The sequence goes on along the minus strand of LPNX010965174.1, from coordinate 262,975 downwards.
GCGCACCGCATTTTTCAGCAGTCTTTGAGTTCAGTCTACTAGGTAGGATCTGATCCATTTACATCTTTTTGGTTGGTAAGATTAATTAGGTTATGACCTGTCACGGTTTGATAAATAAAGCGTTTAGGTGTCGTTGCAAGGCTAGGGTTGGCGTGTTTTCATTGATCTTAAAATATCTTTCACCTAAACCTCTCATTTTGTATTCATCCGTCTAGCTCTTGACCTAGCCATAGTTGTTCTACCTGCTCCCAAGCTACCCCTGATGTTTCTTTTCAATCATGGTTTTCTCACAACATGAGATGCGTAATGATGAATCCAAGATGGCCCGGGTTTTTTGTCGACCATTTCTTACTTGGTTCATGTTTTTATGCAGTGATATAGGTTTGCAATACTTTAAGCCATGCGAGCCATGCGCGTTGTGTTTTTCTTCTACCTTGTCTCCTTGCCAGAGGATTTGTCCCTGGTGGTCTACACCTTAGCGTCACCATGATCGTCTCTTATTTGTTTCCCGTGGACTGAAAGTCTCATAGAAGGGTTGTGTGTAAAGGTGGTTTTGATAAAACCCTGGAGTGCACCCGTGAATGATGAGTTACGCTTGATTGACTCAGGAAGAGCTTGCTTTCAAGATAGGGTTTTTTCTCGATTTGACCTTACTAGGATTTGTCGCCCCTTTTTCAAGTGTGTCGCAGGAGTCAATTTGATGGAATGCGAAGTTTGAAATGCAGATTCATGTCAATGGTAAAGAAGATGTGGTAAAATATATTGTTCAATATTGTTCTAGAAGGAATGTTATGTCATAAGAAATGATAATTTCCTTATATGTAGTGCAAGTTTTACAGTATTGCTTTATTCCTTATGTATATGAATGCCTGTGGTTTCTAACTGTAGGGATGCTAAGACATTTTATTTTTTTTCTACAGGTTCAGTATGTATCCAACACCATGCCTAAGAAAGACAAGAATAAATCCAAGGTTGCAGACGATGAGTCAGAATTTGAAATCACACCTAGAGTGGAAATAATATATGAGGATACTAAATCTATCACCGGGGCCGAGCCTGAATTCAAATGGGTATAGATTTATCATATGCTCCAGGATAAAAAAGTTTCAGATGCATGCTTGGAGGATTTAAACCTTTTTAACAACATATTGAGATCAGGAATCAAAAAAGTGTCTACAAGACCAGAACTGTTTCCTTGCCCTGAGGTCATTGAATGGATTCTATCTAAGGTGGATGCAAGGGGGATGATCATGTGCAATGTTAAAGATAAAGGATTTTCCTCATTCACCCTTGCATTCATAGCTAAATCTTACAGCTTGCCAACTTCATAATTCAGCATGACAACTGATTGGATAAATAGTTTAACCATTGATTACATTGGAGTTGCGAAGATGATGACAACCGAATTAAAATCCTTCTAAAAAAGGGCATCCAAGGAATATGAAACTACCAGTCTCCGCACCCCATATAGGCTGGTAGCCCTAATGCTGAACAGAATCTTCGGTAGAGCTGATGGAAGGTTTTACAAGATTGGGTGGATAGTAGTAATGTACCATCTAACCATGATGGTGACTATGTTCAATTGGGCAGATATCGTAGAAAATATTTTTTCCTCCTGCATAACTGCAGCACAGGAAGGATTTCACCGGCGGAAATATTAGTTTTATATGGGATCCTTTCTGATTGACTATATACTCTGTTTCCATCCATTTGAGAAGCTATACTACAAGTGGAAGGAAGGAAAATATCCCATCTATATAGCATACCATATTTTGTGGGCCCACAAATATCACAATTATTACAAGCTAATTTGTGAATAGTTTTTAATGCCACTGTACCAGTTAGTTTTTCTTGAGTGTAAATTCATGTGTAAAGGTGCTTTGGATTCCATAAGGGAATTTGGAGACTACTTCTTTTCTAAAGAGGGAACCTACTTAAGGATGTATGGGGGAACCAAAGCCCCTTCACTGCTTCCCAAATATGCCATTGACTATATAGTACATAAAAAAGTAGTGAGACAACTATTCTTGGATGGTTTCGGGAGTTATTTGTTTGAGATGAAGAAGGATGTGTTCCCGTCGATGCCCTTTTATGTCGGCAATTATAAGTTTTCCAAGGTCAAAAGTGCACCAGAGTTCGTGTGAGAGTTGGAAATCTTTAATTTTGGTGAAAAGAGTTTTCACAGAAATGATTCTCAAGGAAAATTTGCAGCACACCATGCACTCCTGAAATTGAACTTCAAATATGTTGATCATGTGGATAAATACGAAGATGTATACCGAAATGCTTGCAATATGACCGATCTGAAAAGGAGGTTGAAAAGGAAGATCACAATGTCTGGACACAAGGGAAGTAGCAGCAGTAATCCCAAACAGAAAGGATAGGATGAAGAAACTACACGGAAAGAAAAGGAAGAAACAACACGAATATTAGCAGAAGGTGCAAAGAAACTATTTGTCGAAGAGGCCAAGCGAGAAAAGGAAGAAAAAGAAGTTGCATGGAAAGAAAGCGAAGAAGAATAGAGGCAGGGAGAGGAAGCCATCAAGAAAAATATTGCGGAAACAGAAAGACTAATAGCTGAGGGAGTTTCTAGATCATGAGGAACATTTGAAGTACTTGCATGACAGGCTGCAAGAGGATGAACTTCATATATAGTTGGTTAAAGGTCTGAATGAAAAGGTGGTAAAAGGTTTGGTGGCTCAAGATCCAGTTAGTAATTGCCTCCTAGAGGACTAGCTTAGAGTAACTCCACAAAGGGTTGCAAAGATAAAATCCCAGGTTTCCAAGCACAAGGTCACAGTTAGATTTTTGAAACCAAAAGATTTCGAGACCATATCCGTAGATGTTGATGCTTGGAAGAAGTTCATGAATGAATCAACTGGGCCCACTTGATTCGTCTTGTCTTATTCACATGTGGATAGTTTATTGTAATATTTTGTGTTTATTTTATATTCCTAGTGAGCACACTATAGGAAAAGAATTTTGTAACCGAAGAGTTGGTGAAGCCCAAAGGGCATGGATAACCAAAATACATTTTGTAAATGTGTAAGTATAGGTAGAATAGAACGAGGAGGGGACTTTTTTTGGCTCTCATATGCTGAAACATTTTGTAAGGAGAACTACTTATTTTTATAGTAAAGAGGACTTAATTTTTCTGGAGAGAGGACTACATGAGTTTCAAAGCATGTTGTGTAAATCGTTGAATAAGGAATTATTTTTTTTAGCATGTTGTACAATTTGTGAGATTGTTCTAAACCCGCTGAACTATTTCTGTGTTATGAATTATTTCATTTTATGTTCTGAATATTATGCAATGATGAATGATGAATGCTTTAACTTCACAGAGATATCTTTGTGTTACTTTTATGTTGTATATATGTATTCAGGATTTGTTATCTATCTATATAATTCTATATGCTAAACAATGAAGTACATCATTTATATCAGTGTTAATCTTGTTCCCTGGGGATAGTTTAGAATAGATTTAGATTAGTTGTTCTTTGTTTTCGTAGAGTGATTGTGGGGCAGGAGCGGTAAGATGTAGGGAAGACCTGTGCATCTCTAGTGAGGTTCTTACCCACTATCACTTGAATTTAATCTAGGCACTTGCATATCATTCATAAAACATAAAATTACATAAACAGTGGACTAGGCCGCAACCGGTAAAATAGTTTTAAACTTTACTTTAATTCTACAGTAGTCGGGCCGCTAACCGGACGAATTCCCCATACCAAACGATAAACGATCTAATTAGGAATGGTTATTGGGGAGAATCCCTATTGTCGATACCTGGGATTTTCCAGGCATCAACACTAGGTAGGACAAGTTCTCTAATAAAGTCCTACCTACCTAGGAAGACTCAAAATACATTTTATATATTAGTTTTGTGGGTACTATTTCCCCAACTTATAATGGAGGTTTTACCTCATGAATTTTACATGACCAATTACATCAAGGACATATTTGAATGGAGGAATAACATATTTGAAGGAGAATACCATAAAAATACAAAAGAATATCTTCTAAAGTTACAATACTTTAACATTCCCTCTTAACTAGGAAGGTATTCTATATCAACAACAACCATCATCACAACTGTACAACTGACTAGTGAATGTATATAATTAATAGGATGTTTTGGAACAAACTCATGCATATTCATCATCAACCTCAGTATGAGAATACTATACCATCTTATACAACCTCGGTATGTAAATACCGAATCATACTCTATGAGTACCGGGTCATCTTCTGCAACATCAGTATGTGGATACTGAATCATCTTCTGTGTGTACTGAATCATCTTCTGCAAAATCAGTATGTGGATACTAAATCATTTTCTACAATATCAATATGTGGATACTAAATCATCTTCTTCGATATCAATCTGTGAATACTGAATCATCTTATGTAACATCAGTATGTGAATACTAAATCCTCTTCTACCACATCAATATGTGAATACTTAATCATCTTCTTCAACATCAGTATGTGAATAATAGAACAACATCTACAACATTAGTATGTAAATACTAAAACAACAACAATATCATTATCATGTTAGTGCTAAAGCAATATCATCAATAAATGCTACATCATCATCTTCATTATCAGCATAGAGATATTGGAACATCATCATCATCATCAACATAAGAATGTTGAAACATCATCATCATCATCATCATCACAAATTTTGTGACTTCAACCACATCAACATTATCAGCAAAGAGTGTTGGGACCACAACCACATCATCATCATCAACACAAGGTGTTGGTACCAAAACCACATTATCAACATCAACATACAAATGTTGAAGCAACATCATCATCAATATCAATATATAAGTACTAAAACTTTCTTATCAACATCATTATAGAAATATTGAACTTGCCATATCATCAGTCTACCACAAACATTAGTATGAAAATATTGAAGTTGCCACTTCAACATTAGTATGAAAATACTAAACTTACCACATCAACATCTTGTCTGACTTACTAACCCTTTTGGTCCAATAAGCATAGTCAGATAGATTGATATCCCTGGGGACCAAACAAGCCCTGTCTAGCTTACTAACCCTTATGGGACAACAATCCTAGCTAGACATTCTGAAACCACTTCTTTCCCTTTGACCATCTTGGAGCAACACCTCGGTGGGTTCTCTGGTATATCCATATGGGAATTTTGACTAACTTACTAGCCCTTTTGAGTCAACAAGCCTTGTCTGGATTACTAACCCTTTCAGGATAAACAAGCCTTGTCTGGATTACTAACCCTTTCAGGATAAACAAGCCTAGCCAGACATACTAACCCCCCTAGGATCAACATGCCTCATCTGACTTACTAACCCTTTCGGGCCAACAATCCTATCTATACCTACCCTACCCTATGATGATCTACCACACCACTACAACCTTCTACCATCTTCTTCACTCCCTCTTTCGAGGGAGGTCCTTTTATACTATGCCAAGCTTGTCTCGAAATTGTTCAAACTTTACATGAGAGAGAGGCTTAGTCAACACATCTACCACATGTTTCTCCGTAGGAACATACTTGATCTTTACAGCTCCCTTCTGTAACTTGTTCTTTATCATTATTCTCTTGTACATTTGTTGCTGCATCGTAAATTCACAACTTGCATCATTCTTCTTTTGTGCATCTGCAACTGTATCATTATTCTCTTGTACATACGCAACTGCATTGTACATCCACAACTTGTATCATTCGTATTTTGTACATATGCAACTGCATCATTCTTCTCTTGTACATCCACAACTTCATCGTTCATCCACAACTTCATCATTTCTTCTCTTATAGGTGATTACATACAATCCTTCCTACAAGTCAAATACATTTGTATGATTAGAAACATTTCATAACATATTCATAATGAAAAATTATTATTCATAAAGATATGTGCTATATAATTATGCAATTATTTCAACTAATACAACATTCATCCATATCCCGTATACATACAGTAACTTTCTAGATGTCTTCCATCTCTACCAAGACATTATGTTAGCAAAGAGGTTTCATTCTAGATAAGTAGAAATGGAATGTTGTACAGCACCATAAGCCACTTACCCATCATATGCATATTAGCAGTAAAATGTTCATAAACGCAAAACACTCTAACATTCATAATACACTTACTAAATATAGTAACATATCTATGTACGTAAATGAACAACTATATATATAGGAAATGACAATTCACATACTTATCTTTGTTTGTTTGGTAGAATCCATCTTGATCTTTGTCTTCTTGAATTACTGGAGTCTCTGCCAATGTGTTCAACTTCATCGTCTGTTCTGAGGACCTATTCCTATCTTTCTCATTATCGAAAATATTGAGCAAGACTTCTTACACCACATATCACATAGAACTATGTATTGGTGTTGAATCTGTGTGTCCCGCTAGTGCATCCCTTCTTATCCAAAGCTGAAATGGATAAGAGTATGATGTTCATATGGTAGAATTATTTGGATCATATTCATCGTCACTTGAGGAATATTTTCTTGCTTTCTTCTCAGCTGCAATATATTCATCCTTGGTTGCACTGATAGAAACATTGGTCCTCTTTCTGCAACATGTTGGAGGGATCTTTCTATTTGTAGCACTGTCAACCCAATCAAAACCATCATATATTTTTAGGAATATTCTTTGGTCTCTCGCGTATATGATACCATACTCAATTATACCCTTTAGGTACCACACCATTTGCTCTTCATATTTTTCTTGGATAAGGAAAATGTCCTCTAGATTTCATCATACCTCTAATCCCAAGAATCATGTCAATATTCTCAAAATTTGAGATCTATTGTAGTCACTCTCTCTGAGGTGGAGCACCATACTCCCTATGCATCTGCATCAGTAAAATGGAGTGACATCTAGCCTCCTCTACTACTAATCTTCTTTGTATCCATCTATGTCACCTATCAAGGTCTCTGGATATCAAGATCCTCCATCTAAAACTTTGTTGCAAGTTTTCTCTTTCACCCATCTATGAACTTCTCGTCCTTTGTAGGCTTATATCTTCAACCTGGTAGTAAAACTCCTCATGTAAATGTATGTGATATCCCATGGGTTCTTATTGAGCTTGTACAAATCCTTCTGTGCATAGGATGTTCTCTGTAGAGAGTCTCAAACCCTGTTGGTTGCTCCATCTATTCTTCTACTTTAATTATGCCAACTATCTAGTGTAATATCCACCACTAAATAGGTGTGTCTAGCCCCTAGAGCAGTGTCTTTCCATAATCAACTCTCTCTTTTTTATAGAAACCACGAACCTTGCTTTGTATCTTTTACTTCAATCTGTTGTATACTTGATCTTGTAGATCTACTTGGGAGACTTTACAAAACTTTCCTTCATGTCTTGAACTCATATACAAACATCATTTTGTATGATCGATTGTTACTTCTTGAGCATATCATCCTTCCATTCTTCCTTCTTGGGACATTCTTTCGCAAAGTGTCCTTTCTCATCACAATTGAACAATTGAGCTGTGAGAGGTCCTTCTTTTGAAGTCCTTTTATCTTGCGAGAATGTTATTTCTTCTTGTTCTTTTTCTTCTTCATATTAGTTGTTAGGGCTTGATTGTTGCATTCATCAATATCTTCTTCTTTTTCTATCAATTTGAGCTTATTCTTACGTGCATTCCTCCATAGGTGAGATTCCTTCTATAAAAAATCTCTTGAATGAAAGATTCCCATGAACTTGGGAGACCATTCAGGGTTGTAATATCCATTTCTACTTCTTCGACATTATCTTCAATGCCTTCTATTTTCTCCTTGATCTAAGTGATCCTTGTGAACTAAGATTGCATGCTTTCTAATATCTACATCTTCACATCCTCGAGTTGCATTCTCAAGGTCATCGTCATGTTGATGTTATTTCCTTCATACAAGATGGTCATTGCATGGAACATATCCTTGGGAGTATTCAAGGATGATACATATGAGATCCAATGGAGATGGAAATAATCCTCTTGGATTTGACTAAGTCCTTCTTGTGATTTTTCTTCATTTCCCTCTAGATCTACAACTTCTTCTTTTACATAGTTCTACATGTCGTGCATCTTTAAGTATGAGAAGCACTCTCTACTTCCATGCGCGGAATTTCTCGGCTCCTTCAAGATTGTCCTCAAGCTTGGTATTGTTTTTCATCATGATAAAATTGAGAACCTCAAATGAAAATATAGATGATAGAACTTATCCATGAGATTGCTTCAACTTGATGCTTGCTTGAAAGCTCTTCTAGAAGACTACTTCTAGTGTGTCTAGGGTTTGACTGAGAAAACCTAATTTTTCAACTTAGGTGTCTTTCAGATCTTATTATATAGAAAGAGATGAGATGAGCGGCATACTTAGTTTCCCAAAACTGTGGACAAAATTGCAAAATATCACATCCCCTAGTTTTCCCCAACATCAATGTTAGGTCAAAAATTAAGAGTCCACAAAATGAGAAACTTCTTACATATAAATATGGGCCCTCATAGGGTGATTTTGATAGCCCTCCTTTTTCAACTGATCGGTGGAGGGAAGTTCCCGGAACAGGAAACCCTACTTTTTCTCTAGTTTCTTCTACAGAATTGGCTGATCTTGTTTTTGCCATAGCTCTGAATTTTTTTCTCCTCGATGTCTGGAACTTTGTCCTGAGGTATCATGGTGTGTCTTATTTCTAACCCCACAGTTTATAGCAGAATTGGATTCACCAAGTGTGACTTGTGTGAATTTTCCCAAGGTGACTTATTTTAGGACTGTTCAGCATAGAGAACTTGTACATACTTATACATGTCACTATTTCACCTTCTAGATCTGAAACTCGGACCACAAAAACTAAAGTCTGTTACCTATCTACATAATCTTTCAAAATTTCATTTGGACCTTCCTATCATGACATATATTAATTCTCCCTAGGTCACATGTTTCTAACTGTATTCTGGAGAGGCTGGAACCCTGAGTTTGAGGAATCATATGTCCTAGATTATAGAGAACCTGGAGCTGAAACTCGCACACAAGGTACATACATAATTAATATTCATCTTGTAAAAGTTTCATCTCCTGGTACTTCTTCAATATTGATTTATAGTGAAAATTCCAAGATGACTAGATTTTACCTTCTAGGGTTTTTCAGGCATGAAACCCTAATCTCTAGTAGTTGCAGTTGTAGTAGTGTTTCGGATTCACAAATAATTCTTTAATGTTATATATGATACCATATTATATTTTTAATGGTTATAAAATATATAAATACATTTATAATCATAACATCATAACCATAAGCAAAGGATCACTGAAAGAAAGTGGCAAGCACAACCACACAAAAGAACACAAAGATTTATACTAGGAGGCCCTCATGGGGAAAAAAACCAGCAAAACTTCCTCTATATAGAAATTGTAAAACCCCAACAAAAACAATAGTTTCTCATCTTCCATAGTAACATCTCTCTCTCTCTCTCTCTCTCTCTCTCTCTCTCTCTCTCTCTCTCTCTCTCTCCTATGCAATGCAATGCTTGAGTGTGAGGTGTGTCTAAATGAAATGAGAGAGGCACCTCACCTATTTATATTCATTAGGTGAGTGACTCAAATAAATAACTAGGTTGACCATGTTCTCTAATTAGGATTGAACTACCTAGGAATACTCGAGATACATTATATATATTACTTTTGTGGGTACCATTTCCCTAACTTACAATGGCGATTTTACCTCATGACTTTTACATGACCAATTACATCAATTACTTCAAGGGAATGCCAATAAATCTACCAACTATTGAACGCGACGCAGAAACACAAAGAATGAGAGAGAAAATCAATCCAATCATGCACCCAAACCCCAACAAAAAGGATCCCCAACTGAGTCGTCAATTATGTTACAGAGAATATTTACTATGGCTTGGGATATACCACAATAGACAAGATGACACCAAAAATGAACCCATTTCAAAGCATGCTAAATATATAAACGAAACTAACACTAAGGGACAATAAGTGTACCTTATTTTGGACGTTTGAAGTAGATCCCCTTTGAGCTTTCAATCAAACTTGTAACTACAGATTGTCCTCAACAACAACAAGATATACAAGCATGATATAGGTAAAGCGTTAGAATCTAAGCATGTTAAATTCCAATACATAAACAAAGTAATTACATTCATGGATAAGAATATTCATAATTACACATACAATGGATGAGAAGTGGATATTTCTATTAATATGAATAGATATACAACTGATAACCTCTTCCGGCACCTCGTCATAATCGAGAAACCGAATCCCTCGGGCCTGGGCCTCCACCACTTCAATCCTCCATACAAAGGCAAGCTCACAAAGACAAAGGCAAGCTTGGGAAATAGCACTAATGGATGCTTCAAGGAAAAAGGTATGCAGACTCAAGTATATAAGAATGGGGCACAATTCCACTATAGTATCTTTTCTCACCAAAGTTCCACCCCCTTTTAATGCTTCATAATAGCTCAATATATAGCCCCTCAATGGGAAGTGAAGGGTTGAAATGGAGCGTTCCTAACATATGGAAGGACAAGGATCAATTCATTCGTTACTTGATGGGGGGAAACTCCCAATATTATTTTTTTTTCAGCATAAATCCTGATGTACACGGGTTACAGTGGTGCAAGATATGTATACGCGGACTTGTGACATATGTACATATATAAAAATGGTGCAAGCTACGTAGACTTGTGACATGCGTACATATATAAAAATGGCAGTAAATGGGGTACAAAGAGTCTGCATAGGGAGACGGATAGGCCATCAAAGCATGATGTATCAGGTGTGGCAAATCATTCTATAACACCCCCCTTGACTTGGAGGAGAGATAACCTAAAGAGTAGAGGATAGGCTTCCTAGGTGACATTGATAACCATCCTAGTAGTTCCCTCTCGGATTAGTACACCTCATGATTTAGGTATTTTATCAATAAGTGTGTGTTGGGGAGATAATAGGGTCCTTGATGTTTCATTGTAGAGATGAGATGTTTCCTTGAGGAGTAATCCACATGTGCACACTTATCTAGATCACCTCCCTTCCTTGTGGCTTTTGGTGGATGGATTTGGTCAAACATATATGCCTTGGCACATTTATCCAAATAACTATAGCTTGCTTTTTTTTTTGGACATGTTTGAAGGTTTTTAGGATTTTTAGTGGTCTTGCACATGGTTTTATGTTGTAGCGCATGGCTTGGACTATTTTATTCTTACTCTTTAGAGACTCCCACTTTAGAAGCACATTTATCTAGGTCGACCCATCTTATTGTCCTATTTGGTGGTATTATGAGTGGTTAAGCACATTGATCTTTGTGCTAGGAACATTATTTGAGGACATCCACTATTGCACACATATCCATGAGATCCATTCTTTTAGAATTTGTTTATTGCATTGAAGAAAACACCATGACCAATTTTGCTATCCTGGACATTGTTCTGGCATCTCAAGATTATTGGCTTCCTCATATAGGGGAGTTATCCCTCGATCCTTACACTCTGGCACATAACTAATCTTAAGGATTTCTCAAGGATTCTCTATTTTGAGGATTATTTTATTGTTTGGTGAGCCTAGATCCAAGGGCAGCAACAACTACCATTGGCACACATCTCAAGAGCGCAAATTTCATGGACTATTTTATATTATTTGGATTGGTAAATGTGGTTTAGAAACATCATTATGGTACACTTTTCAAGGGTGCACCTCTTCTATATAGAATTTTATATTATTTGGTTAGTCAACAGTTTTCTTGGAGAGCACCCTAGTTGCTATGATTACACTTGGCATAATTTCATCATCCCTAGGAGGAATAAATCCTCTTGAAGAAAAATCCCTTTCCTTTAACTTGGAATGCATTCATATTTTGTTGGAGGTGGCTATTGAAAGCTAACTTTGAAGGGAATCCCAAAGGAGGAGAGGGCAACTGGAATCAGGAGGTATATTCCATGGTCAACTAGCCCAAGACAATAGAACATGTTGCATGGAGGAAGAGATATTTCTCATCTCATTCATGTGAATTTACTATTTTATTGTTTGTGAGTGAATGTTTCCTTGGAGATCCCTTTTGTGGCAATTTAGTGTTTTGCTAAGTATTTTCCTTGGAGTAATTAGTGGAACTAGGATACACTAATTAGACATGTTACCATGATACATATACAAATACATATTCGGATATAGATACAGATTCACCATATTTTTGAAAAGATAGGATCTGGATATGGTGAGGAAACAGAAAGTGCAAAAATATATATAAATATTTTATAATAAATTTAAAAAAAAACAGAGTGAAGAATCAAAATTATTCACGAAACACAAGAGTAGAATAATAAGTCATTTCCAAAAAGAGAGTTTCCATGCATATTACTATTAGGAATTCATGTACCATAACTGATAATTTTATAATTATAATCATCATTGATCTTGATAATTTTGAATATCATCTTAGCATGAACATGAAGTAGGTCATAACAACATTTTTGTGAGCCACAACCACATGCAGATATTAGTAGGGAATTAAGTTGTTTTCTTGAAGGATATGGAAGGAATAAATAACACTGTGAGTGAAGTGAGCTACAACATAGCACATAAGGATAGATCATCCCTTGAAAGCAAACCTTAACCATAAATATAGACCAAATGAAAACCTTGAGAGCATACCTTGATAGAATGGATTTTGAGAGCATATCTTGACACCAAGATGGATCATACCTTCATCAAGTATGGGGTTTATAGTTTTATCCTTTAGGTATTCAACACAATGTATTAAAACTTGGACTCTAAATCGACCAAGGATTAACTCAGACTCCACCATGACTTGGATCGGTTTGAATTTAATGACTCGGTTTTTTAAAAATATATAGAATATTCAAATTCTAGTGGGAGAAAAATATTTTTTAGATTCCATACCATTATATACAAAATATGCAAATTCTACTCATGAATATACCTTGTAAGAGTGAAAATATCAAAATGGCACCAAGTGCAATAAATATCTCAATCAAAATACATAATCACTGAGGCTCTGAATGGCCTATAGAGTCCAAAAAAAACATTATATGCCTATAAGGCTACAACATCAAAATCATTTCCTATATTGGGATAATATTCATCAATAGAACCCTATGACCCCCCTTCTCTGGGATCTATCCCTTGCCACTATCTCGAATCTTGAAGTTGATCCTCCAAGGAAATTAATCAACACCCTACAATTTTGATGAAGTTTCATAATCCAAGCATTAAAAAAAGTTAGAACTAGAAAAAGTTTCACATTCTTAAAAGTTATTTTGCTTGACTCAAGGGTACATTTTTATTAAGGTCATGATACAGGTGTTAAAAAATAAACACCACCAACATCAAGGTACATAGAGAGGTTGATGTGCTTGATTAAATTCCAATACCTTACCCTCATACATGATAAAATCTAGTGGAAACGTTGTAATCTTAAAATCTTACAAACTATTAAGTCTATTGAATTTTGAATGGGATCTAAAATTCTATTTTTTTACATGTGAAGTCTGATGAGGTTGGAACCACTCTCAAACATCCTGAAACAAATTATGGTAATGTTAAAAAATTAAGAAAATCGATAACAAAAAATATAAGGAAAATACCACCATTCAAGTCTAAGTCACCATTTCATCATTTTGGATGTATTTTCATTAAAAAATCAATTCTTGGAGGGATTAGAAGGTCCCAAAATCCTTGTATGTTTTAGGATTCATTTGAAAATTTATTAATTTCTTTTATTTTTCATAAGGTCCATTTCATTCTCCATAGGATTTGTTTCCATGATGGATCCTAGGCAAGTCCGCATAGGAATCACAAATCATCTAATCCTACCCACTTTAGTGGTGGATTCGATAACACGGCTAATTAGTATTTTTATTGTAACAGAGTTGAAATGAAATCTATATAAGTATTTTCTCTCACCGTTGATTAGTCGTCATTGGATTAATAGAGAACACTCTTTGATCCTAGTTCAATATCTCATGAAGGAAATGGCAATGCAAGAGTTCTTTATTGTTAATGTGAGGCATGTGTTTTCATCTTAAATTGCTAAATATTGTTGCTAGAAAGTGCTTGTAAAAACCTACTAATGGAAATTTGTGCAGGGAAATTCTACTCCATTGAAAAGGAATAGGTTTGGGACTTACCCTCTTATGTTCCCTTTGTTTCTTTATTTGTTAATGTGTTAATTTTACATCCATCATCTTAATTATAGTTTGTTACATATTTTATATTCATAGTAGGGCACACCCTCATTGCATATTTTAAGAGGTGCATCTTTAGAAAGGACCTCTAAGAAATTTTCAGCATCATAAAACAATATATTGGGGTTGGCTATAGCATGATTTTACATATCTATTTTTTCCTAATCATTAATAGAAAACGGTCCTCTAAACACTGACACTTTTCTCCATATGCCCAAGTTGAATATGCACTAGTCTAGGTCCATCCATCAACCTATTTCTAAGATTTATCATACATTTTCTAGGGGTAACCCCCTTGTGATGGAGGAGATCCAACCTAAAGAAAGTGAAAGAACTATTGTGGTGAAAATGTTAAATTTTTAGGCCCTAGGTGATTGTTGTCCTAATGTTTCTCTTAATTAAATAAATCAAATCAGAACTTATTTAACGACTGAAATAAATATTTCTAAGCATGCACCAATCACACATAAAGATGAATAGTGGAAGAAAAAAACATTTTACAGATGATTTACACCTTCAAATCAGCCTTTCATTAATAGATTTAGGATTAGAAGGAAACATCCATAACTGTAGAAACTTACAATTGTCTAGTACTCAAAATGAGTCAAAAAACAACAAATTTAATGAGGAAAATTGCCCTCAAAAATTTGAGAAATACTCCCAACAATTGTTGGTAATTGTGCATAACTACTGCAAGCATGTACAAACCTATACAAACCTATTTGTATTATACAATAGTACAGACCTGTTGTACATATCCGTACATCTATACGATTTTGTACGAGTGTATGGATATGTTGTATGGATCTGTATGACTATGAGGATCAATCCTTGTTGTTGCTTAGTTGTTGACTAGGATCCCCTTCGATGATTTAATTTCACTCTCCAGATGGGTTTCTTCACCTTCTGACCAAAATTTTCTTCCTTTTAATAATGAATGTTTCTTTACCCTCTACTTTTACATGCCTATATACTTTACCTACAACCCTAATCTACCAAAACTCTAATCTCTCAGTGAGATCAATGGTTGAGATTATCCTAAATCACTATTGCATTAATTAATCACTTTCTTATACTTAACAACAACATATAATACTTTCACTTTAATAAAGTGAATTACAATAATTGTCAAGCCCCACTAGTGCAATTGGTTTTTTAAAGGTTATGTTTGTTAGGTGACCCACTGTTCAAAACTTTGTGGTAGTGAGATGAGACACCTAAAAATCCATCCATGTTAAGGGTTTGTGTGGACCAAGTTGTGTTTTATATGTACGTGATTTTGATGGCTTATACGCCCCTGGGTTGCGGTGTCTTTAAACCTTAATCTAATCCCTAAGTCACAGACACACTAGAAAAAAAAAAGTGAATTACAAAACAGATTTTTCATAGACAACTTCACGCACGTTGAACACTAAACATGTACAAAAGTTCTTGTTCGAGATATAAACATCAACACTCCCTCTTAGCAAGAAAGTAATTCTACACCAAACCAATTTTGTCTTTGAATGCTTCAAACTTCCCTTTTGCTAATGGCTTGGTCATCATATCTACAACCTATTGATTTGTGGGTATTTACTAAAGCTTCACTACTCCCTTCTAAATCTTTTCTCGAATAAAGGGATACATGATCTCAATATGATTGTGTTTACCATGAAAATATGGATTCTCTAATAGTTCCATACAACTTTGATTATTGTTGGGCACCGTTTTGACCCCTTTTTGCCTCTTAGATATCTTTCATTTCCTTCATAAAACCTCCATAATGATTAGAAAAGCTTTAAAGATTGCCCATGAACCTTGGTTAAAGAGGTATAATGTCATTACTTGTTAATAAATTGAGTTTTAGACTTTTTAAGCATTTTAACTAGGATTTTTATGTAGATTACGGGATTTACTAACTTCCCGTATTACCTCCAAGATTGAGCAATTGCAGGACAGCTAGGAGGGAACTGGAAGATAGAGAATGGATCCTTAGTGTCCACAGATGGATGAACATTCAACGGTTAGGTGATGTGGCCTTTACAGATGTCAGGTCAACTTCAGTCAAGGGCGGCCACCTGTTCTACATCCAGCACAAAAGAAGGAACAGTTTTGATTTTGTGGAGTTTCATGATTCTGATGGAGATCTTGTTAGCTATGTTCATTAATTAGTTGCAGAATTATAGCATTTCCAGTTTTATTTCGAATTTGTATAAATCCTTCACAAAACAATGAAGAACTATCACGATTTTGGGAAGAACGCATTTGCTTCTGAACTATGTGGTTTCATTACTGTGTAATCAAATTGACGGTGAATATATTCAGATTTTAGTTCTGTAAATCTTTAACTATGTGTGGAGCAAGGCTTTGGAGGGCCCCCATCGTTGAGTTTTCACACACTTTTACATTGCCGGTGTAGCGATTTGGGTGAATGCAGCGATTTCATTCTGGTGCAAGCTATTTAAATTGTGCCATTGGTATGTGTTACCCTGTAGTTTCTAGTTTATCACTGCAGAACAAATTCAATTAAGTGTTTGATCGATTTTATTACTGCTCTGTTCTTTCATTTCATGGTTCAAGCTACAATTTCTTTCGTGCTGTATATCAGTTGCAATATTGGATAAACTTTGTTCTTTTATTGATTAAATATTGAAGGCATTGATGGTTCAAATCACGATTTCAGTACATTATATATTGTTGTTTATTTAAATGAGAAGTGTCAAGAAAACAATTATGAATTATGAATAATTTCCCGTAAAGGAATTTAATTGATGACTGTTCATTCAGCACTAGGAAACTGAGCAGAACCTTGTAGTCTGTATCCTAGGGTTATAGATTTTCTATTTAAATTGTTTTTTTATCTCAGTCCTTTTTGCTTTCATAAATCAATCACTGTGTGCTTAAAAAGAAACAAATGAAGTCACCCTTGTAAAAGGATTTTGTATCTGTAAGTTGCAGTATTTTTCATCTGTCAGTAGATTTAATTTACAGTTAGCTAAATTCCAGATAAGTCTAGCCCCTAAGTCCTAAAACCTGGATGTGTCTCGAAGTTTACTGACCCGGATTGATTTAAATTTAAGTTCTGATTCACATTTGTAGATCAGAGCCCAACATTTTGGCGCCGTTTCCAGGGAGGCACTGTAGAAGCAGACTTAGGAACCTTAGTTTTCTGATAAACATAAAATTCTCAAACAAAAACACAGAATAGGTTTTACTTTTATGTCAAGACTAAGAGACGAGAAAGGAAGATATATCAAAAACCCCCCAAAAACAGAAGTAACAGGAGCTTCTCTTCCAAAAGGATTCATCTCAACAGTTGGTGGTTTTAAAATGTCTAAGGAAGAAACATCAAAAGGCCCAACTGCTGAACAGAGAAGTGAGTATGAGAGGATGCTAGAGATAGAAAACAAACGAAGACAAGAGAGAAGAGAACAAGAGAGGAGACATGAGAGAGAAGAAGAAAGGAGACATGAAAGAGAAGAAGAAAGAGGACATGAGAGAGATGAAAAGACAGGAGAAGATCAGGAAGCTACCTTCAAATTCCCCATTCTAGACACTAGTATCATCTTAGGGGAAGATCTAAAAATGAAGAACATTCCACCCTCTGTTTTACCAAACTTCTATGGCCTGACCTCTGAAGATCCTAACTCTTTCCTATTCGAATTTGACATCTTGTGTCAAACATATGGATATACTGATGACACACATAAGCTCCGTCTTTTCCTTGCTACCCTTAAAGCAGCTGCCTTGAAATGGTTTATGGGATTAGGAGAGCATTCTATTACTAGCTGGGATGAGATGAGGAAGATTTTTCTTCGCAAATATCAGGCCTACTGTAGGTCAAAGGATCTCAAAGATGACATCTTTGGAATGACTCAGCAGGAAGATGAGAGTTTGGAGGAGTATTTGGAAAGGTTCTCATACAACTTACAAAAATCTAAATACAATTCTTTAACATCAGAGATGATTAGAACAATATTTCTGAAAGGGATAAGAGAAGAATATTTAGATATTTTAAATGTTATGGGAAAAGGTGACATTTCTTACCTTCCTTTTGATGAGATACAAGATTTATGCCAGAAATATTCGAGAGGGAAGGCTAGGACTAGAAAAAGAGACATCATTACCAAAGTAAATAAGTCTGCAAACAGTGGTATTTCTAGGGCTGAGCTTGGAAACCTGCTAGAAGATTTCAAGACTGATTTATTGAGTACATTGGGCACACAGGTTGAAGTAGCAAAAACCAAGAAAAGACAAGAACAACAGGACCAGCAAGATCAAGCCTTGTCCATCTTTTTTCCTAAGTGTAGAAAGAAGCACCCACTCAAATAATGTCC
>LPNX010965174.1:195785-244093 GCA_001517045.1 Pseudotsuga menziesii | reverse complement strand
CCAATATGGCTCCTCAATTGGGTCCACCACCTCAACAGCTTCAATTACCATCCAATCAACCTCCACCTCGGCCTACCCAACTACCAGCTCAGCCAATTCCGAATCCAAACAATAAAACAGAACGACCTATGTATAATGTTGATGATGGAATGGCACTTCCCTATTCATTTCTTCCACTACAAAATATCAATTTAAGATATGGGAAAACCTTACAAAAAGAATCTCCTGTTATTTTAGAAGAACAAACAGAAAAAGAGAAAACTCCAAAAAAATTAAATACAGAAAAATCTCAGTCAGAAAATCAAAATCAAAAAGGAAAAACATTAGTAACATATGAACCTCCTTTCCCAGAAAGGTTGGTCAAAGAAAAACCTTCAATTTCCTTACCTGTTTTTGATGTTTTGAATGAGTTAAAAGATGCATATGTCAAAATTCCTTTACTGCAGGCTATAAAGGATATTCCAATTTTCACTAAAGCAGTTAAAGAATTATGTCTTAATAAAAGGAAGAAGGATCCATCCAAAATACATGTGGTAGGCAATCTAGCAGGACTAATGTCTAACACTATTTTCATTGAAAAGTATATGGATCCTGGGATTCCAATGGTTACAATTACTATTAATAATTTTTCAATTCCAAAGACATTGATTGATTTAGGTGCTGCCATTAATGTTATGACACTTGAGACAATGGAATACCTTCATTTGACAAACCTCAGACCAACAACAACAGTCTTGGAATTAGCTGATAGGTCTAAAATTACACCTGAAGGGGTCTTACAAGATATCACTGTTTCTTTAGACTCCTGGGAGTACCCTGTTGATTTCATAGTCCTACAGCCAAAGTCTAACCTAGGAGGTCACCCTTTGATTCTTGGCAGACCATGGCTGGCAACAGCAGATGCCTTCATAGGGTGTAGGTCAGGTAGCATGCTTATCTCACATGGGACAGAGAGGAAACAAATTACACTCTACCCTTCTGCCCAAACACCTTCTCCATTAGATCAGCTATCATGGATTAATGAGACTAAGGAACAAGAAGAAGAAGTGATTCAGCCTATCCTGAGTATCAACTATTTCTATGACTTTCAGGAAGCAGATAATGAAGATTTGTTAGATTATTTTATTGCTGAACCTGATATTTCTGAAGAATTAAGAGACCTACAATATGCTGCAGCAAATCAAGTTTTGGGTTATAATTTTCAGGAAAATTGTACAATATTCTCTAGCATTGGCACTTCATGATATTCTCAATGTTCATTCAATCATAGATACTCAAAGTAAGACAGTTGAAATCAGTCCAGGTAAAAGTTTGAATATAAGTGCACATCTTACTCCATCACAAGAAGAACAATTGATTAATTTACTGAATACACATTCACATGCATTTGCTTGGGAGTACACTGATATGCCTGGTATTCATCATGAGACATGCACTCACCATATTTACACAGATGATAAGATCAGGCCTCTTAGACAACCACAACGCAGAATGAACCCTATATCAAAAGAAATAGTCAAGGAAGAGCTGCAAAAGTTGTTAAAAGTAGGGCTTATCTACCCCATTTCCGACAGCCAATGGGTTTCTCCCTTGGTTGTTGTTCCTAAAAAGAATGGTAAATGGCGCATATGTGTGGATTACAGGGAATTAAATAAGGCAACATTAAAAGACTACTTTCCATTGCCCTTCATTGATCAGGTGTTGGATACCCTAGCTGGCAAAGAGTACTTTTCATTTTTAGATGGTTTCAGTGGTTATAGTCAAATTAGTATTGCAATAGAAGACCAGGACAAAACCACCTTTACATGTCCCTGGGGCACCTATGCCTACAAGGTTTTACCTTTTGGCTTATGTAATGCCCCAGCTACCTTTCAGAGGGAAGTCCTGGCCATCTTTGCAGACCTAATTCATGAGTGTGTCGAAATTTACATGGATGATTTTACTATGTATGGAAGTACATTTGAGGATTCCTTGGCCAATCTGGAGAAAATTTTAAAAAGGTGTGTTGACTCAAATATTTCCCTCAGTAATGAAAAATGTTTTATGATGATGACTGAGGGGATAGTTTTAGGACATCATATTTCTGCATCTGGTATAAAGGTAGATCCTGATAAAATTCAAATTATTGACAATTTATCTGAACCAACAACTCAAATAGATGTAAGAAGCTTTTTAGGGTATGCAGGCTATTATCGTAGATTTATTGCAAATTTCAGTAAGATAGCTCTGCCATTGTTTAAATTGCTTTCCAAAGATGTGAATTTTAATTGGGATACTGATTGTCAATCTGCATTTCAGACACTAAAGGAGAAACTCTCAACTGCACCCATTTTAAGGTGACCAAATTAGGCATTACCTTTTCATATTTCTACTGATGCCTCTGCTACTACCATAGGGGCTTCATTAGGCCAAAAATAACATACTTTGACTTATGCAATCTATTTTATAAGTAAAAATATGACCCCTGCAGAGTTAAACTATACAGTCACTGAAAAGGAAATGTTGGCGGTGATTCATGATGTCAATAAGTTCTGTCATTATATAACTGGTTATGAAATTTTTGTCCATACAGATCATTCGGCCTTACGATATTTAATGAACAAGTCTATCACTAATGGTTGGATTACTAGATGGTTGTTACTAATGCAGGAATTCAACATCACTGTTCTAGATCGACCGGGACGAGAAAATCAAGTAGCAGACTTCCTGTCTCATTTACACAATACTGGTGAGATTGTTCCTGTTTCTGATAGTTTTCCTGATGAACACTTGTTTGCAATTTCTGTTATCACTCCTTGGTATGCTGACATTGCTAATTACTTATCATCAGGACAATTACCACCATCTCTGACATCTAAAGAAAAGAAAAAGATAATTAAACAAAGTGCTAGGCATATATGGGTTAATGGTGACCTCTTTTACACAGGATATGACCTAATTATAAGAAGATGTGTATGACACGATGAAATCTTAGATATTTTAAAGGCATGTCATGACGAACCGTGTGGTGTTCATTTTGCAGATAAAAGGACAGCATACAAGATACTCAGTCTGGGGTATTATTGGCCTACTATTTTCAAAGATGCTAAGAGGTATGTTAGAAGTTGTGATACTTGTCAATGGATGGGACGGCCAATCCGGTCTGATGAAATGCCACTCCATCCCCAAATCCTCATTGAACCATTTGAAAAGTGGGCCCTTGACTTCATTGGTCCAATTAATCCACCATCACAAGGGAAAAAGTACATTCTGGTATGTATGGACTATGTTACTAAGTGGGTAGAGGCCAAGCCTTTACTGAGAGCCACGGAGCAGATTGTGGTAAACTTTCTTTTTGAAGAGATCTTTGTTAGATTTGGGGTACCTAGGGAAATTTTAACTGATCAAGGTGCCCAATTTACTTCCAAATTAGTGCAAGAGATAGCAGAAAAATACGAGATCAAGCACAGAAAGTCCACCCCTTACCATCCACAAGCCAATGGCCAAGTGGAATCTACCAACAAAACCCTAGAAGGCATCATCACCAAAACTGTTCAGATGCATAGGAAGGATTGGTCAGCAAAACTTATTGAAGCTTTATGGGCATACCGGATCACTTGGAAAAACAGTACTGGTTTTTCTCCTTACCAGCTTGTCTACGGTAAGCAAGTCCTCCTCCCTATAGAGTTTCAAATTCATACATTCAAGTTGACAGCAAATTTGGGCATGGATCTTTCTGAGGCTCAGCAAGAAAGAATACTTCAGTTGAACCAGCTAGATGAGATAAGATAGGCTACCATAGAACAGAATATTCCGATCCAACAGCAACGGGCTCAATGGCATGACAAATTTATCAAAAAGAAGCAATTTCATATTGGTGATTGGGCATTATTATTTGACTCAAAATTTAAATATTTCAAAGCCAAATTCACTACTCATTGGCTTGGTCCATATGAGATTGTTGATGTCTATGACAATGGTTCGGTTAAACTTCAAACCATAGATGATGAGGCATGTCAATCTGTGGTCAACGGCCACCGGCTCAAGCTGTACAATAAACCTATCAATAAGGAAGATTTTATACAACAGCTTTCACAACAAAAGGAAATGCAAGTGCTGGATAGACACATCACTGTTTTTCCTTCACCTACTCCTTAGCTGATCTGATACAGCAAGCAAATTAAAAAAAATATATATATATATAATAAAAAGAAAATAAATAAATAAAAAACAAGAAAAAAAGGAAGTTTAGTTGTGAAAACCAGTTCGCTGGCACAATATAAACTTGAATTTTCTGTGGAAAACCAGGCTTGCCTGGCCATTGCAAATTCACATGAAAATCTTTTTCCAATTTCCTGTTTTGTTTTACAAATAATGAAGATATTGTTTGACTTGAGGACAAGTCAAAAGTTAGGCCTGTGAGGGGGATAAACAAGTTCATGCTTCTTTAGAACCCTCCAAGTCTTTTTCATATGCAAAGGATTGTGATTTTTCATCAGCGGAAGGGACCTGATTACCAGACCTGAAAGGCAGAGGGCCCTGACTTTTTAAGGCAAAAGAGATCTACAAAGAGACCTGACTTTCAGTGAAGCTGAAGGAATTTGAGATAGCAGCAGACAGAAGACATCAGAAGGACAATCAGAATACAAATCAACTTCAAACAGGCAGCAAGCTCATCATACAGGAACATCAAGCAAGTCTGTAAGAATTTATAGTTTTATGTTTAAAAAGTTTCAGAATTCTTTTTGTTTTTAAGTGATGAAATTTTACCAATTATTGCAAGCTTGACTACCTATTATTGCCATTAGTCTGATAAGTCTCTGCCAATACCTTATTTGCCTTTCATTAGTCTCTGCCAGTACCTTACTTGCCTTCCATTAGTCTCTGTGAGCACTTCATTTTTCACCTTAGGGGTCAGGATGGTTGTCAGGATCAAACCCAAGGGAAATTTTAAATGGCCAACATCTATACTGGACTCTACAGGATATATACTACATTTTACAGGACATACATTGCATTCTACAGGATGCATATTGCATACTACAGGCAGAGTTTCAATTGGGTTGAAGATAAACAAGGTCTCTTTCTCAACAAAAGTGAAACATTGACATAAAAGAATTTCAAAGGTCTCTTTTGTATATGTATATAGTGCATCATGCATTGGTTAATTTGAGGAAGAAAACAAGGCATATACAGATCTTCAGCACAGTTTTATGAAAGGTTTATTTTAAGAGAAAAGAAAGATTCTTTTATACAGCCTGTTTATTGAAAACATTGGGTATATAACGAACTGAAGTATATATTGCAATTTATGCATTAAACATTGGGCATATAAAAAGATTGATATGTTTTATCGAAACCTTACTTTTATTTTCTTTCCTAAGTAAATAATCAGATGGAAATGCCATATCATGAAATGATGGAAGAAAAACGTGGAATGATGCCCACGACAGCACATAAATGAGATTGATTTCTGCATTATATACCACGACTTGATCATTCTCTTTGAGGTCGAGTCCAATTTTTGCTTTTGCAAAAATCGATTCCTATGAGAAGATAATTGACAGAAAAAAAAGAGGCCGTGAGTTACAGGAAGTATGAATACAGTATTTGCTGAAGACAATCGACAGTGAGAAGAGGCCGTGGGTTACAGAGACACCATTTGCTGAAGATAATCGCGTAGGAAAGAAGACAGTCAGTGAAAGAGAAGCTGTGGGTACACCAATCTCTGTGAAAATCGTGCAGGAAGAAGTAAAAAAAAAATGGTTACACCAGAGAAGAGGTAAGCTTAAATCCCTTTTCTTTGCTAGATACTCTGTTTTAGACCAACAAAAATTTCACAAATTCAAAGTATTGTTGTGGAAAAGGAAGATAGAAACAGAGTTAAAGGTTGAAAGGTTCCTGTTTTCCTTTTAAATCCAAAATGTCAGCTAGATTGGAACCAGCAACCTTTAATCCCAAAGATATTCATGAAAGTTGCCTTGAGATTTTTGAAAATAAACAGTGGATCTATTTTTTTGAAAAATTTAATGGGCACAATGAGCAGGCTAGTCTAGTTTTTGCTGAGACCTTCGATGGAGAAAGAGTTAGAGTGGGGAATTTGCAATTTAGACTGTCAGAAGACATCCTAGCTCAAGTTACCGGTCTGGGGGAAAGGTTTTTCAAGACTAAATAGTTTAAAGAGAAAGTATGGATGCCATTTTTATGCAGGTCTAGGGCAGGATCAGTCAATTGGAAAAAAGGGATACCAAGAAGTTGGCTAGTTCATCCATGGGATGAAATAGTTTACATCATTCAGAAATTTATTACTTGTGAAGGAAGATTTAGCATTGTTTACCTTTATCATATCAAGCTACTACAACATCTAAAGGGTGAATGTGAAATTAATATGCCTTATTTCCTGCTACAAAGTCTAACTAAGATGGCTAAGGCTGTCCAAAGGCGTCCAAAAGACAAGGTAACAAGTCTTTTTCACTGTGGTCTTATTAAAATCATTATCCAGCATGAATTACAAAGGCAGAATTTGACATGGTCAGGATTTCTAGTTCATAATCAATTTGAAGAGCAGGAAGAGTTACTTGAAGAAGGTTCAAAGGAAGATGAACTGTTAATGATAACATACCCTGAGGCAAAAAGCTCAAAACCACCAAAGGGGAAGAAGAAAAAGAAGGAAATATTGCTGATTACTGATGATGAGGACAAATCTGAGGTGACAAGCCCAAAACAGCCTCAGAGAAGGATGCAAACTAGAAGTGTGAAGAAGAAGGAAAAACAGTATCAAAAACAAGATCAAATCTTCACCACCTACTAGAGAAAGCCAAGAAGATACAAGCAAGCTCAAATCCAATCAGCATTGGAAGATGAGGAACATATGCAAGCCTTGGGGAGTCAAGAAGAAGATCCAGCAGTTGAATTAGCACAGGATATCCAGGACCCTGATGAGGTGATCAAGCAAGAAAAAAAGATCAACCTCTTCTTAGACCAGCAAGAGGAAGAAAAAGAAAAGCATTTTGGACAGAAATTACCCAAAGGTTCAAGCTCTCTCTTCTCAGAGCAGCAATCTATGGAAGAGGAAAAAGAATATTCAGCACAAGAGCATGGAGAATTGGGTATGGATGCAAATTCTGAGCAGCTTCCAATAAAAATGAAGAAAAAGAAAGCTTCCAAAAATAGTAAGGAGATCAAGAGATTGAAGCTTGAAATAGAGGAACTTGAGCAAAAGAATGAGAAGCTAAAAGAAGTCAACAGGAAGCTAAAGGTTCAGAGGACACGCATCACTAAACAAGCATATAGATGGTACAAGCAAAGGAAGGTTTACAAGGCTAAGTATGAAAGGTTGAAGATCCTCTATGCATCTCGGGCATCAATAGATGCATCATCACAGACTGAATATTAGAGGCAAGATGATTAGCAGTACAATTTTGGTTTTGAACAGGGTCAAGAATTTTTGGCATGAGGACATGCAGCAGTTTCCTCTTGGGGGAGATGTTGGGCACCGTTTTGACCCCTTTTTGCCTCTTAGATATCTTTCATTTCCTTCATAAAACCTCCATAATGATTAGAAAAGCTTTAAAGATTTCCCATGAACCTTGGTTAAAGAGATATAATGTCATTACTTGTTAATAAATTGAGTTTTATACTTTTTAAGCATTTTAACTAGGATTTTTATGTAGATTACAGGATTTACTAACTTCCCGTATTACCTCCAAGATTGAGCAATTGCAGGACAGCTAGGAGGGAACTGGAAGATAGAGAATGGATCCTTAGTGTCCACAGATGGATGAACATTCAACGGTTAGGTGATGTGGCCTTTACAGATGTCAGGTCAACTTCAGTCAAGGGCGGCCACCTGTTCTACATCCAGCACAAAAGAAGGAACAGTTTTGATTTTGTGGAGTTTCACGATTCTGATGGAGATCTCGTTAGCTATTTTCATTAATTAGTTGCAGAATTATAGCATTTCCAGTTTTATTTCGAATTTGTATAAATCCTTCACAAAACAATGAAGAACTATCACGATTTTGGGAAGAACGCATTTGCTTCTGAACTACGTGGTTTCATTACTGTGTAATCAAATTGATGGTGAATATATTCAGAGTTTAGTTATGTAAATATTTAACTATGTGTGGAGCAAGGCTTTGGAGGGCCCCCATCGTTGAGTTTTCACACACTTTTACATTGTCGGTGTAGCGATTTGGGTGAATGCAGCGATTTCATTCTGGTGCAAGCTATTTAAATCGTGCCATTGGTATGTGTTACCCTGTAGTTTCTAGTTTATCACTGCAGAACAAATTCAATTAAGTGTTTGATCGATTTTATTACTGCTCTGTTCTTTCATTTCATGGTTCAAGCTACAATTTCTATCGTGTTGTATATCACTGGCAATATTGGATAAACTTTGTTCTTTTACTGATTAAATGCTGAAGGCATTGATGGTTCAAATCACGATTTCAGTACATTGTATATTGATGTTTATTTAAATGAGAAGTGTCAAGAAAACAATTATGAATTATGAATAATTTCCTGTAAAGGAATTTAATTGATGACTGTTCATTCAGCGCTGGGAAACTGAATAGAACCTTGTAGTCTGTATCCTAGGGTTATAGATTTGCTATTTAAATTGTTTTTTTTATCTCAGTCCTTTTTTCTTTCATAAATCAATTACTGTGTGCTTAAAAAGAAACAAATGAAGTCACCCTTGTAAAAGTATTTTGTATCTGTAAGTTGCAGTATTTTTCATCTGTCAGTAGATTTAATTTACAGTTAGCTAAATTCTAGATAAGTCTAGCCCTTAAGTCCTAAAACCTGGATGTGTCTCGAAGTTCACTGACCCGGATTGATTTAAATTTAAGTTCTAATTCACATTTGTAGATCAGAGCCCAACATTTATCACAGTAAATTACCGTGGGATCCAACTCCTGATCAGATAAACCTACTAGCAACTTGTGAATCCAAATGGATTCACAACTAGTTGTAATTATTGTCATTTAATTTTCCTCTATTGAACTGAGTGCAATGGAATTCTCCTTTCGGTTGAACTAGGATATCATCATTGATCCAAATTTGAAGTGACACCATAAGTTTCTCTTCCTATCTGATGCACTGTCTACCCAATTTGAGTTTGTATACCCATGCAACTTCACTTAACCATCTCCAAGATATCTCGGTCCATGCTCCATTGTGCCCCTCGAGTATTTGATCACATGTTTTTCTACTAACCAATTGCTCCTGCTTTGGCTACATCATGAACTAGATCAAGGTGTTCACTAGAAAACATATATCTAGTCTAGTGTCAACTAGATACATCAAGGAACCTATCATTTTTATGTACAACATGGGATCCACCATTTATGAATCTAAAGTAGAGACTTTCTTCAGATTAGATTTCATAGGAGTGGCCATGGGCCTATAGTCCTTTATCCAAAATCTCTTCGGGATCTCAACTACGTACTTACCCTACCAAAGAAAATACCCCCTAATCTCTGCCAAACCTCCAACCCCAAGAACTATATCATCAATCCAATGTACTTCATCTCAAAATATAATTCTATATATATCTTGCACCCTATAATGAGCTTCTATGAACTTGTAAGAAACGATTCATCTACATATAGCACCAAAATGAGCATATCATCTTCAATGAATATGAAATATAAGTTGGAATTTGTTTCACTTTTGGTGAAGCCCATGCTTTGCAGGTATCCATCAATCATGGAATACCATGCTCTTGGTGTCTACTTGATTCCATACATAGACTTTTCCATATTGCACACATGGAAATCCTTCCAATTGAAATCAAATACCTAAGGTTGTTTGATGTACACTTATTCCTCAATTATCCCATTGAGGAAATTTGTTTTCACATCCATCCAATGTATCCTCCATCCCATAGTGGATACTAAGGGCATCAATACTCTAATTGAAGTGTACCTGGCGAGTGGATCAAATGTCTCCACATAATCCACTCCATATTTATGGGAGAATCCTCTCACCTTGAACCTCACTTTATACTTCTCTTTGCTACCATATACCACATGCTTGATCTTGTAGATCCATCTAGAATTCACAACTAAATTCCCCTGTAGTCTAGGCACAATGTCCCAAAAATCATTCTTCATGATGAAGGTGTACTCCTCCACCATGGAATCCCTGCAAACTTGTTGATCAATTGCCTCTAAAAATAAGAGGGCTCAGAATCTATGATGTTACTCATTAATACCATGTAGTTCAGAAACTTCTTCAAATGTATTCTTTCCCTGAGTTTGCTACTAGGATCCTTGACTTGCTCCTGGCATCCCTCAATATTTAAGTGAACCATCAATATCTCATGATATAACTTGTAGGAGTTAGTTTCTCCTCCTCTACATATGAATGTTGTTTCCCTGAGCTAGAAGTCATTGGTGACCTTGGCTCAACCTGCATAGCTTCTTGCTCCCCATCCTCTGTCACTATTAAATGTCTCATGATACTTCTTGGATGCAAATTATTCCTTGAACTTTACATCCCTAATTACATTTTTCTTCTTCTCTCCTGGAATATAGATCTTGCAAGCCTTTGAATTCTCACTGTAGCCAACAAATAAACCCTTTATGTTGGAAGGATCCAACTTGGTCCTCTTCTCCATTGGTATATGGATGTAAACTAAACAACCAAAGATGCAAAAATGAATCACATGTGGCTTCACACTAATGAATGCTTCCACTAGTGTCTTATCCCCCAAAACTCTATGAGGACACTTGTTTTGGATGTAAACTATTGCATTGCACACTAATTCCCATAGAAACATCAGAAAATCCTAGTCATGTATCATGGTCTTAGAGTTTCTTATGATGGAACATTTATTCCACTCTTGAAACCTGTTGAAAACTTCATCCTTGGTATTCAAGAAGTAGACCCACATTTTGTGAGAGAAGTCATTAATGAAGGAAATAAAGTACATGCTTCATGTGATTGATGTTACTGACATCGGTCCATACACATATGAATGCAATATATCTAGGATCCCCTTATATCTATCCTCACTATGGGAAAGAATCCTTCACATACTTTCCATGCGTGCACCTTATGCACACACGCTACTGCTCAATGTTGAACTCTAGAAGACCTTTGCCAATATCCCTCATAATAGGCAATTCCTAGTGATGTAGGTTCCCAATCCTTTTGTTCCATAACTTGCACAAATTCTCTATGCTACGAACTAGGGCTCAAATAGGTTCACATTGTAACCTATGTAAGTTTCCTTCTCTCACCCCAATCACAAGAGTTGATCTTGGGCTAGACTCATTCGGTCTAATGAGGACTTTCTTGTTCTTGAAATATACTTCAAAGCCGTTATCTTCCATGACAAAAAATAAATTAGATTCTTCCCAATACCTAAAAACAAATAGCACTTCATCAATGTCTAAAGAGGTACCTCACTAGAGTTGGAAAGGAATGGCACCAAATCCTCCTACCGGGTACTTGGCATCATCACCAAGCTCAACCTGAACTATAGAGTTGTGCTCTTCTAGACTTGAAAATAAATCCCGCACTAATGTCATATTCCTTCATGATCTATTGTCCACATACCACGTGTCTGTCGAAACTCTATTCGAAGAGAGGCAAGATACCATCAAGAAATCCTTCTCGAAATCGGAGGAAAATTCATTCATCTGAGTATCAATTGAGGTTTCTACTTGGTGTCATTGCTTCCTATCACCCTTCTCCTTCTCCAAACATTGGGATGCATAATGTTCCTTCTTATGACATATTAAGCACTTGATTCTACTCAAATCCTTCTTTCTTGGCTGTGAGGTTGACTCTTCACTATATTCCTTACCCTTGTTGGTTTATTTACCTCTACTCTTTTTTGTCTAACCAATGAGGGCATGGTCATTGTCACATCCCTTTCTTCTAACCTTTGACTCCATTTGAGTCTCCTCCTAGATGCAATCATCCCATAATCTTTCCTAGCTGGGAAGATTCTCCTGAACACAAACACCTTCGACAAATGTTTTCCATTGAGGTGGGAACCCATTCAATGCCATGTTTACTAGCTCTTTGTCTTCAATCTTCTCTGCAACTGTTGCAATTTGGCCATGGATCTATGTGACCTTCATCAAGTAATTAGTGATAGTGACTGATCTATTCATCTCAACATATCTAATCTTGTTGTGCAAAATCATTTCTAATTAATGTTTTCACTCAAGTAAAGGATAACCAGATCATCAAACATATCCTTTGTCATCTTATTCTCATATATATGAGGGATCAGGTGATCCTTTATAGCATCCATGATCATGCACTTGGCTCTCACTTCTTTCTTCTTGTGAATTCCAAAAATTGTGGATCTATTAATGAAGCTACAACATCCTTGAATATATCCCATAGGTCATTCTCTTCTAATAGAAGATTTACCCTAACTTTCCATGAAAGGAAAATCAAGGCACCGTTTAATTTGTCCTTGAATGTGAGGCTAACTGATTCCATTCTTGAGATCTGAAGTACAAACTCCCAAATCAAAAAAAATGAAACCCTTGCTACTAGTCCTCTGTTTCCCGCAACTAATCTACCAATTTTAAACCCTTGAGAGTCTCAATCAGAGAGATGGATCTGATACCATGTTGAATTTTTAGGTCCTAGGTGACCATTATCCTAATGTTTCTCTTAATTAAATAAATCATATCTAAACTTATTTCACAGTTGAAATAAATATTTCTAAATATGCAACAGTCAAATGTATAGCTAAAAATTAACTATTGAAGAAAAACACAATACATAGATCATTTACACCTTCAAATCATCATTTTATAAACACGTCTAGTCTTACAAGGAAACCTTCATAGCTATAGAAACTCACATGTGTACAGTACTCAAAATGAGGCAGCAAAACAACAAACTTACTAAGGAAAACTGCCCTCAAACAATAAAAAACTCCTCCCAACAGTTATTGGTAATTGTACGGGACTAATATAGTCCTATACAAATATGTATGACTATATGGAACTTCTATACAGATCTGTAATATGTATCCATATAACTATACATATTAGTCATTGTCATTTCCTGCTTACTAAATTCTTCCTAGTTGTTGGTTCGGCTCCCCTTTGGTACTCTAATTTCGCTCTCCATATGAGTTTCTTCACCTTCCAACCAAAATTGTCTTCATGTGAATAATGAATGTGTCTTCAAAATATAATTGGACCTGTCTTTATACTTTAGTTGCAACCCTAATCTACCAAAAACCTAATCTCTTAATGTGATCGACAGTTGAGATTACTCTAAATCACTAATGCATTAAAAATGCACTTTATGAAACTCAATAGAAATATATAAGAATTTCCCTTTAATAAAGTAAATTGAAAAATGCATTTGGCTTAGACGAATTCATGCCATTTGGAACTAAACCTGTGCGGAAGTTCATGTTCGAGCAATAAACATCAATGTATAGTAGGTATCCCTTCATTACCCCTAGGGTGGAATTTTTGTTTTAAGGATTTACCACTTAAAGTGCAAGTTTGGGAGGAAATTAGCATAGAACCATCTTAACTCCATATCTATTAAGCACCGAGAGGGATCCAAAAAACAATTGAAATACAACTCATGGTTAACACTACGGGTTAAGAAAAAAATAGCTAAAAATGGTGCCAACAAAATTGTCCCATATTCCTTATTTTTCTAATAGTTGATATGATTTGATTTTTAAAGTGTTATTTTTATAGATGCAAATATTTGTGAATGATTGGTATTTCACTCACATTAAATTTATTAGTACTATATTTTTAGTTTGTGTAACATATTATATGGGGCCATCATATGCTAACATTAGCATTAGGGAGACAAGATGGATATTACAATCTCTTCATTATTGAGTTTTTAGGATGCACCTTGCTTCTCTTAGTGAAACAATTATTCAAACTAGATATGCCTCCCATAGATTTTTAAATTCTATTTATGCCTCCCATACCCAAAACACTATTCACCCCACTTGGGCTTAGCATATTTGTAAGACCTCCTTAAGCATTGTTACCTAAAAAACTAACACCCCTATGTGTAAGGTCCTCACCAAGATGTAGCCATTGAAGGGCACTATGGAAATTTCACCACTTCTAGTAAGTGAAATTTCCCTTCACTTAATCACTTAAACAAAAAAATCCAAGTGCTAGGGGGTGTTACCCCTTTTCTAGAGGGGGTGATATTGATATAATATTTTGATGATGAGATCTATGGTTTCACCATAGATCATTGGTAAGAGGTCCTTCAACCTTGTTAGATGGTCCACCTGTCTTGATGTTCCCATTCAGACACATTGCTTGATCCTCTAATGATGTGATATTTTCTAACCTTCTTTTACTCTTAGCATGTTTTCTAATATGACAGTATGTTAACATGAGATGTTGCATGTACACTTCTATGATGACTCTTATATTTAAATTGCTGCTCATCTCTTAGTCTAAACTTAGTGTTATTCTTCTAGCTTAATATGTGTGTTAGTACGAAGATTTATTTGTACCTTGGTGAACTAAGTCAAGGTATTTTCATCTATTTCATAACTTTTTACCTAGCCATTGTTCACCTCGATAACCAATTCACCCATCCCCTTCATATGTCACTAGTAATTACATATGGTCTCATTACTATTCCACTGTATGAATGCCTCAATTAAATCTAAAAGACTCATATACTCTCCAAAAAGGATTTTTTGATGAATTAAATACAAAAGTGCAAATGGAAAATTTCATGGCAGATACTCCCCATCGCAAAATTCAGGTTCCCTTGTCCTAGGTTATCAAAGACAAATCTAAATAAAAATGGTTTAAGACAATGAGAGGGATAAATGAAATGAAAATAAATAGAGTATCAAAGAAAAATTAAATAAAGAGGTCATAATATGAAGGAACAAGGATGGATGACCCATGACAACCCTTTCTAAGCACATATGTGGAATAAACATTTAAAAAATCCTAACTCTTGAAAGTTAAGGATATACCAGCACATATGTTGTATGACGATTATATCACAAAGACCCATTTCTTCCCTATGTACACTCACTTGAATTAGGTCACCAAGATATTTTGGTTGGATTAGGACTCTCACATGTAAAAAGGTTATAGGGTTCACACTAATGTTAAACTCGATGAGTTAAAATTTTATAAACTATTGAGTTGCTAGAAAATGTGTGCTTGTAACATTTATATTAGGTATTATAGTCATATTATATGAACATTTTCCTCAATTTTGATAATGGTTAGCTTTATTACACTAAAGTAATTTAATTACATACATGTTATGACTTGATTGGTATGTCTAAAGATCATTAGGCACCTACAATGGAGTGCTAGATTTGGTGATGTTCCCGAGCATACTTGATGGGGGAATCATAACTTGAGAAGCATATTTATTTTGGAAGAGTGCCTAGAATTGTGCCATATTAGCATTTTTGAATGCATAATGGTCACGGGATTTACAAAAAATAGATATAATAGAAAATCCGATAAATATTAAGAAAGTTGGAAAATCAAGAACTATAGTTTAAAGTGTCGCACCATAATTTTTATGCACCTTCCTTTATGGACGAACCATTTGAGTAGAGCCCCCTAGCTTTCGAGACTTATTGATCTAAGAGGATCTCCCAAATGATGAAAATCTAAAATCTTCAAAATCTTAAAAGAAAGATATAGTTGTATAGAGCTCATCGAGATATTTTCGACGATGCTCGTTTTATCAAAAATGGACTTCAGACAAGAAAGTTATTGACATGATAAGTTAGCAGCGACATGGGCATATTTTCGACTTCTGACTTCCAAATTCTGACATCAATATCAGAAATTCAGGAGGATTGTTGGCAATATTGTTAAGCTAGTGCTAACTTTCGACTCTCGACATTGGGATCGAAAAGTTGAGATATTTTCGGCGATGCTCGTTTTATCAAAAATGGACTTCAGACAAGAAAGTTATTGACATGATAAGTTAGCAGCGACATGGGCATATTTTTGACTTCCGACTTCCAAATTCTGACATCAATATCAGAAATTCAGGAGGATTGTTGGCAATATTGTTAAGCTAGTGCTAACTTTCGACTCTCGACATTGGGATCGAAAAGTCGGAAGGTTTGTTATCATTGTTGCTTAGACATTGTCGACTTCTGAATTTCGACATTAGGATCACAAAATTCAGGATCAAAACATCAAGATCAACAAAGTTGAGATCAATGGGTCAGAATTGGAAAAGGTAGATTGGAAAACATAGAAAGGTTATTGTGGACTGATCGAAAAAGTCGACATCGACAAATTCGGCATCGACAAAGTCGACATCGACAAATTTGGCATCGACAAAGTCGATACTAACACATCAAAAAAATGGTGGATTAACAGTCCATCATAATTGGTGGTGGATACAAACCAATGACCATTAAAATTATCTAGGATTTATGATGTCTGGTCCATAATTCTTGTCACTACACCAATGCCTTCGATCTTGAAGTTTATCTTGAAAGATAATTTAAGTTGGAAATCATATTTTGTATCCGATTGGGTGTGTTACCTAAAACCTCAAAACAAACCCAGTTCTGTTATTTAAATGAAGTTTAGGCATAGACAGAGGACATGGGGATAAAGAGAAACAACAAACTTTTGGACTGAGTAGTTCGAAATTTAACAGTGAGCAAGAAGTGAATTTGATAGTCACTGTGGACGATTTCCAATTCCAAGGTGGATCCATAGAACGCAAGAGACAGATCTTGTCATTCTACATGCCACAGGAGGTCTTTGGAAAAGTGTAGATTTTCATTGGTGCAATATGTTTCTGCGATCAACAAACAAAATTGCAGATATTCCTCTGAATTGATGTAATTTACAGCATTTGAAGAATCAACAGAAATGGTCTCACTGGAAGTGGACCCAGAGATGTTGGCCAACAAAGCAAAAACTCTATTATCAAGTTACAATCTTCAAAGTGTGGTTTGTATATTTTATTATTTGCACTCTTTTACTTATATTCTCTTTTAAAAAATTGTCATTTTAAATTCATCCTCAAGAATTAACTACTCGAACATTCACACATAATTCATGGTTTTTAAAGATCCTGTAAAATTCAAATCAAGTTGGTATCAGGGCTCTATTAACGAAGGAATTATAAGTGTGTGAATTCTTACTAGGGCCAATCTTAAAGCAGGTGAAGGAAAACATGTGCCTTCAATCTAGAGATTGGGCATGCAACTCGAAGAAGGAAAATGGCATATGAAGACTTTGGAGAAGAAGATGAGAAGGCTTTCTGAAAGGATTTCTACTAGATGGAAGATATGGTAGAAAAGTTGTTTTAAGACTACCAAGAGAGATTGGACAAGAAGGGAAAGAAGAAGGTAAAAGTAGAATATAATGCTTTAGTAAACGTAGGAATACCTCCTGAATCTTCTTCTCCATCTTCAAGTTCTAGTTGGTCTTGTTCCTCTCATTCTCATCATTATAATGATCATAAAAAATATTATGCTAAGCCATCAATAAATATTGATGTAAATTTTGATTTACCTATGTTTAACGGAGAACTTAGCGCTAAGAAATTAGATAATTGGATTAGACAAATTGAAGTTTATTGCAGAATCCATAAACTTGTAGGCAATGAAGAAAAGTGTTAAATTTTGTTGAGCTTTGATCTTTTAATCTTAATTTGCAGAATTATTGAGTACTTGAAATCAATTGAAAAATCATACACATAAGCATTCACACATAACAGTATGTACCCTTAGGAAAACCCTCAAAACAATGAGGGATAAAAACCCTAGAAAATCTCCTTAACACATTGATTGATAGAAGAGAATGTCTTGTACAATTGCAGATTACATTCACCATCCCAGGTGCAATATAAGAGAGAAGTACCAAGAACCCCGGGTGCAATAACTAAGAAATGAAGAAGAGAGAAGGATTGGATGATCATGCACACTTTAATACTCAACTTTTGTCCTCATGCAATATTTAGTGAATGCTTGCATGGAATAAGGTGGTCTCATGCAAAATATAGTGAATGCCTACATGGAGTAATTTATCTACACCTCGAACTCATCAATCCTACACAATAATTGTGCAATGCCTTTCATCTCTGACATTATATCTTTTCTCTTCTGACTTCAGGATGAACTATCCTTCCAACTTGATGCTAGAGCACTTAGTTAGGATGCTAACTCAAGTGTCATCATACAAGTGTTGTAACTCAAGTGTCGTCTTTCAGTTCAACATAAGTTTCGCAACTTAAGTGTCATATTTTAGTTTAATTAAAGTGCCATCATGCAAATAAATTTAGTTAAACCATTATTATTTATTGACACTTAGTTAACTTCTTTTAATTGAACTCCATCTTATTTACATCATTGAAGTGATCAAGTTGAGTTCTCTTTAGTTACCTCAATTATTCCTCTGTTAATATTTACTTGGAGTTTAACAATTCAAGTTCTCCTTAATTCATTGAAGTCTTTATCATGAGCAATTTGAATTCTTCGCTATTCTCAATGCATCTTTATCTTTATCTCCTATATTATATCCATGGTCCATATGTGCTGACTTTATTTTATCTATCATATCAATTATACTAAGGAGATTTTTCCAATGATGTGATCATATTATATTACTATTGTTCCAAGTGGTCATATGCTAAAGTAATTCACTCTAGAGCTGGTGAGTCTCTATGTGATACTTAATAGCTTATCCATCTCGAGTGACCATGGTTAGTAATACCTCACATACCATTCATGCTTCTACATGCAAAAGCATTACCTCTACACATGAGGTCCACCTCAACACATGAGGATCTGACTTGACACACAATTCCTTCGTCTTGTCCAACATTATTGTAAAACGTCATCACTTTGGCATATCAAAGCATTCACCTCAACACATGAGGATTAACCTTTACACTACTTTGGAATATCAAAGCTTAGTCATTCTTGATTCAAACTCAAGAACTTAATCCAAGTTTCATGAGTCTAGCTCAGGATCCCTAAGGAACTACCTCAACACATGAGGCCCAATCCTGGCTCACAAGATTGGCTTGGAGAATGACTCATGATATTGTAACTTTAACACAAAGATCAAGTTGGCTTCCCTATGAATTGGAGGCACTTCTCTCATATGGTGGGAGAGAAAAAATCAAAATGATTTGATTACTGAAGGTAAAGTTATTTCCTCCTAGTATGAGTTTATTTCAATGTTGAAAAAACAGTTCTATCTGTTGGGTTACATGTTATGATGGGTTGGCATAATTTCAAACAAGCTAAGGGACATAATGTGCAAGAATACACAAATAGTTTAGAAAGAGAGATTTAGTGTTGGTTATATATCTTTATACTCAAGAGGCACTTCTTAAATACATAGGAGGATTGCATAGTTACTTAAGACATACAATCTTATGTTCAATCCTACTAATCCGGATGAAGTGTGTGTTCAAGCCAGCCATATAGAATCAAAGGGGAAGAATACTTATGAAGTGTTTTCCAAGGATCCTTTCAAATCAGGTGGAAACATGTTCAAATGTAAATGGAAAGGCAAGCACATAGCTATCATGAAGAAAGGATTTGATAAACCTACATATACACATTGTCAGAAAAAGGGTCATGATGCATCCAAATGTTGGAGGCTCCATCTGAAACTCAAACCAAAGAAATTTCGGAACAAGTAGGAAGAAAAGAAGACTACTTCTACTATCCAACATGATTTGGGATCAAACTCCGGAGATGAGACAAAAATTGTCGCCATGGGTTTACAAGGTAAATCTTCTTCTGATTATGTTTCAATAGTTGAACCTGTTATTGATGAAAAGAAAAGGAGTGAGTTATTTCACATAATGGTGATTTCTAAACATACTAATATTGATACTTTATTTGATAGTGGATCACAAGCTAACTTGATTTCATCAGAGATAGTTAAAAAAATGGTTTGGAAACTAAGTCACACCCCAAACCATATACACTCGGATGGGTTTGTGATAATTCCCAATTAAAAGTTGCTAAGTAATGCAGAATTATGTTTTCTATAACTTCTGGATTTATGGATGAAGTTGATTTGGATGTGGTTCCATTAGATATATGTGGTATTGTATTAGGTAGCTCTTATCTTTATGATAAGAAAGCAATATTTTATAGGGAACAAAAAAAATACTACTTGTTTAAATATGAAGCAGAATTCATAGTAAGATCCCATCGTATAAGACAAATTCGTCCCTTATCTCTATCAGATAGATGAAGAGGCTCGTGAACACCATCAAGAAATTTATTCTCATGGTTATTAAGACCAAAGAAAATGATAGCACTAATACTTTTAAGGGATGTTATCCTTTGCATAAAAATGATTTGGTTAAAGTTGTTTCTGACTATACTGAGATATTTCAGGAACCGTAGGGATTGCCTCCTAAGAGGGAGGTTCAACATGAGATCCATTTGTTGCAAGATGCTCCATTTCCTGACCTAGGCTTGTACAGATTATAAAAAATTGAAAATGAAGAAGCTAAGAATAAAGTATAAGAGTTTATTGAGAAGGGGTCCATCCATCCAAGTTCTTCTCCATGCAGATCACCCATAATACTTGTTCCAAATAAAGATGGCATGTGATGAATGTGCATTGATTTTCGAGCTCTAAGCAAAATCACACTAAAGAATCAGTATCCTCTTCCTTGTATTGATATTTTTTTAGACCAGTTGAAAAATGTTGTTTATTTCACTACCTTAGGCTTACGAAGTGGTTATCATCATATCAAAATCCATGAAAATGATATTTGGAAAATTGCTTTTAAAACTAAACAAGGTTTGTATGAATGGATGGTTATGCCCTTTGGTCTTTATAATGCTCTTGCTACCTTCATGCAGATTAGAAATGGTGTTTTTATTCCATTCATTGATAAATTTGTAATAGTCTACTTAGATCATATTTTTATATTCAATTGAACTTGGGAAGATCGTGTCAAGTATGTGAAGCAAGTCTTAGATGTCTTAGCAAGGGAGAAATTGTATTTAAAAATGTCCAAATGTGAGTTTGGAAAGACATAATTGGTTTATTTTGGTTACATTGTGGGGGTGGTGAACTAAGAATAGATCCCTCTAAAGTTGAGGTCATTTAGAATTGGCCCAAGACAAATAATGTAACAGAAGTTAGAAATTTCATGGGAGCAGCCCAATAATGGAGGAAGTTTATTGCTAACTTCTCACTTATTGTTTATTCTTTGCATGCTTTGACAAGTGTGAAATAGGTTTTCAGTGGGGAGGAAAAGAGCAGAATTCCTTCCACACTTTGAAATAAAAGATCATCACGACACCAGTTCTTGCATTACCATATCTACAACACCCATTCAAGATTGAAACCGATACTAGTGGTTATGCCATGGGGGCAGTATTAATGCAACATAAGAAACCTAAATGCTATCATTTTGAAATATTCTCTAAAGTTGTAGCTAACTATCCCACATATGGTAAAAATTTGTATGCATTAGTACAAAGTGTGAAGAAGTGGAAACATTATTTAACGGGGTAAAGAAACAATCATATATATTGATCATCAACCATTACAATATCTACAATCACAAACTAAGCTACAACAATCAAATCATTTCAAATGGATGATATTTCTACGGCAATTTCATTTAGTCATCAAATATAAAAAGGGAATTCATAATAAAGTTGCATACATGTTATCGAGACCTGCAACAAATCCATCTCTTATCTTGCAAAATAGTCCATTGGCTCATGAAAGTTACATTGAACAATATGCTAAGGATGAAGACTTCAAAGATGTATATGAATATTCAATGCATGGTACACAAACTGAAGAATTGAATTACATATTCATGATAAGTTGTTGTATCATCTTGGAAAATTTTGTATTCCACAAAGTGAAAGAGTTCATGTAATTAGAGAATCTCATACTTCTCTTATATATCGTCACTTCGGTGTAGGCAAGATAGTGTCTCAGCTTCAGAGGTCTTTTTATTGGCCTCGGATGATTGAAATTGTATCCAAATATGTGAAGGCATGTGTAATGTGTGCTTCTAGTAAGCCAAGTAACAGAAAATTGGGCTTGTACACCCCACTCCTTGTACCTTCTCGTCCATGAGAAAGTGTGTATATGGATTTTGTGGGAGGATTGCCTATGTTTAGGAAAGTTCATGATTACTTGTATGTGGTTGTGGATAGGTTCAGTAAAATGTGCATCTTAATGCCTTGTAAAAAGAAGGTCACAATAGAGTTGACTTCTCATTTATTTTATCAAAATGTTTGGGTTCATTTTGGGTTACCCACTTCTATTGTATCTAATTGGGATTCCTGCTTTCTTGTGAATTTTTGGTCGACTTTGTGGGAACTTATAGACACTAAGTTGAAGAATGGAACTATTTTCATCCATAAACCGATGGTCATACTAAAGTAATAAACCACTCAGTGGCACATCTACTCTAAGGATATTGTGCTAAGTATCCTAAGCTTTGGGATGAACAATTGCATTATGTACAGCATGCCTACAATTGTGCCATTCACTCTTCCACACAAAGATCTCCATTTGAGACATTTTTTGGATACTTGCTAAATTCACATTTAGACTTTGTTAATGGGAAAGATTATGTGAAAGATGGACAAGTTGATGCAAACAAAGCTTTGAAGTTCATCCAACAGATCCAATTGGTACACCATGCAGTACATGAACAATTAGAGAACAACCAAGTCAAATACAGGACAAGGCATGACAAGTGATGCACGGGCATCAATACCTAGCCAACAATGTGATGGAAGTGATCACATGTTGTGGCTAGGAAGGGGACAAACTATCCAAAAGACTTGAAAAAGAATTTGTTTTAAAGTATTTTATCATTTTCAGATGATTTGAAGTAGTTAGTCCTG
Source organism: Pseudotsuga menziesii (assembly GCA_001517045.1). Taxonomy (NCBI): domain Eukaryota; kingdom Viridiplantae; phylum Streptophyta; class Pinopsida; order Pinales; family Pinaceae; genus Pseudotsuga; species Pseudotsuga menziesii. The sequence continues at coordinate 221,268 of LPNX010965174.1, read as the reverse complement.
TTTCCAATTTCTGAGAAAGATTAGGAAATAAGTGGCAGCTTAGACTCCCTGCGAGGAGATCAGACCAAGTAGGTAGTTGTGAGAAGAAATAGGGATTTAGTTTTTCTAAAAATAGAAAGTTCCTTCATTTGTGGAAGGAGAGTAGTTAGTTTGTTTTAGTTTGTTTTCTTTGAGAGTCGTAATTCTAGAGAAGGCATTGAGAAAAACAAACACAGAGATGGGATATACACTGTGGAGAAATAAAAAAGGGTAGAAACAGAGTGAGGTTCGACACTCTGTGAGTTAGAGACGTTGTATGTGCAATTTCTGGAAATACATAGAATAAAAATAACTGTTTCAAAGATCATATATGAAATTTAATGTGGATTAATGGTTTTGTGTGCTCATATAGTGTTTCTGTGTGATTGAATCTCTGACTGCACGTCGGTGTAATTTCAGTGGACAGTGAGAATGCACAAATCATTTGCATATTGAGTTTATGATTCGGTAAGTGTTTAAATTCCATTTCTTCTCGTTTATGAGGTTATCAAATTCAAGAAAATTGCAGAGTTAAATCATAAACTTCTAGATCGTATTGCTTCATCAAGCTTAGTGTTGGAGCTCTGTCAAAGTGATTGTGATTGTGTAAGGACGAACGTATGTGAAGTTGCAATAGTTCAAAGTTCACTTGTTTCATTGAATTGTTGTTGGGTGGGGGGGGGGCCTTTGTCGAATGATTGTGACTGGTTCTGAGTTGAACGGTTAAGAAAAGCAGATTGAAGATTTTAGGGTTCACAGGTGATACCCTCAAGGCATAGTCCTTTGTCTCTGCTTAGTCTTGTATACCCCTTCATAAACTTGCACACCAGTCACGATAACCAGCACTGAGACCCTTACCAAATCAATGATCCACATTTTATTTCGCTCAGCAAAAATAGCTCGACAGTTAGTGGTTCATTGGAGGCCGCGGAGAAAACCAGAGTGGTTTTATTTAGGTCACGTGTCGTCACCATAGTGATTTCGCACATGCCAAAAGGTCTTAGCAATAATGTTTTGAGGAAGAGCAACAAGCTCCTGACTGTCTAAAGAGTAGGTCATATTGTTTAAGTTTTAGCGCCTGGTCGCTTCTTTTATGAACCGATAAGTATAGCAGAGTTCCGATAGATCTGGGAAAGGAGCTATATCTAATCGAGATTTAGTTATATCCAGAGACTTGTTATATTTATTATTTTGGTTAAATTCCACCCTGGCATCAATTTTTGGTATCAGAGCAGGCCTTTGCTCAGCAAACTAGAAGTGAAGAATGGCTCTTCATGTGGGTAGAGCGAGAGGTCATGGTAGAGGACGATCAGCAACAAACGCAAAAGTTATGGAAGAAATGAGGTGACTGCAAGCACGCTTGGAATCCATAGAGATGGGAAGGCAAAGAGATCTTGATGCAGGGGTTGTGAGTGAGCTTGAAGAAGAAAAACAGGAAGGAGAGGGAGTACTTGTTCAAGAAACTCCTGAATTAATATTTTTGCGGTCCATTTTAGGGGCAAGTTCAAGTCCAAAACCTGAATTGCCTACCTATGAGGGAAGCCTTACGGCTGAGGCATGTCATTTATTGGATCAGTGAGTTGGATAAGTACTTTGAGTATGATGAGGTTGTAGAAGACAAGAAGGTCAAGTTGGCGGTAACAAGGCTGAAAGGTCATGCATCCTTATGGTGGGATAGTGTGCAGGCTGAGAGGAGAAGGAAGAATAAACCAATGATAAAGCGCTGGGATAGAATGGTGGCTAAGATGAGGGCCAATTTCTTTCCAAAAGACTACCAGCTGCCTTTATACAGACAAATGCAAAACCTTAGGCAAAGGTTATTGACAGTAAGAGAGTATATAGAGAAGGTTGTTGACACCTCAAGAGAATGAAGAAGTTATAAGGCAAGTTCAAAGACTGTTAAATAAGGGACTGATTCAGAAAATTATGAGTCCATGTGCAATATCAGCAGTACCAAGTCCAAAGAAGGATGGTGAATGGAGGATGTGCACTGACTCGAGGGCCATCAACAAGATTACCATTAGGTACAGGTTTTCATTGCCTAGGATGGATGATATGATGGATTGCCTAAGTGGGGCAACTTGTTTCTCAAAGCTTGATTTGAAGAGTGGATACCATCAAATCATAATCAGAGAAGGGGATGAGTGGAAGACAGCCTTCAAGACCAGTGATGGGTTGTATGAATGGCTAGTTATGCCATTCAGACTATCAAATGCACCAAGCACATTCATGAGGCTAATGAATGAAGTCCTAAGGGATTTTATAAGTAAGTTTGTAATTGTTTATCTTGATGACATTTTGATTTTCATTCAAACATGAGAAGAGCATTTGAGATATCTAATATGTGTCTTAGAGAAGTTGCAAAAAGAGAAAATGTTAGTGAATGTGAAGAAGTGTTCTTTTCTAAAATCAGAATTAGTATATCTAGGGTTTGTCATTTCAAGATATGGTTTGAAAATGGACCCAGACAAAGTGAAAGCCATTGTAGATTGGCCTTCACCTCGGAGTATATTTGAAGTCAGAAGCTTTCACGGGTTGGCTAGATTTTATAGGAAATTTATTAGAAATTTCAGTGGCATTTGTGCACCCATCGTTGAGACAACTAAGAAGGACAAACAACCATTCCATTGGACAGCAGAAGCTGAAAGGAGTTTTCAGTTTTTAAAGAAGACCATTGAGCAGCCATTACTGAAATTACCAGATTTCAGTCATCATTTTTAGGTAAAGTGTGATGCAAGTGGGACAACAATTGGAGAAGTTCTCAGTCAAGAGGATAGACATATAGCATACTTCAGTGAAAAGTTAAATGAGTCCAGACAAAGGTACTCATCTTATGATAATGAATTATATGCTATTGTCCAAGCATTAAAGCATTAGAGACACTATTTGGTTCCTAGGGAGTTTATATTGTTTTCAGATAATCATGCCTTGCACTATATCATGTAGCAACCCAAACTAAACCAAAAGCATGTTAAGTGGGTTGAATTCTTGCAAATTTTTACCTTTGTATTGAAACATATTAGTGGACAATTAAATAGGGTGGTTGATGCCTTAAGCAGATGAAACATCTTCGTGCAAGAGAATCAAGTACAAGTCTTAGGATTTGAATTTTTAAAAGACTTGTATAAGACTTATATTGATTCTCGGAATGCTTATAGGGCTTGTAAGAATCCTGTGGAAGTGCACAGAAAATCATGGACTGAATATATGTTGCAAGAGGGTTTATTGTTCAAAATCGGTAAACTATGCATTCCTAAAAGTTCCATAAGAGAGAACTTAATACAGGAAAATCATAATGGAGGTATGGCAGGTCACTTTGGGACTTATGAGACCTTTGGACAGTTGAGTCGTTTCTATTTTTGGCCAAGGATGAGGTCTGAAGTTGAAAAGTTTGTGAACAGATGCAAAGTATGCCAGCATGCTAAGGGAAGAATCCAAAACACTGGTTTGTACACACCATTTCCTATTTCAACTAGGCCTTGGGACTCAGTAAGTATGGACTTCATACTGGGTTTGCCAAAAACTCAGAAAGGAAATGATTCGATCTTTGTAGTTGTTGATAGGTTCACAAATATGGCTCATTTCATTCCATGTTTTAAGACAAGTGATGCCACACACATTGCTAACTTGTTTTTCAATGAGGTTGTAAGGTTACATGGATTACCTAGAAGTATTGTATTAGACATGGATGTGAAGTTCACAAGTCATTTTTGGAGGAACTTATGGAAGAAGCTGGGCACCAAGTTGAACTTTAGTTCATCTTATCATCCACAGTCTGATGGCTAGACTGAGGGAGTGAATATAAGTTTAGGTAACATTTTGAGAAGTTTGGTTGGAGAAAATCCAAATCAATGGGACAAAGTGCTAGCTCAAGCTAAGTTTTCCTACAATGATTCACCAAACAGAAGCACGAGAATGAGTCAAATTCATATTTTGTATGGTATGCATCCAAGAGGGGTGTATGAATTCCGTGATCTAGGTCAATTAGAGAAGAGAAGTGCAGACGGTGAAGATTTTGCAGCAAGGATTAGTGAGCTACATGAGAAAGTCAAAGGAAGATTGCAACAAAGCAATTCCAGTTACAAGATGAGAGAAGATTTGAGAAGAGAGAAAAACTATGAAGTGGGAGACCTAGTTTTAGCTCATCTGAGAAAGGGGAGATTTCCTAAAGGGGAATATAACAAGTTGAAGATGAAGAAGATTGGGCCTTGCAAGATACTTAGAAAATTCTCTGCAAATGCCTATGAGCTGGAAATGCCAACAGGGATTGGTATTTCACCATATTTAATGTTGCAGACATATATCCTTATGGGGTAGATGACACAGGACAACCAACAGAAGGTCAAGATCATGTTGCAGATCTTCAATGGTTGAAACAAATGCCTGTGGAAAAACCACTAGAGGATGAAGCTATCTTGGACACAAGAGTGGCAAAGAATACCAGACATACAGATTACTTGGAGTATTTGGTCAAGTGGAAGGAGCATCCTGTAGAGGATTCCACATGGATGAATGATGTAGATCTGGAAGCTACAGGTTTCACAGTGGTTGAATTAATGAACAAGGGTTCATAGTTTTCACCCTTGGGAGTTTGATGCAGGGGCATGAAGACCTAGCCAACAATGTAATGAAGTGATCATATATTGTGGCTAGGAAGGGGACAAACTATCCAAAAGACTTGAAAAAAAATTGTTTTAAAGTATTTTATTATTTGCAGATAATTAGAAGTAGTTAGTCTTGTTGTCAATTTCTAAGAAAGATTATGAAATAATTGGCAGCTTAGACTCCCTGTGAGGAGATCATGCCAAGTAAGTAGTTGTTATGAGCAGAAATAGGGATTTAGTTTTTCTAAAAATAGAAAGTTCCTTCATTTGAGGAAGGAGAGTAGTAGTTTGTTTTCTCTGAGGGTTGTAATTTGAGAGAAGGCATTAAGAAAAAAAACACAGAGATGGGATATACACTCTGTGGAGAAAAAAAAAGGTAGAAATAGAGAGGTTCGACACTCTGTGAGAGAGAGATTATGTATGTGAAATTTCTAGAAATACATAGAAGAAAAATAATTGTTTCAAAGATCATATATGAAATTTAACGAGGATTAATGGGTTCGATGTGCTCATATAGTGTTTCTGTGTGATTGAATCTCTGACTACGTGTCGGTGTAATTTCAGTAAACAATGAAAACACACAAATCATTTGCAATCTGAGTTTATGATTTGGTAAGTGTTTAAATTCCATTACTTCTCGTTTATGAGGTTATCAAATTCAAGAAATTTGCAGAGTTAAAGCAAAAACCTGTAGATCGTATTGCTTCATCGAGCGTAGTGTTGGAGCTCTATCAAAGCAATCGTGGTTGTTTAAGGACGAATGTATGTGAAGTTTTAACTTGTCAAAATTATAGTGAGCTCGGGACGCTTCTGTCCAAGCTCTTTGAGCATAGAAATACAATTTTAAAACAAACTAAATAATTCATTCCTTTAGGTCTGATAGACCAAAGTTTGGTCTCAAGGGACGTTAACCATCATCATCAGTTCAGAGTTCACATGTTTCATTGAATAGTTGTGGGGAGGACTCTGTCAAATGACTGTGACTGGCTCTAAGTTGAACGGTTAAGAAAAGCAGGTCAAATATTTTAGGGTTCATAGGTGATACCCTCAAGGCATAGTCATTTTCCTTTGCTTAGTCTTGTAGACCCCTTCCAAAACTCATACACCAGCCACGATAACCAACACTGAGAGCCTTAACAAATCAATGCTCCACATTGTATTTCACTTAGCGAAACAACTCGACAATTAGTGGTTCATTGGAGGCCGCAGAGAAAACAAGGGTGGTTTTATTTAGGTCACGTGTCTTCACCATGGTGATTTCTCCCAGGACAAAAGGTTTTAGCAATAATGTTTTGAGGAAGAGCGACAAGCTCTTGAGTGCCTAAAGAGTAGGTCATATTGTTTAAGTTTTAGCGCCTGGTCGATTAGTTTATGAACTGCTAAGTATAGCATAGTTCTGACAAATCTGGGAAAGGAGCTATATCTAATAGAGATTTAGTTATACCCAGAGACCTGTTATATTTATTCTTTTGGTTAACTTCCACCCTGCCATCAACAAGCATCGAGTGGATCATCATTTCCAAGTTGATGATCAAGTTTGGATTCATATCAGCAAAGACTAACTTAAAGGTGAAGGTAAAAAGCTTAAACCACTCAGGTATGGACCCTTCATAATTTTGGATAAAGTTGGTAATAATGCTTTTTGGTTAGACTCCATATATTATGATGTATTCCGTTGTGAATGTAGAAAACTTGAAATTGTATTAACCTCCAATGATTATGGATCAAGAGGAGAATGTTCATGTTCCTTCAATTGATGACTTTGCACCTAAGTATCTTGATGAGTTGTAGGAAGACATCATTCTTGACAGGAGGTTAAGAACTTCATGAAGAAGAGATGTGGAATATCTTCATGTAGGATTTAAAGGAATGCATCCAAGAAAGGCACAATGGATAGAGACCGGAAAGGTGAAGGCGTTGTACCCTCACCTAATTACTGAGTAATTTCAGGCTTTTGGTGGTCCAAAAGCTTTCCAATGGGGAGGTTTGATCCAAAAGGATCTCCGAGATGACCAAAATTTAAAATCCTCAAATGTCGGAGAGAAAGATAGAGTTGTATAGAGCTCGTCGAGAGCTTTTTGATGATGCTCATTTCATAAAAAATAGATTCCATATGAGAAAGTTATCAGCAAGATAAGTTGGCAGTGACATGGGCCCATTATTGACTTCCAACTTCCAATGTCGAGATCGAAAAGTCAAGAGGACTGTTGACAATAGTGTTAGGCCAGTGTTGACTTCCGACTCCCAACATCAGGATCGGAAAGTCAGAAGGGTTGTTATTATTGTTGCTTGGACAATGTTGACTTCCAACTTCAGACATCGGGATCAACAAAGTCAGTATCAACACAACGCGATCGAAAAAGTCGGATCGGCAAACCCAAACAGGTCATTATGGACTGATCGACAAAGTTAGCATCGACAAATTTGGGCCCAACATTTCGAATAAATGGTAGGTTAACAGTCCAGCATAACTAGCAACAGATACAAACCAACGACCATGAAAATTATCTCAAATTTCTGATGTTTGATCCGTAAATTCTTATCACTATGCCAATGCCTTCGATCTTGGAGTTTATCTTGAAAGATAATTTACGCTGGAATCGAATTCTGTATTCGATTGGGTGCATTAATTACGGCCTCAAAACAAACTCACCTCTACTATTTAAACATAGTTTGGGCACAAACAGAGGACACGGAGACAAAGAGAAGCAACAAACAGAGGACTGAGTAGTTTGGAATTTAACAGTGAGCAAGAAGTGAACTTGACAGCAACTGTGGACGATTTCCAATGCATTGAAAGCACAGCAAGGTTCCAAGGTGGATCCATGGAGTGTAGGAGATAGAGCTTCTCATTCTAAATGTCAGGGGACGTCTTTGGCAAAATGTAGATTTTCACAGGTGTAGTCTGTTTCTTCAATTCACAGACAAAATTGTAGAGAGTCCTCTGAATTGATGTAATTTACAACATTTGAAGAATCAATAAAAACAGTCTCACTAGAAGTGGACCCGGAGACGTAGGCCAACAGTGTCGAACTCCATTACCAAGTTATAGTCTTCAAAGTGTGGTTTGCATCTTTTAATATTTGCATTCTCTTTACTTATATTCTCTTTTAAAATGTTGTCATTTTAAAGTCTTCCTCATGAATTAATTGTTGGATCATTCACGCATAATTCATGGTTATTAAAGATCCTGTAAAATTTAGATCACTTGTTTGTTACACTTAGTTGAATTATGGACCATATCTCTTAGAGCGCCCTCGCTTTTGGGCCTTGTATTGTATCATTTGTTCATTTGTTGACCATGACTATTGGGGCATCTTCTCTATTTGAGGAGTTTGTTGAGGTTGAGCAATTATATTTTTTGACTCTATCTTGGAGAGTCCCTATGATAGATCTAGGGTTTTAAAACATATATTATTATTGTATTGTAGAGGAAGTTGAGTTTTTCTCCTATATAAGAGAGCTCACTTCTCATTGTCATTTGTTGTTGCACATTGGAGGGAATACTATCATCTTGCATCCAAAGGTTTTGTCTATTGGGCTTCTTCTATGGTTGGCATAATTTGATGATTTCTTATTGAAGTAACATGTTATTTTTATCATTGTAAGGCTTATGCAACTAGTTCACTGCAAGGGCGAATTTTCTCAAGTGGAATAACTTTCTTGTTTTGTGGTTTAGTCTTGTTGCTTGTTTGTGGTTTGGCTACCTTAGTATGGATTGCAAATCAAGTGGCACAAGATAAGGTACAAACTAGGCATAAGTTGGAGATGTGTACCACGGAAGCCACCTTCTCTTGGTAAAATTTGCATGAAGGTTTAGAGTTTGGGATAGTAATTTGTTTTATTTCTTGCAAAGATTACATCCAAATACTTATATACAAATCTATTTGGAATATTTGATCCCAAAACCCCATAGCCCAACAATTTGGAGGCACTAATCACCTCCCTAAATTATTTAACCAAAAAACTACTAAAACATCTTAATTTTTCTTACACTTTAAGGTAGATCTAATGTATGTCTTATTTCAAAAAATATTTATTTTATTTCCCAAACTAGTTTGAAGTAATTTCTAGGGTAAATTTAATCTTAAAACACTAAAAAACATATTTTTCAAAACTAGTTTAGCTAATTTCCTTGGATTATATTTGTTTAGATTAATTTTCTACTAATTGGTTTAACATTTCTACATTTTTATTTATTGAAAACAACCCTAAAAAATCACATTTCTTCATGTATTTTTCAAGAGCTTCATGCTAGATCTAACAATAAAATTTATGGGCATTAGATCTTGAACTTTTTACCTTTTAGTAGATTTTATTGGCTAGAAAATGCAGATTTTGATTTATGGAAAGTATTACAGCAAATATCTTAACTTCTGGAAAATTTTAAACGCCAATCTAACACTCTAAAAAATCATATTTCTGCTCCTAAAAATTCTTACTTTCTTTGCCACTTAAATTTATGTTTTATTTGATTTTTATTGCCATTTTTTCACTGCAAATTTGTACGGGACATAAACTAATAAATTCTGGAAAATTTGCAATTCAATAGATATCAATTTTAGTTGCTAAATCACATTTTGATATTAATTAAATGATTATATTTCAGGTGCAGGATGGGTCCTTTTTAAACCAGGAGAAATAAGGTTCTATCTTTCTCATGGGGCCTAGGAAAGAGGACGAACAATCAAGCTGAATGGGCAGCCTTAATGCATGGAATAGAAGCTCTGAAAGATTTAAAGCTAGAATCGTGTCAAGTCTTTGGGGACTCATGGATTGTTATTCAAAGGATGAGAAAGCTTCAGAAGAACAAAGAAAGAGTAGGAAGGGTGCATAAAAGAATTTTAGCTCATGTCCAAGTTTTTTCTATTCTCCATTTCTTTCATATAAATCATCATAAAAATCTTGAGACATGCCTCCTTTACAATATTGGATGCAGGCTTTCAGAAGGAGAGCTAATAGTCTACAACTCCATCAAGCGCACTAAATGGACCTCATGTTTCTTAAGCTAACAGAGTCTTGCTCTGTTTTAAAAAAAGAAGATAAAGGTTTACTTCTTCCCTCATGATTTCCACAAGGCTTCGACCGAAGTTTTGGGCCTCCCCAGACTTATGTTTTATTGCATAGGATGGTGGCAAACAACTTATCTTTTGCGCATTTATGTCATCTCGACGATCCATGAACCCATTCCCATTGAATTGAAGAAGCCTATACAGAACCATGTGATGATGTTTAAGGCAAGTTGCAGTCCCGACGGCTCGCACAAGCTAGATTTTCTTTCTCTTGGAAGGATTGAGAAGTTGGCCATTTGTTTCCATAACAATTTGAGGGAAGTTTTATGTTCATGCCGAGGAAAGTCTGAAGCCAAGTCTATTCTTCCAAGGCCTCTTCCTCTCAGTTCCAGAAGTTCTTCAAAGTGGAGTTGCAAGTCCTACACAATGAAGGTCAATCCCGTTGAGTCTTTGGAAGGAAAGATGACGCTTGGTGCATATCGAGAAGTTAAGGGTTATATGGTTGAATATAAGAAAATGCTCCTATGTGAACACGAGGTATCCTCTGCAATTCTCGACGTACAACGCTACATTGAGCAAGAAATCTTGCGCTTTGACACTCGATTGGAGGACGTTGAAACAAGATCTATAGTCCTAGAAGGTGATATGGAAGAGATAAAGAGCACCCTGCTTAGGATGGAGCACTTGCAAGCTGACAATTTTAGGAGGATGTGGAATTTTCTCGTGAGCATGAGAAACATGTTATAGGAAAATCTCATGGATAGCAATGAGCGAGCAGAGCATCGTTTTAATCAACTAAAGGACTCTATTGAGGCAATGCAAGTGGAATTAAAAAGCCTCAAGGAAGATATGATCGGTATTTCGAGGAATCTGGATGTTTCTGAGCAACAAAACCACACTTCTCCAATGGAAGGACTCTCTTTGGCACTCCAAGATGCAAAGAACTCTCAAGTTGCAGTGAATCCACCAGACACAACAAACCTACCAAATTAGGAATGAAGACTCGATTTCTTCCTTTTTTGTCTTTTTGAATGTTTTATGTTTACTACTATGTAATCAATATGTCAGAATCTACTCCATAAGTGGAAGCAACATAAGATATCTTCAGTCTAGCAACTTTGTTTTTTATATTGTCTATTGCAATGATGGGTCTCCAGAGAACTTTGCAGTCTCTAATTTTGCTAAGTTGGGAACTATGAACCTTTTTGTATATGGCACTCTTATATAAACACAAACCCTTTTCACGAATCTATTAAAAAAATGGTTATGTTTATATTCTAGAAACTTATGCAATATGTTGTCACATTGACTGATACATAACAACAAGAATATTTGAAGTTTACTTGGTTAATGGTGGTTGAAATTTTTATTTTACAATTGCTAAGTAAGTCCTTGATATATTTTGGAAATTTTCATTTGGTGAGATGGTTAATTACAACTCTTAAATCACACAATTATTAACTTAGTGATAATCATTTCTGGAATTACATTTTGCAAGTTCTTGTACACTACTAACTTTTACTTGCACAAATCTCATGAATTTACTTTTGTTCCATGGACTAATGAATGTATGAAAGTTAACGACTTTTAACGCCTTAAGGTTAGTGTTCATAGTTTATGTTATTTCCCAAACTTATGGAATTTCTTAGTATTTGATCTATTGAATATTGTATATCTTGCATGGTTGAATGTTTATTTGGGAAATCAATTAATCAATATAATACACATCACAATTAAGTTGATATCATTTCCCTTAGCTCTCTCTCTCTAAAACCAAACCTAATCAAACTTAAAGGGAAGTCTCCCTATACTTTTGAGAGTTGGCTTAAAAGTGGGAAATTAGCACTGTGGTGACAGTGGTGCTTATTTTCGAAGTTGCTCTTGATAGCACTAGTGGATTGAGACTTTTTCATCTAAGTGCTAAATCACATTGTAATAGAGAGGATCCTCAAGGGAAATTAACTACTTGCTTTGGATTAGGAGATTAAAATATTACTTTAGTTGCTTTAAGACTTGTGATATGTTTATGAATTGAATGTCAGTGTAAAAGTGTTCAATAAAATATACAAACTCCGAATTCACAAATATGTAACCCAAGCATGTATGTAAACTTTAAAGCTTCTCACAAATATTCACTTGCATGGAAAAAAAAGTAAGATGAAGTAACATGAAGCAAAGTTAAGACTATATATGAAAATTAAACTTCTTGAATCCATTAATAAACATCCCATTAGTAAGTATTATTTCAGATTTACCAAATGAATATAGCAAGAAAACTTAAATTTGTAAACAGCTAATTGTTTAAGACTTAAAAGCATAAATTAATAAATGCTTTAAAAACCAATGTGTTCATAAGTGCAATCATAAAACATGTAAGGAGAGTTAACTTTCCAAGAATTTTACTGAGATGAACTTGAAACCATGCAAAAGAAAACTTGTGAAAGATTGTTGTTATGCAATGTACAATTAATTGAACTTATGCCCAACAATTTAATTGAGTTTTAAACCTATGAGAAATTGTAAACATTGGCAAGTATGATTCAAGCTCTTTATACTAACATGTAAGTAAAATTTGACAGTAATAACCATGAGATAGACCATATTCATCCAAGAGATCTCTTGTTTGTGCTAGGGGAAATTCTCTGTACTTGTCTTCTCATTTTAGTGCTGAAGTGAAGGGAAACTTCACTTAGTGACAGTGGTGAAATTTCCATAGTGCCCTTGGCTACATCTTGGTGAGGACCTTCCACATAGGGATTTTAGTTTTTGAGGCAACAAGCACCACCACCTATGGGCATCCCAACACCATCCATACTGCTCACACCACTGATATTCCCTATCCTCATAGATGCAAGAGTACTCATGCCCACTCGAAGAATCATTTTCCTCTGCAATTGCTGCTGCTTTCTCTGCCTCTGTTGGAACATATGGAGCTGTAAATGATTGGGATTATTTATAATTTGTGAATTCATCTGTTGATTTTAAGTTTTAACTGTGGCTTGCCAGATTTAGCTGTGGAAGATGATTGTCAGTGACAAACTAATGAGACATTTGAAGTTATTGTGTGTTGCTGCTGTTGTTGCACTACAGTGAGATGAGAAGCATCAAGCTGCAGTGGCTTTGATGAAGTACAAAAGGATCGGAAAATTTTTAAGGATCCATAATTTTCTAAAAGTATAAATACCTTGGCGAATCTCAATAATTCTCAAGTTTCAAACCATAAAATGTTGGGCACGATATTTTCTAAAAATATTCTAATTTCTAAGGGGTTTATATAGTTTCGGGACAGTTTTGGCGATTTTTAGAGTAAAAAAATTCATCCCATGGAATTTGGGCAAATCTATTTACAAAAAATGGAAATTGGCGAAAATAGTTTTGGAAAAAAAAGACAAAAATTAGCCCATGGGCTAAATTTCGCCCCTAAAATTTTCTCTGAGATTCATCCCATGGAAACAGATCAGAAATCTGAAAACAGAATACATATGTGATAAACCAGCAAGAAAAAATTAACTAGCAAAAAGGAAATACGCATTCAGATAAGAAAGCAGATATATGGGAAGAAAAACTGAGACAAATTATATTACAACAATTCTCCTTGCAGAAGGTACAAATATTAAAGCAGCCCACAAGGGGCATCCTGCCTCATCCAACCTCCCATCAAATACAATGCATCTTCCTTCCTTTTGAGTTTTACACACTTTCTAGCCTTCTCTAGAAGGTCCAATTTTGCACTAATAGGTTACCCTTTCCATTACCTGACAGGAAGCTTTCTAGTTTAAAGAAACTTTCCATATTCCTAAATATGTAACAGCAAATTTAATGGTATTGCTATTTTCTACACAAGAAGCCTGAAGAGGGCTGTTGATTGGGAGTATTGCCGGGAGGAGGCATTTAAACTGCAACTATTGCATTCAAAGACGAAAATTGCAAGGAATTTAGAGGAGGAATCCCACAGACAGGCGGAGGCTGAGCCTGGCATGTTCTGACTTGCAATTAAACAGGGAGTAGATGGCAAATTCTTAATTTTACATCCCAATGTGGAACCACCAGGAGCCATCGGCTACACATTGGAAGCTGCATTTGGTTGTACATTTGGACGTGATAGAGTTGGCTGAACTTGATCCTCGGTTAATTTATATCCATCTTTTACCATCTACAATTGACAAATAGAGGTGGTGCTATATCATAGGGACTGTCATTTCATGTAATGTAGTGAACATAACAAAGGAAGTGATCTCAAAAACTTACCAGAGAACAAAACTGCATAGCAAACATATCTGCATAATGCTGCACCGAATAAGAAACGCACCAGCATGATTAAATTAACAATTTGAATCTGAAATAAACATCATTACAAATTTAATGCATCTTTATCCAAAAATTAATTAGAAATGGTTCACCTTACAGGATAAGCATTAAGGCAATGAGTAGATGGCATGAGGAATAGAGCTTCACTTACAGTATTAGGCAATAAGGGTAGAACGTCATGAGGAATAGAATTTAGTGAATCATCATGAAATTGCACAAGTGCCTCCACCATGCCATCCTTTCCACGTTCACACATTACCAACCTAACCTGATCTATGTGTTGCATTTCTGGAGTACCTAAAAAATAAAATATGCAAGCAATCAAATTAATCAAGAAATAATGATGTATTAAAAATCACAAATAAGAGGAAGATTGAATGATGCAGGATAAGTGCTGTCTATCTACAATGCTCTTAACCTTTATTGATCAGAATTCCTTTTTTGGTGTCAAGAGAAAAGGGTTTTGACTCTTCAAGTGAGGATAGCTTGTTCAGTTTTGTTCAAAGCCTAAAGAAGATTTCAAGGGGCTCTTTTGAGCTTCCAGCCATGGAGTAGAATTGGTAGGCTACACTAGATTTTTGAATTTTTCTAGTACTGGAGTTCAATGTCCTTTATTGGTTTCTGGTGTTGGAGTGTGTTCAAGGGTTCCAAGTAAGTGTCAAGGTCTCTGGGTGAAAGAGGCCAACATTTCTCTGTTAAAGATAGTGCAGCTGCGAGACCCATTCCCAGGGAGGATGGTACCCTAGTCAGTTAACTGGGGTTCCTGGTCAGTGAACCAGGCAGAGTAAGTCCCTAGAAGGTACCCTAGGGCCCCTAGCAGTCTCCTGGGGTTCTTGGTCTAGGACCAAGCAGGTTGATGCCATGGAAAAGACCCTAGCATGTGGCTATGGCCCCTATATTTCTCTATGCTATTCTGGTCTGGGACCAAATAGTTTCTTGGTCACGAGGACCAAGCAGATCCTACAAGTTTGGGACAGAGACTTCCTGGTTTGGAACCAGGAATATTTTTGGTGTGGACCAAGTGGTTCCTACAGGTACATACCTGGTCAGATAACCAGGTGAATCTTGGTCAGTTGACCAAGATGATTATGTGTGACATCCTCTTCTCCTAAATGGTTATTGCTAGGTTGTTTCTCAAGGGACTAGCCATCCCTTGATGATGTCACTAACACTTGACCTTTAGGAGCAGTCAGGAAGACCATAGAATCACATCATCTAGTGTGAACCTTCCTTATATGGTGATGATGAACCTTCAGTTATTGTTTGGAACACTTATAGATCACATAACTTGAGAGAGAGATTGGTTTCCCCTCCCTGTGGGTAAAAGGATTGTTTCCCCACCTTGATGGTACACCTTGGTCTTGTGGGTGAAGGGGTTGTCTTCCCACCTTGATGTGACCCCTCTTGTTGACTCTCGGTCTTAAGTTTCCCTATTGGTCCTAGCGCCCATCTTGGTTGTGGTACCTTGACCCTTTTTCTATGATGACTTAACTTTATTGTTTTTATTTTTTGTATGACCACTTGACCATTGGTACCCTACTAAGTCAACTTAATATTATTTTTATGTTATGATTGGTAAATCTCCTAAAAGCTAGCGTAGTTAAGTGACCCTTCTAGAAGGCATGTTAAGATTATAAATTAGTCTTAAACTTTATTTCTGAGGTGTCTTGACAAAAGAAGAAGAGATCAGATCCATTGTCTGTTGTAGGGCTTGCCGCTGCTCCATTGTCTTGGTGTCTAGGGTTTTTACTGCTGTTTTGAGCAGCCGCCACCATCTCCCACAGCCTGCTAGACTGCTATATTTTTGTACTATCTGCTGCTGCTGGTTTGGAGCTATCTTCACCTCTTTCAAATCCATCTAAGGCTGCCGCCCTCCTGTTCAAGCTGCTACTGACAGGCCGTGACACTAGGTAGGCTGATTGGGATTGAACTGTGACTTTTCTATGGACTGCTAAGGCTGGGCATGATCTCTTTGAGGGCTGCTAAACCTAGCCGTGACCCCTGTTGACTGCTTGTGGGCTGCCTTGAGTTGGGCGTGATCTGTTTGGGTTGTTTATACTGAACCGTGAGGACTGCTAAACCTGGGCGTGACCTCTTAGTTGACTTCTAAGCTAAGCCATGACCTCCATTTGACTGTTTGAGGGCTGCTAAGGTGACTGTTAGCAGGCCGTGACCTTTGGTTGACTTCTAAGCTAGGGCCGTGACCCTTATTGGCTGTTCATATCTGATCCGTGACGTTGCTGCTGTTCATTAGCCTAAGCCGTGACCTACCTTGATCCTGCTTGGGGATATTGTAACATACTGAGGGTTACCAAGAGTGCCTTGAGCTTGCTTAAGGATACTGCTAGCCTATGTGAAGGTGCCATAAGGGTATCTCTGCTCTTTGAAAGAGTGCCACTATTCTGAGGCTGTCTTTGCTTGTATTGAGGTTGTCTTTGCTTATACCTCTACCCTGCTGCTACAAGTTTGGCTTTGCTGGTCTGAGGTCTGTTAAGACAGCCTTGAGGGTTTTGTGATCTGTTAGGGCATCCTGAGTTTGAACTTGTTTCAGTTTCCTACCTCTCTCTCTCCCAGGTAAGTATCTACCCTCAAGTAAGGGTTAGCTGTTCCATTTTAGAGACTTGTCTCTGATAAGACAAGATTTGATCTGAAAAGTACAATCTGAGTATACGGAAGGACCTCACAATCTGATCTGATCTTTGTTATGTTAATGTTTTAATTCTACCATTAATGATCTTTTTATAGTACTTCTGTTACTGTCTATGTTCTATTTCCTGTAACTTGCAATTGATAAATTCTATCTCAAGGACCAACTTTAACACAGTGATCACTGGGGAGTGTTAAAGTTGAAAGAGATGTAAATTATGTTTTGACTTGTCTTATTAAAATTACTTCTACTTGTGCACAGCCTTGTTGTTACAGTAGTAGTTTTTTAATTATATTTTAAAATACAAAAATATTTAGTTTTTGTCTCAAACCCTAACCTAACAAAAATTTAACATTCTCCTCTTTGGAGCTGTTCTTAAAGGAGGGTCTGGAAGAGATCCTTCACCTTTCAAAAAATAATTCAAAATACTTTCTTCCAAACCATGCAGTGCTTTTACACTGGCTTGAGAGGTCATGTGCAGGTTTGCTGGACAACCCCTTCACGCAATACATCATCTCTAGGGTTCTTTTTAAAATGAAATTTGAGTTAGTGCTGGACTTTTTCTGAAACAGTGGTTCCCTCATTTTTTATCCTCTTTGTTTAGCTCTTATCAGTCACATTTTGTGTATGGCTTCCTAACTCACCCTTTCATTTTTGGGGAATAGATTTACTAACAGCAATTGGGAATTTCTTCTTCTAATTTTACAGTTAACAACAAAATGACAATTTTGTCTAGAGTTTTAAGGACCAACATGGAGGCGAGTTTGGATTGTGAAAAATATATCCATGAATAGTCACCCTTCATGAGCCTGCCAAAAATAGAGAGGAGATTTTAAAGTCATCGAAACTATTTCAAGATGCCAAACACGGCATATAAAACTGTTTATTATTCACACACATGCACCAACAGAACACATCCCACATAGGAGGGGGAGGCTGAGCAAGCACACATACTCATTCAACAACCAATCCCATTATATTAGTTGGAGGGCCACTAGCTCTGTAGACACCCATTGGCATAAGGATCATGGGATGTTGGGACTTATATGCCCAAGGAAACCAGAGAGCAAAATCTTGTTGAGAAAAAGAAATGGCCAAAAACCAACTATAAGGGGTCAAGGATCTTAAGAGAAGAAATAAAGCATCTGCTTTGCTAAGGGAGGATTTCAATAGAGGCAGTTAAAAGAGAGGATAGTCTAGAATATCATGGATGAAAAGAGCTCAATATTGTGACAGAAGGATAATAACTTAGGAACTCATTTGTGGCTCCAGTAAAGGAGGCCAGTTCAAATCTTTTAGAGGAGCACACTGAAGCATTTTTTAAAAACTGCTCCTTGAGCTAAAGAAAGGAAGTAATGGGAAATTACATTCCAGGAAAACAGTGGCCCACCCAAAAGATTTAATACAAAGGAGTAATTGGAAGAAACAGCAGCACTTTAAATTAAATTGGTGGAACATGAAGCTTTGGAAGAATTTAAGATCCAGCAAAAAAATATCGTTACATAAAATTAAAATGGTCCTCAACTATTTGCTGTTGAAGAGTTTATTTTCTGCTCTTTGAGAAACAAAATCAAATAGAGAAAGAAATAAATTATCTTAATGTCCACAAGTGACCAAAATAGATCAATGACACTATAAAGTTCAACCAGGTTAAAATAGTCAACAGGGTTATCAACTTATCACCCAGAGCATCCAGAGTTTACTGCTATATTGTTTTGTACACTTTGATCATTTTTTTCAATAGAAGTTTGGACTGTTTTGTTAAATAACCCACTGACAAATAGAGTATAACTCAAAAATGTCCAACCTTGAGGTAAATGATCTGTGCGTGCAAAGCTTATAATCCTTGTTTTACGAACATTTACACCTCCCCCAACAAGTGAATTAGCCATACTTGCTTTCCCCTCGACATCTTGTTGGTCTTCATTATTCACATGATTACTAGCGAGAGCCATTGACAGCAACTGTGAAGAAGGCTGTTTCTTATTCACTTCATCAATTTTCTTTTTTCTAGTATGTAGGCTATGTCTGTAATTTCATACCAACAAAATAAAAAGCTCAGTGCAGTCAAAAACATCAAATTATGCACCTATTTCAAATAATGTTTTTAAAATAAATAGTAAACACTACATCTCTATGTTACCACGAAGGAGAAACAAGAAACGGGTTTAGAACTGGCAATGGAAATTATCAGGTTTTAGGAAATTTTTTAATATATATATATAAAGAATAATTAAAATTCTAACTTCAACACTGATCATACAAAACAATTGCAAAACATTCAAATTTATAAAATTATAAAGAGATTACTACCATGCCAAACTCTTGAACTCATACATCAATTTTACTCAGCAAATGAAGTTGAAGGATTAGTAACTTGGCATCGTTCTTGTCCTGATGATGAATCATGAATCTAAGAGGAGGTTTGAAACAATGACTGTAAAGTGGAACAGATCGCAGCTACTCCAATGCAGAATATCAATTAAAATCACTGCAAATCATTCTCATCTGATACAATTATATTATATTCATAACATAATATGACCCAAGGGGGGGCATATATGGAAGCTTGGCCATCCAAATGTTATGAACCAAAGCCTTAAGATAGCATAATGATGCAGGAGCATAGAGCATAATGATGCAGGAGCATAGACTTAAGTTCAAAAAATTACGTGGCTTTTTGAAAGTCAAAGTCAAATTTTGTTTGGTTCTCTTAACTTACTTTTATTGTATTTAGTTGAGGTTGAATAAAGTTGTCAAGGATCTCGAATCCTAACTATGTAACAGCTGCTAAGATTTAAATAAAGATTATAGCAGGAACAATAGGATCTAGATTGACTCGATACAGATTTACTGGATCTGAGAAAACCAAATAAAGATTATATTTAGGGAAGCTGTAGAACTCTTGAAAAGCAGGGGGCAGAGGATTAACAGGGAGACAGCAAGGGTTAGTTGCAAAAACTCATTGGATGAAATAAAGACTCTTTTATTTCTACATTTCTGAGTGAATTAAACCCTTGTGTTTAAATTGTTTACTGTGCGTGATTAAAAGGAAGGCATTCGTATCAAACTGCCCAGAAATAATATGTTTAACATATTTTGGAGACGTCTTTGAACATCTGTAAGTTATTGCAGGTTCTTTGTATTCATATTAAAACCGCACTTGGTTATTGCAGGTTCTTTTGTATTCACATTGAAATCGCACTTGAAATTATGAATATGTGATTATAGCCCCGGTGAAAGTCATGTTATGCATTCAGTGTAAATAGCGTGCAAGTCAGTAGTTGATCTATGGCTAATATCTTACCGGAAAATTGAAGTGTTCGAAAGTTAGACAGATTGTAAATCAGTTTTTGATTAGGAGTTCTGTGCTATAGTTAGCAGAACCGACAATTTTTGGTGATAATAAATCAGAATTAGTAGACTTGAAATTTAACTTCACGACACCCTTGCATCAAGTGGTATCAAAGCTTGGATCAGTAAATTGCTCTTGCTTATGAAGGGAAAAATTTATTTTTCACCTTTACCTTTGGAAGAAGCAAGAGAGAAACTGAATAGTAGTAGTTCGAGGACAAACTTATTACCTTCAGAAATGGCATTTAGAGTTCCAGTTGGACATGGCAGAGGAGGTCGAAGAGGTAGACTTGTTGCTAACGCAGAAGTGATGGAGGAATTGAGAATTCTACGAGAAGAAATGGCAGCCATGAGAGAAGCTGGAAGAAGAGATCATGAAGCAGGTGATGCCAGTGAAGCTGAACAAGAAACTGAACCGGAAGCAGAAGAAATGACAGAGGAGAATATTGGATTGAAATTGTTAAAGGCAGTCATTGGGGCTAGTTCAAAACCAAGAGTAGAGATAGCTGATATAATGGAGGGTTAAATGCGGAAGAATTAGTTGACTGGATAAATTCAATGGACAAGCATTTTGATTTTTCTGAAGTGCCTGAAGATAATAAAGTAAAGTTTGCAATAACTAGACTCAATGGACATGCTTTACTTTGGTGGTATGGTGTACAAGCAGAAAGGAAAACACTGCAAAAACAGCCAATCAAAAGTTGGAGCAGAATGATTGCCAAGCTGAAGGACAAATTTCTACCCAGAGATTACCAACTAGCTTTATATAGGCAGATGCAGAACTTGAGACAGAGACTGCTTTACTGTCAGGGAGTATACAGAGGAGTTTTACAAGGTAAACATTAGAGCTGGACACACAGAAGATAATTCTGAGAAGGTAGCCAGATACATGAATGATCTTAGATTAGACATTCAGGATGAGATGAGTTTAATTTCACCTAAATTAGTTGAAGAAGCATACCAATGTGCTTTGAAAGTGGAGGAGAAACTGAATAGGAGAAATAACTCAGGGAAAGGAAGAGGTTAGGCTTACAGAGGTAAGGGACCATAGACTGGAAGAGGAAAATTTTCAGTTCAGAAAGAAGAAGTTGAATCATCAAGTCAGCCAGAACAACCTCAGAGAGGAAGAGACTTCAGGGGAAGGAGATCTTTTCAAAGGGGCCGAGGAAGAGGAAGAAATCATGAGGTTAGATGTTATACATGTGGAAAGACAGGACATATGTCATGGGATTGTCCAGAGGGAGCTGCAAGACAAGGGAATGTTCAAATTGCACAAGCTGAGAATGAACAGAGAATACTCGATGATCATGTTGAAGTTCCAAAGGCAGGAGAAGCCTTATTGATGAGAAGAACTTTGTTGAAACCAAGCAAGGAGTTACATGAACCAGCACAGAGGAAGAGCTTGTTCAAGACAATGTGCAAATCACAAGGTAAGTGTTGTAGACTGATTATTGATAATGGCAGCACTGATAATTTAGTTTCTATAGAGATGGTTGAGAAGTTGGGATTGCAGAAAGAAAAGCATCCTACACCATACAGAGTTTCCTGGTTGCAGAAGGGACACCATGTACTAGTCAATGAGCAATGCAAAGTTGATTTCCAAATTGGGAATTACAAGGATTAAGTTTTATGTGATGTGATACCAATGGATGTGTGTCATGTGTTATTGGGTAGGCCATGGCAGTATGACAGGAATGTAATGTACAATGGCAGAGAAAACACTTTTGTCTTGGAGAAGGAAGGCAGAAGACATACTCTTGTTCCCCTAAAGGATGAGAAGGTAGAGGAACAAACCAACCCAAAAGTATTGTTGGTGAAAGAGAAAGAATTTTTGGAATAGTTGCAAGAAGAAGAGGTAAGTTTTGCTATTGTTGGTAAACCTAGAACTGTTATAACCAACACTAGAATAGATGGATTGCCTGTTGAAATTCAGAAATTACTAGAGGAGTATGTAGACATAGTTGTGGATGATTTGCCAAATGAACTACCACCTGTTAGAAGTATCAGTTATCATATAGATCTAATCCCTGGAGCTAGTTTGCCAAACAAAGCTGCTTACAGAATGACTCTAGCATAAAATACAGAGATCAACAGACAAGTGCTGGAACTGTTGAACAAAGGATTGGTCAGAGAAAGTTTAAGTCCTTGTGCTGTACCAACAGTGTTGAGTCCTAAGAAAGGAGGGGAATGGAAGATGTGTACAGATTCCAGAGCTAAAACAAAATAATTATCAAGTATCGATTTCCTTTACCTAGGATGGATGATTTAATGGATTGCTTGAGTGGTGCCAGATATTTTTCTAAATTAGATCTGAAAAGCGGATATTATCAAATAAGAATGAGAGAAGGTGATGAATGGAAAACAACTTTCAAAACTAACACTGGGTTGTATGAATGGTTAGTTATGCCTTTTGGGTTAAACAATGCACCTAGTACTTTTTTGAGATTGATGAATGAAGTGCTTAAAGAATTCATAGGAAAGTTTGTCATAGTTTATTTGGATGATATTCTTGTTTTCAGCAAAACAAGAGAAGAACATGTTAGGCACTTAAATTTGGTTATGAAGAAATTGCATGAAGAGAAACTCCTGAGAAACCTGAAGAAGTGTTTCTTTATGAAGAAAGAATTGATTTATTTAGGATTTGTAATTTCACAAGAAGGATTGAAAATGGATCCAGAGAAAGTAAAAGCAATTTCAGATTGGCCATCTCCAAGGAATGTTTTCGAGGTAAGAAGTTTTCATGGATTGGCAAGTTTTTATAGAAAATTCATAAGAAACTTTAGTGGAATATGTGCTCTAATCTTAGACACAATGAAGAAAGAGAAACAACCATTTAAATGGACTGTTGCAGCAAAGAAGGGATTTAAATTGCTGAAGGAAAAGATCACTGAGAAGTTTGTTTTAGCTCTCCCAGACTTCAGCAAACTATTTTCTGTTAGATGTGATGCTATTGGAGGAGTATTGAGTCAGGATGATAATCTAGTGGCATATTTCAGTGAGGAACTAAATGAAGAAAAACAAAAGTACTCTACCTATGATAAAGAATTCTATGCAGTAATTCAAGCTCTAAAGAAATGGAGGCATTAGCTTATGCCTGAAGAATTTGTTTTATATTCTGACAATCATGCTTTGCAATTCATAACTAAGCAGGAAAAGTTAAATCAGAAACATGCTAAGTGGGTCGAGTTTATGCAGAATTTTACTTTTGTTTTAAAGCATATCAGTGGAAATTCTAACAAGGTTGCAGATGCTTTGAGCAGAAGATGTTTAGTTTTGCAGGAATTCCAAGTAAACGTTCTTGGATTAGAGCATTTGAAAGACATGTATGCAGAAGATGTTGATTTTAAAGAAGCTTACGAAGCTTGTCAGAACCAAGTATTTAGAAACAGAAGCCCATGGATAGACTTCATGTTGCAAAAAGGATTATTGTTCAAAGGAAGCAAATTGTGCATTCCTAAATGCTCAATGAGAGAGAATTTGTTGAAGGAGAAGCATAGTGGAGGACTTTCTGGTCATTTTCGAAATGACAAAACTTATGCTCAATTGAATAATTTTTACTATTGGCCAGGAATGAGAGCAGATGTGCAGAGATTTGTTGGAAGATGTCAAATCTGTCAGCATGCAAAGGGGAGACAGCAGAATGCAGGATTATATCAGCCATTACCTATTCCAAAGAAACCTTGGGATGCTGTAAGCATGGATTTTGTTCTAGGATTGCCAAGAACACAGAGAGGTAATGATTCCATATTTGTTGTAGTGGATAGATTCTCAAAGATGGCACATTTTGTTCCTTGTACTAAAACTAGTGATGCCACTCTCATTGCAAATCTGTTTTCAAAGAAATAGTAAGACTTCATGGTCTTCTTATGAGTATAGTTTCTGACAGAGATACTAAGTTTGTTGGACATTTATGGAGGACTTTATGAAAGAAATTGGGGACAGACCTTAACTTTAGTTCAGCTTACCATCCTCGGACTGATGGGCAAACTGAAGTTACAAACAAGAGCTTGGGTAATATTCTGAGAAGTTTGGTTAGTGAACATCCTAAACAGTGGGATTTAGCTTTACCACAGGCTGAGTTTTCTTTTAATGATTCACCTAATAGAAGTACAGGTTTGAGTCCTTTTAAAATTGTTTATGGGACAAATCCTAGAGGAGTGTTTGAGCTCAGAGACTTGGGAATGATGGAGAAAAGAAGTGCAAATGCAGAGGATTTTGCTTTGGACATGCAAATGTTGCATGAACAAGTCAAAGAACAATTGCAAGAGAACAGTCTTAAGTATAAATAGAGGGCAGATCAGAAGAGGAGAGAAGTGAATTTTGAAGAAGGTGATCTAGTATTAGCATACCTAAAAAAGGAAAGGTTTCCTAGAGGCACTAATAATAAACTGAAACTGAAGAAAATTGGGCCTTATAAAATCTTGAGGAAATTTTTCAACAAATGCTTATGAAATTGAACTTCCAGATGATATAGGAATATCACCTATCTTTAATGTTGCAGATTTGTATCCTTACAAAGAGGCTGAAGCAGAAACTTCATCAACAAATGGTCTAGACTGTTAGGATATTTAGACACTTAGGAGTTAGTTAAGATCAACTTGTGTAATATATCCGTTACGTAAAGTGTGTTTCTTTAGTATGCATTTGTAAATATTCTAATCTGACGGTCACAATATGCTCTAGACATAAAGTGATCTGACGGTTCAACTTCTCTTAGATCATACCTACCATTGATCCATGGCTTAACACCCGATTGGTCTATGATCTCTATTTAAAGAGCATAGAGGGTCCTTGGCTAGTTGATCGATTATGAGAAGCTCATGTAACTTTCTTTCTTTTGCATAATAAATTGCTCCAAGTAGCTATTTGGCTGGGGCCGTGGACTGTTTCCCTCTCGAGGGTTTTAACCACGTGACAAACATCGGTGTGTTGATCTGTGATCTATTTGTGTGAAGCGGTTGCTCAAGGTGTTCGGTCTTTTGGGAGTACCCTGTGTACCCGAACATGGTATCAAAGCTTTTATGAAGAGCCGCTTTCGGTTTTGATCAAGATCTGGAACCGGTGTTGCTGAAACTTTGAAAGGGTTTCTGGTTCTGAATTTTTGTGCATTTGTGTCCTATGGGAGCTGTTCCATTGCGTATGGAGCGCCGTTTCCATTGAGAAATAGTTTTCGTTTGACCGAAAACCGTTTTCGTTTGTTCCAGAAACACCCATTTTGACAAATCTGAAGGTATAATGTTACAGTGACGGATTTGTTTTTTTTTTTTTTAATCTCTCATATTTTATCAGTTTTATTACTAGATCTTTACTGTTTTAGTCTCGGACTGTTGCCTTCCCTGGCTGCGTATGCTCTTTGCCGTGCACCTTGCGCGATCGCGGTGAATCAGAAACAGAAAGGGAAAGTTTTTTTTTCTTATCTTCTCGGCTACGTATGCTCTTTGCCGTGCACCTTGTGCGATTACGGCAAATTAGAAACAGCGAGAAAACTTGAAAACGTAGACTTTCCGGGTAAGTTAACCAAGATCTAACCCTTTTGTGTG
>LPNX010965174.1:179594-195586 GCA_001517045.1 Pseudotsuga menziesii | reverse complement strand
CAAGTTAATATCTGCCATGTCACTATTGGGGACATCTTCAACATTTTCTTTGATCAAACATAACTTCATCATCCAGAATCAGTTTTCAGTGCCGTTTTTTTTAAACCGCATATTTTTTCGAGCTCTTTGCATCTAGACAGTTGGTTTCTGTTCTTTCAGCCATTATTTTACAGTATGGCTGCCCCTTGTGATATTATACTTACAAGTTCTAACTATTTCTCCTGGAAATCTCGTATGAAGATGTTCTGCGAAGTAGAGGACTTTTCAGAATAACCTCAAGGAAAGAAACAGAACCCACTGATGATGATAAGAAAATTAAATAGGCAAATAGATGTGATGAAACTCGTGGATTGATTTGCGATTCCACATATCTGGAATTGATGAACCTGATTTAGCTTAGGAAAAATTGGAATCTGTGTTTAGTAAACACAATAAAATTTGGGGTCATCAACTTGAGAATGAGTTGATTTCCTTGAATCCAAATGATTTTTCATGCATTCAAGACTATTTATCTAAGTATAAAACTCTTAGACTCTTATGTGCAGAATGCAAGATTAAAAAAGAAGACAAACAATATATTTATCATATTCTTTCCAAACTTGGACCTGCATATTCTGTTTTTGTATCTACATTCTACTCCATGAAAGAATCCTTGACTGCAGCTAGCTATCAAGAGCCTAGTCTTGAATCCTTTTGTGATTCCTTAATTAGAGAGCAAGATAAGCTCATTCATCTTGGAATAATTAACAATGCAGATACATCTAGGAAAGCCTTATTGTCCCAACATAAAGAAAAGTCCAAGCCTCCCAAAAACAGAAGTTTCGCAATAATAAGCCAAACAACAAGGGTCCCAAACCCTCTCAGTCAGCTCCTTCTTTAAAAAATGATAAAGGATCCAAGCAAAAAGGAAAGAAGACTGAGCGTCATTGCAATTTTTGTGGGAAAGATAATCATGCTGAATCTAAGTGTTTTAAGAAGATGACAGCCTTGGAAGCAGCAATGAAGAAGCACCACATCAGCCTAAATTCGTCTTCAGAATCTAACTCTCATGGATATGCACTTTGTGCTCCTGGTTACTCTTATACTGCATCTTTTTCTTCTACTTCAAATGAATGGCTCATTGATTCTGGAGCATCTTATCATATGGCTAAGGATCAAGCTATCTTTTCTACTATGCATGAATGTAACACCAAACAAATATTTGTTGGTGATGATAGATCTCTAAGTGTTGTAGGATCTGGAATAGTTCTAGTAGAAAATTGTCATTTTAGTGATGTACTATGTGTTCCAAAAATTTCCTGCAATTTGTTATCAGTCTATCAAATTACTCATTCGGGTGAAGGTAAAACTATGACGTTTACACCTCACCAAGTTGTAATCAAGGATTTTAAAAATCCTCAAAATGTCCGTGTTACTGGAACTGTTGATGATATTACCAGGTTGTACAAATTTAACAACTTTGGGTCATCACCTTTTCCTTCAGTTTTTGTTGTTCATAGTGATAACTTGAGCAAACTTTGGCATGAGCGATTTGGTCACTTAAATTATCGCTCATTGCAACAACTATGTAAAGACAATATGGTGACTGGTCTTCCGATGGTATCTTGCAAGGATGGTGTTTGTTCCGGTTGTGTACTCGGAAAACATCATAGGGACAGTTTTGACAAACGTGCCTCTTGGCACGCCTCGGCTCCTTTGGAGCTTGTGCATAATGACTTGTGTGGTCCTCTTCCATCTGCATCCTTTTCTGGTTTCAAATATTTCTTAACTTTCATTGATGACTACTCCAGACGCACTTGGGTTTACTTCTTAAAACTTAAAAGCGAAGTATTTAACATGTTCTTGGCCTACAAGGCCCTTGTTGAAAAACAATTTGGTCATCAAATTATTAAGTTAAGATTTGACAATGGAGGAGAATATGTTAACAAGAAGTTCACTACTTTCTGCACTGAACAAAGAATCCAACAACAGCACACTGTTCTATATACACCACAACAAAATGGTGTAGCTGAACGGAAGAACCGCACTTTAAAAGAAATGGCTAATTGTATGATCCAATCTAAGGGACTAAGTCTCATAGTTTTAAAAATTGGAATCGGACTCGGAATCGGTCGAGGGTCAACTCGGAATCGGAATCAGAATCGGTAATGAATTGGTCATAAATCGGCCGATTTGAATTTAATGAATCGGTTTGCTAAAAAATACATCAAATACTTAAATTTTAAAGGAAAACAACATTTTCAAGATTATAATCCATGATTCCAAGGCATTGAAGACAAATTAACCAAGATCTACTCATGTACAACTTTCCTTCTCTGAGTAAGGCTGAGTTTTATCCTGAAAACTATTCCTTAAACTATTGTTCCCTGCTTGCATTGATAAGCTGAATTTACTGCTTTTTATGGGTGATGTTCCCTTGTTTGATTCTCATGGGGTTAGGGCCTAGGCACACTAAGTCTGCACCATATGCTTTACATTGTGTACCATAGTCTTTGAGAGAGGAATTTTTTATTATTATCTAATAGGCACTTACCTATGGTTTATCTGGTATATTATTGAATTACCTTTGATTGTCAAATGTCAAGATAATGGAAAGTTTAGCTGGGTTGGGGAGGAGACATGGCATAAAATGCATGCCTACATTTTCTTCCCATATTGGTAAGAGCTTTGAGGGACCAAAGCTCAATGCTATCCATTCATAGACATCTAATCATTAATGGAAGGGTGGAGTCTTGTGGAAATGGCTGCTTACAGCCTTACATCATTTGATTTATGCTCATGCTGTTAAACCTTAAGCCTACTTCAAATGCATAAATATTAAAACGTCATATTTCTTAATGAATTGCAAACCATGAAAGCCATTGAAATACAAAATCTCTCCATGGTTACCCACAAAATGGATTCCATCTGCAGATGTAATGCACGTCCACAGATCGTGGCTTTAGGGAATATTTGGTCTGTGTTTAAAACTTCCATATAACAGTACTTGCAAAAACAAGGATGGCAGGCCTTTATTTATTATCTCTTTTACATTTTGTTTCCTTCAAATATTTAGTATGAATATTTTTAAGTAGCCTGAGGGATAAGCAAGAAAAAACATGGACATGGGCTCCAACTCTAAACAGCAAAGTGGTCAACTCACAAAGCATATGTCTCAACATCCACCCTCTTCAATTCTAAGGCTTAAGGCTTAAAGTGTCGGTTATGTCACTGTCCAAACCGGACCGGTCAGGCTCGAAACTGGCCGGTTGGACCGGTTAGTTACCGAACCGGACCGGTTTGGTACCAAACCGGCCGGTTCAGTAACTAACCGGTCCCCGATTTGGTTAACCAACCGGTTTGACCCGGTTTGGTTCTGAACCGGTGAACCGGCCGGTTCCGATTCCGGTTTGGACGATTTTTAAAACTATGCTAAGTCTTCAATATTGGGCTGAGGCCATAAATTGTGCAAATTATATAGTTAATCGCACACCCACTAAAGTCTTACAAGGTATAACACCAGAAGAAGCATGGAGTAAAATTAAACCAGATGTAAGTCACTTTCGTGTGTTTGGTTGTGAAGCATGGGCTCACATTCCGAATGAAAAACAGAAAGCATTGCAGCCTAAAAGTGAAAAGTGCATATTTGTTGGATATTCTGAAGATGTAAAAGGTTATAGACTTCTTCAACCCCATTCACATGATATAATCATTAAAAGAAATGTTAAATTTGATGAAAATCTCTTGGCCTACGAGCCCAACTTGGCGGGTGTGCCATCTTTAGCCTGTGAGCCTGATTCGGCGATTGTGCCTTCTTCTTCTTCCAACTTCCTTGACAGGTTTCCAACTCCAGTTTCTAATGATGACAGTGAGAATGAAAATCCACCTCCGCCTGCTCATGTTCCTCCAATTGCACCAGCACTAATACTTCCTCGATGGGTTCGTTCAACATGTGAAGCAACTGGTGATCTTGTCAGTGATCCTAGAGATCAACGTCGAATATGTTCTCAGTTTCAGCGAGCCTCTTCTCTTATGGCTCAAGTTTCCGAGAATCATGATCCAAAAACTTTTGCAGAAGCTTCAGGAAATCCAGATTGGGATGCAGCTATGGATGAAGAATATCGTTCCTTAATGGCAAACAATACTTGGGATCTTGTTCTTCTTCCAAAAGGAAGAAAACTTGTCAGATGTAAATGGGTCTACAGAACTAAGTATGCCTCAGATGGAAGTGTTGAAAGACTTAAGGCAAGGTTAGTTGCCAAAAGTTTTTCCCAAGTTGAAGGGATTGACTACAATGAAACCTTTGCTCTTGTCGCAAAAATGAATTCCATCTGCCTTGTTCTTTCCCTTGCAGCCTTACATAACTGGAAAGTCCATCAAATGGATTTCAAGTCTGCCTTTTTACATGGTGATTTACAGGAGGAAATTTACATGGAACAACCTCCTGGATATGTTCAGGATAACTCTATCCTTGTTTGTCTCCTTAAGAAATCCTTATGTGGCCTTAAGCAAGCTCCTAGAGCTTGGTATGCCAAAATGAATAACTTTCTCCTTGACACTGGTTTTTCTAGATGCCATTCTGACCCCAATGTCTATACCAAGAAAGTAGGAAACCATCTCATCATACTTGTTCTTTATGTTGATGATTTTATCCTTACTGGTAGTGACCCTAAACTTATAACCCATGTGAAATCCAGTCTTAAGCAAAATTTTGAAATGTCAGACTCGGGACATTTGCATTATTTTCTTGGTCTCCAAGTCTTGCAAACCAAAGAAGGAATCTTTCTTTCCCAGTTTAAGTATGCTTGTGACCTTCTTCATCACTTCCACATGGAAGATTGTAAACCAGCCCCTTCTCCCTTCCAGTCTGGAGTCAAACTTTCTGCCACTTGTACTTCCCCTGAAGTAGATGCCACCTTGTATCATCAGCTTGTTGGTATTCTTTTATACTTGACTCATTCCCGTCCTAACCTTTCCTTTGCCATTGGACGTGTTGCCCGTTATATGAAAACTCCTCATGAAAGTCACTGGAAAGCAGCAAAAAGAATACTTCGATATATTCGAGGTACAATTCAGTTTGGGATTCATTACAGTACAGGAGGGAAACCTTTGTTGGTTGGTTTCACTGATTCAGATTGGGCCGGCGATCCTGATGATCAAAAGTCTACTGCAGGTTATGTTTTCAATTTGGGATCTGGACCTATCACTTGGGCTTGTAAAAAACAACAAGCACTTGCTCTTTCTTCAACAGAAGCAGAATATCAAGCTGCAGTTAATGCCAGTCAGGAAGCTTTATGGCTTCGACAGATCCTTTCAGAGTTTGGATTCGAGCAGCAGCAGCCTACTCCACTTTGGTGTGACAATCAAAGTGCCATCAAGCTTGCCAAAGATCCAGTTCTACATCAGCGCAGCAAACACATTGAGTTACACATGCACTTCATCAGAAATCTTGTTCATGATTGTGTTCTTGAAATGCTCTATTGCCCTACAGATGATCAAGTTGCAGACATCTTCACCAAGTCTCTTACAGAAGCGAAGTTTTCTAAACTTTGATCTATGTTAGGAGTTCAAGAATGTGTCTTTAAGGGGGGATAGGCTCTAATGCCTCCTTCCTTCTCCTAATAGTCTCACTTTTGTAAATCCTTCAATCCTATCCCAAGTTGTTCTTAAGGGGGGATGTTAGAATATTTAGACACTTAGGAGTTAGTTAAGATCAACTTGTGTAATATATCCATTAGGTAAAGTGTGTTTCTTTAGCATGCATTAGTATGCATTTGTAAATATTCTAATCCGACGGTCACTTTGCTCTAGACATAAAGTGATTCGACGGTTCAACTTCTCTTAGATCATACCTACCATTGATCCGTGGCTTAACACCCGATTGGTCTATGATCTCTATTTAAAGAGCATAGAGGGTCCTTGGTTAGTTGATCGATTATGAGAAGCTCATGTAACTTTCTTTCTTTTGCATAATAAATTGCTCCAAGTAGCTATTTGGTTGGGGCCGTGGACTGTTTCCCTATCAAGGATTTTAACCACGTGACAAACATCGGTGTGTTGATCTGTGATCTATTTGTGTGAAGCGGTTGCTCAAGGTGTTCGGTCTTTTGAGAGTACCCTGTGTACCCGAACATAGACAGAGGTACTGGACAACCAGTTAAATGGCAGAAACAGATTCCTACTGTGCAAAAGCTGGAAATGGAGAAGATTTTGGACAATAGAGTGTTGAAGAAGACTAGAGGACAGGAGTACTATGAATAACTGGTTAAATGGAAGGATCATCCATTTGAAGATGCTACTTGGGTAACTGCTGCGCTCATACAAAAAAGTGGCAGTACTATAGAAGAACTCATGAACAGGAGTTCATGAATTTTTTCGACCTGAGGAGTCTGATGCAAGAGCATAGACTTAAGTTCAAAAAGTTACATGGCTTTTTGAAAGTCAAAGTCAATTTTTTTTTTGTTCTCTTAACTTACTTTTATTGTATTTAGTTAAGGTTGAATAAAGTTGTCAAGGATCTCGAATCCTAACTATGTAAGAGCTGCTAAGATTTAAATAAAGATTATAGCAGGAACAATAGGATCTAGATTGACTCGATCCAGATTTAGTGGATCTAAGAAAACCAAATAAAGATTGTATTTAGGGAAGCTATAGAACTCTTGAAAAGGAGGGGGAAGAGGATTAGCAGGGAGACAACGAGGGTTAGTTGCAAAAACTCATTGGATGAAATAAAGACTCTTTTATTTCTACATTTCTGAGTGAATGAAACCCTTGTGTTTAAATTGTTTACTGTGCGTGATTAAAAGGCATTCGTATCAAACTGCCCAAAAATAATATGTTTAACATATTTTGGAGACGTCTTTGAACATCTGTACGTTATTGCAGGTTCTTTGTATTCACATTAAAATCGCACTTGGTTATTGCAGGTTCTTTTGTATTCACATTGAAATTGCACTTGAAATTATGTATATGTGATTATAGCCCTAGTGAAAGTCATGTTATGCATTCAATGTAAATAGCGTGCAAGTCAGTAGTTGATCTATGGCTAATATCTTACCGGGAAATTGAAGTGTTCAAAAGTTAGACAGACTGTAAATCAGTTTTTTATTAGGAGTTCTGTGCTACATTAGTAGAACCGACAATTTTTGGTGATAATAAATCAGAATTAGTAGACCTGAAATTTAACTTCACGACACCCTTGCATCACATAAGATAACAAGAATACACATTATGTACAGCAATGTGAACATGGAACACAACTCCAATATGGATAAGAAATATGAGTTACACAATAACTCCTTAAAGAATAGGAGATTCTTCTCCAAATACCCCAAGACATTCATATAATCATTTCAGATGTCTCTTGACAATGACTACATTATATATATATATATATATATATATATATATATATCCACTCATTGCACGAGGTCCCTTCATTAGGCCAACCTCATTACATATATATTTGGCCCCATATATGGACCTTAGTTTTGAAAATTGGCAAAATCGAAATCGGAATCAGCCGAGTCACTGATTTGTTGGCCGACCGATTCAAACCGATAGAAAAATCGGTTTGGTGGACCAGTTTGGTACCGAATCGACTGGTTCGGTACCAAACCGGTCTAATTGGACGATCCACGACAAAAATCGGTGGGGTTGGAGCAAATAAAACAGGTTTTTTTTAAGTTTTATTTCTTTTTTTAGGTTTACAATTTACCTAACCTAACCTCGAACCCCTAACACTCTCCTTTGTCATTTCTATTGTGACTCGTTGTTCATTTTTCCTAACCAGCATCGAGAACCGTTCTCTAGGAGAAAGGAGGCACCTAGTCAGTTACCAAGAATTTGAACCAGTCTGGGACTGGAAGACTCAGCCTAGGGCTGAGAGCCATTCTTTGAATGGAGGCACCTGGTCAGTTACCAGGAAT
This sequence comes from Pseudotsuga menziesii, assembly GCA_001517045.1. Lineage (NCBI taxonomy): Eukaryota > Viridiplantae > Streptophyta > Pinopsida > Pinales > Pinaceae > Pseudotsuga > Pseudotsuga menziesii. The sequence continues at coordinate 187,679 of LPNX010965174.1, read as the reverse complement.
TTGAACCAGTCTGGGACTGGAGGACTCAACCTGCAGCTGAGGGCCATTCTCTAGGAGAATGGAGGCACCTAGTCAGTTACCAGGAAATTGACCCAGTTTGGGACTGGGGGTCTCAACCTAGAGCTGAGGGCCATTCACTGAATGGAGGCACCTGGTCAATTACCAGGAATTTAACCTAGTCCAGGACTAGGGACACATCCTGGGGCTGAGGGCCATTCTCCGAGAGAATGGAGGCGCTTGGTCAGTTACCAAGTATTTAGCATTGAGTCATTTGATGCAGCCTAGGGCTGGTTAGTTACCAGGTCATCACCATAAGCCCTAGACCGAGTCTAGGCACATGATGCACTCCTCTCCTTGATCCATGGGCTATGAGACCTTCTCCAGGGATTACCTACCCCTGGTTGAGAGACCAAGCACCTGATCTTGGTGGCATGAGGAGATCAAGTTAAAGCATTTAGTAATTCTCCTTATTTATGAAGATGTACTTTGAGTGGGCATGAAGGACCCTTGAGACCACTTGCTTTGACCACAAAATACATGGAGGACCATCTAACCCTAAGTCTTGGTCCATGAGACTAACAAAAGAAAGACCAAGTGGCTCAAGTCAAAACACAAGAAGACCTTTGTACCACAAAAATATTAAAGTCAAAGGGTCAAAGATGGAAAAGAATAAAACCCTAATGTCAACTCCTAATTATGTGGGACCAACTCAAATGTTTGAAAGCCTATAAATAAATGACATTTGCAAATCATTTCACATAACTTCATCACTTGACTGCTCCCTCATGGACTGAGGAAAACTCGTGACTGAGATTATTTGCTGCCATCGAAGGAGATTTTTGTGGTTGAGGTTTTTCTTTTGGGCTTCTTCATCCACAAATCACAGTCCATAGTGGTGGTCACGACTGCGACAGCTTCTTTGCTGGTGTTCACGAGCAGCAGCAACCACTGCTCTCTTTCTCGCCGGTGCTCACGGTGTTGATTTAGGGCAACAGTATACCCTTATTGTTGCTCTCGGTGGGAGTCTAGGGCAACAACAAAAGGTTGCCCAACCTTCGCTACTGCAACAGCAGCAGCCACCCACAGTTCGGGCAGCAGGCAAGCAGTTCGGGCAGAAATAAAATTTCAAGCAGCAGTCAAACTGCAATTTTGGGCCGCAATCAAACAGTGAACTTGGGCGGCAGTCAAACAGTCAACTCGTGCAACAGTCAAACAAATTTTGGGCCGCAGTCAAACAGTGAACTCGGGCGGCAGTCAAACAGTCAACTCGGGCAACAGTCAAACAAATTTTGGGCAGCAGGTTGATGGTCACAAGTGGTTAGGGTTTTTACTCACCCTCCATTTTGCAGCATATGGCAGCAACAACAAGCCTGCTAGGGCTTCATTGTTCTTGATTTTTTTCTTGTACATTCATCTCAAAATTCTAAGATCAATTTTCTTCCTTTCATGAACAAACTCAATCATCTCATTTAAGGGATGAATTACTAATGCTTTGGGGTTTTTGTCCTTTAAAGGTTTCCCCGTGAAAAATCATGTGTCCAATTGTGTGATGCTTGGTTGACTACTGCACTTGTCTTACTGTTGTTTACTTTTCAAGTTCTATTTCTATTACAGTCTGCAATTTTAAGAATATCATGCACATGTTAAAATTGAACATGGTATCAGAGCTTTGCATGTGAAGATTGCAGAGTGAGCAGATCACTGTAACCCTCCTAGACCATGGGACATTTGCAGATTGAGATAGCAGACTTGTTAATCAAAGATGGCCACCAACACCTTCAGACCAGAAGAAAGACTTGAGGGGTCAGCCAACTGCAACTCATGGAAAGCTCGACTTATGGCCATCTTGGAAGAAAATGACCTTGATGACTTGGTTCTTAATGCCACATAAGAACCTACATCTAATGCTGGAAGAATTGCCTTCAAGAAGAAGCAAGCAAAAGCAAGGAGGATTATCTATGACTCAGTCAAGGAAACCTTGATGCCCACCATAACACCATTGAAGACTGCCAAAGAATGCTTTGACAGCTTGACAAACTTATATGAAAAGAAGGCACCCAGCCAGAAGAGAGTACTGAAGAAGAGGCTTCGTACATTGAAGATGAATAAGGATGAAGGAGTGGCCCCCTTCTTCACAAAAGTTGCTCAGGTAAGAGACCAACTTTCTGCTATTGTTATACCTGTGGATGATGATGATCTTGTACAGATTGTATTCGAGGGTCTTCCCAGTTCTTGGGAGACCTTTCTGGTAGCAGTAAGTGGACGTGAATCTCAGCCAAACTTTGATAGACTTTGGCATGACTATTTGGAAGAAGAGGGAAGAATTCAGAGCAGATCAAATGGCGCTAAGGAAGGGAACCTTTCTCTTATAGCCAAGACAAGGAAGTTCAAGAAGCCCTTCACTCAAAAAAAGAAAGAAAAGAAACCACAAGGTAAGCAATCAGATGCTTCAAATATAGAATGTTTTAATTGTCATAATATGGGACATTTTGCTAAGGATTGCAGGCAACCAAAGAGAAGGTTCCAAGCTTATACAGCAGAAGAAGATGAACCCAAGAAAAACAAGAATGCTAAGTCTTCCAAAGAAGATGAACCAAGAAGGGAATACTACCTGATCTCTGCTCTCTCAGGATCCATCACCAACAATGCTAACTCTTGGTTAGTAGATAGTGGTGCTTCCAGACATATGACAGGTTTTCGTGAAGCACTTACCAGCTACAGAAAGAAGAAGTTCACTACTCAAGTAGAACTTGGAGATGACACCACCTACAAAATTGAAGGAATTGGCTCAACTTCACTCCAACTTGACTCAGGGACTATTTTACATATCGAAGACATACTATATGTCCCTGGTTTAAAGAAGAACCTCCTCTCTGTTGCTGGCTTAGAAGCTAAGGGCTACAAGGTTCTCTTCATGGACAAGAAGGTCCTACTATGGAAAAAGAATGAGAAGTTAAGCTCAGCAGAATCAATTGGAGTTCGAGAAGGAGGTCTTTACAAAACTTTTGGAAACTCCACACAAGCATTGGTTCACAACACAATTGATCCATGTGAACTATGGCATCAAAGGTTGGACACCTTCACTATACAGCTGTCCCTGGTCTTCAAAAGATGGTCACAAGTATGCCTAAGATTTCTCTTAAACATAATGGTGTTTGCAAATGTTGTGCTCTACATAAGAACACTAAGAAATCTTTCTCCAGAAGCAAGAATAGATCTAAAGGAACCATAGACCTGATTCATTCTGACATATGTGGTCCTATGTCTTCACCCTCCTTGAGTGGGTGCTTGTATTATGTTTTGTTCATAGATGATCACTCTCGTAAGTCCTGAATCTACTTTCTAAAAGTCAAGAGTGAAACTTTTGACAAATTCAAAGACTTCAAGGCTCTAATTGAAAAACAGACAGGGAGACACATCTGTATCCTGAGATCAGATAACAAGGGTGAGTATGAATCTAATGAGTTTGATGATTTTTGTCGAGAAGCAAGAATCAAGAGGGAGCTAACAGTGCCTTACAACCCTCAACTGAATGGGGTTGCAGAAAGGAAGAATAGAACGATATGTGAAGTTGCCAAAGCTATGCTGACTGATCTCGATCTTCCGTTATCTCTGTGGGATGAAGCTGCATGTACTGCTGTGTACATCCAAAACATAAGCCCTCATGTCATCTTGGGGGAAAAGACACCAGAAGAAGTATTTACAGGCAAGAAACCCACAGTTGACCAAATGAAGATTTTTCGCACTCCTGTGTATATTCATGTACCAAAAGAAAAGAGGGCTAAGCTAGAGCTTTCTGGAAAGAAAGGCATATTTGTTGGTTACAACGAAAGCTCAAAAGCTTACCGCATTTATGTTCCTGGACAAAGGTACATTGAAGTCAGTAGAGACGTGATATTCCACGAGGAAGCTGTGTTTCGCCAAACAAAAGATCTTCCAAAGGATATAGAAGAATCTCCTTCTGAAAATCCAGATTCAGAAGTTCAGGGGGAGGAAGAAGAATTTGAGCCTCAAAGTCTAGATGTGCCTGAAGAATCTGAGAGACCAACTGTAGAACTACTTGAGGCTCCTCCTTCCAAAAGGAGACCTGCCTGGTACCGAGAAACGATGCAAGAAGCTGAGAAGCATAAAGCGCCTCCCAGAACTTTCAAAGAAAGCATAAAGCCCTAGAAGTACTCAGGCCTTATGAGCAAGCTCATCAATGCAGAACCCTCCACATACAAAGAAGCAGCGAGCCTAGAGGTATGGAATGATGCCATGATCGAAGAATATAGTTCAATTATGAAAACTGTTGTGTGGGAATTTGTTCCTAGACCGACAGGAAATTCTGTGGTAACGTCTAGATGGCTTTACAAAATCAAGCATGCTGCTGATGACAACATTGAAAAGTATAAAGCCTGATTTGTAGCTCGTGGCTTCACTCAAAAAGAAGGCATAGACTATAATGAAACTTTTGCTCCTATCCCCAGATATATCACCATCAGAACTATCATCTCCCTTGCTATTATGTTTGGATGGAAACTCCTTCAGATGGATGTAAAAATAGCCTTCCTCAATGGCAAAATTGATGAGGAAGTCTACATTGAACAACCAGAAAGCTTTGTGACTCATGGGGATAAGTCACATGTGTGTAAACTAAAGAAAGCCTTGTATGGGCTCAACTAGGCCCCGAGAGTTTGGTATGCGAGAATTGATGGCTACCTTCACAGTTTGGGGTTCTCCAAAAGTACTGTTGACTCCAATCTGTGCTTTAAGGTTGTTCACAACCATCACTTGATCCTAGTCTTGTATGTGAATGACTTGTTCCTTACTGGGGAGGAATAGTTGATAGCTCAGTGTAAGAGGGAACTTACCTCTGAATTTATAATGAAGGATCTTGGTTTGATGCACTATTTTCTTGGCTTAAAGGTCTGGAAAAAGCTAGGTGAGATCTTCCTAACACAAGGGAAGTATGTAGTCGATATCTTGCAAAGATTTGGAATGCAGGACTTCTAGTCTATGAGCATACCTATGACAACGAACTTGAAGAAGTTACGTGACTCAGCCACCTATTCACAGGATGTGGATTCCACACTGTATTGACAGCTCATTGGATCCTTGATGTATCTCGTGCACACAAGACCAGATATTTGTTACACAGTGAATGCTCTGAGTCAGTTCATGTTTGATCCGAAGCACATACACTGGGTAGCTGCTAAACATGTACTCAGATATGTGCGAGGTACTATTACTTATGGGCTCAGGTATACTTCTAGTAGTGCAATAATGTTAGTCAGATATGCTGACTTCGATTGGGCTGGCAATGCAGTAGACCGGAAAAGCACATCAGGTTATTGCTTCAGTATGAGATCGGCAATAATCTCTTGGTCCAGCAGGAAACGGGGTTCCATAACTCAAAGTACAGCTGAAGATGAGTATATTGCTGCTAGTGATGCCAGCAAAGAAGCAGTTTTCCTTAGGAAACTTCTCTCTGATCTGTTCAGTGGAAAGCTTGAGTCAACGATTATTTATTGTGATAATCAGAGTTGCATTAAGCTTTCAGAAAACCCAGTGTTTCACAACAGATCGAAACACATTGAAATGAAGTGCCACTTCATCAGAGACTTAGTACAAAGAGGCACCCTGAAGCGTCAATACATCCGTACAAATGAATAGATTGCAAATATTTTGACCAAGCCTTTGACATCAACAAAGTTTGTTTACTTTCGTGACAAGCTTGGGACAATAGAGAATACCTCTCTCGCTGAAAGGGAGGGTTGACTTTTCCTAGGCGGCATCGAGAGCCATTCCCTGGGAGAATGGAAGCACCTGGTCAATTACCAGGAATTTGAACTAGTCTGGGACTGGGGGACTTGGCCTAGGACTGGGGGCCATTCTTTGAATGGAGGCACCTGGTCGGTTACCAGGAATTTGAACCAGTCTGGGACTAGGGGTCTCAGCCTGGGGCTGAGGGCCATTCTCTAAGAGAATGGAGGCACCTGGTCAATTACCAGGAAATTGACCCAGTCTAGGATTGGGGGTCTCAACCTAGAGCTAAGGGCCATTCACTGAATGGAAGCACATGGCCAGTTAACAGGAATTTAACCTAGTATGGGACTAGGGACTCAGCCTAGGGCTGAGCGCCATTCTCCGGGAGAATGGAGGCGCTTAGTCAGTTACCAAGTATTTGACATTGAGTAATTTGATGCAGCTTAGGGCTGAGGCACTTGGTCCTGGAGACTAGGGACTCAGCCTGGGGCTGAGCGCCATTCTCCGGGAGAATGGACGCGCTTAGTCAGTTACCAAGTATTTGACATTGAGTCATTTGATGTAGCCTAGAGCTGAGGCACCTGGTCCATTACCAGGTCATCACCATAAGCCCTAGACCGGGTCTAGGCACGTGATGCTCTCCTCTCCTTGATCTATGGGCTATGAGACCTTCTCCAGGGATTACCTACCCCTGATTGAGAGAGCTAGCACCTGATCTTTGTGGCACGAGGAGATCAAGTTAAAGCATTTAGTAATTCTCCTTATTTATGAAGATGTACTTTGAGTGGGCATGAAGGACCCTTGAGACCACTTGCTTTGACCACAAAATACTTGGAGGACCATCTAACCCTAATGCTTGGTCCATGAGACCAACAAAAGAAAGACCAAGTGGCTCAAATCAAAACACAAGAAGACCTTTGTACCACAAAAAGGTTAAAGTCAAAGGGTCAAAGATGAAAAAGAATCAAACCCTAATGTCAACTCCTAATTATGTGTGACCAACTCAAATATTTGAAAGCCTATAAATAAATGACATTTGCAAATCATTTCACATAACAACTTTATCATTTGACTGCTCCCTCATGGACTGAGGAAAACTCGTGACTGAAATTATTTGTTGCCATCGAAGGAGATTTTTTGTGGCTAAGGTTTTTCTTTAGTTTTCCCTCTATCCTACTGTGGCGGCCTAGCCCACTAGGGCTTCTTCATCCACAGATCATAGTCCACAGTGGTGGTCACGACTGGTACAGCTTCTTTGCTGGTGTTCACAAGCAGCAGCAACCACTGCTCTCTTTCTTGTTGGTGCTCTCTTTCTTGTTGGTGCTCATGGTGTTGACTTAGGGCAGCAACAGAAGGCTGCCCAACCTTTGTTGTTGTAATAGCAACAACCACCCACAAATCGAGCAACAGGTAAGCAGTTTGGGCAGAAATAAAATTTCGGGCAGCAATCAAACTGCAATTTCGGGTAGCAGTCAAACTGCAATTTTGGGCAACAATCAAACAGTCGACTCAGGAAGCAGTCAAACTGAAAGTTTGGGCAACAATCAAATAGTTAACTCGGGCAGAAGTCAAACAGTCAACTCGGGCAGCAGTCAAACAAATTTCGGGCAGCAGGTTGATGGTCACAAGTGGTTAGGGTTTTTACTCACCCTCCACGTGGCAACATATGGTAGTAGCAGCAAGCTTGCTAGGGCTTCATTGTTCTTGAATTTTTTCTTGTATATTCATCTCAGAATTCTGAGATCAATTTTCTTCCTTTCATGAACAAACTCAGTCATCTCATTTAAGGGCTGAATTACTAATGCTTTGGGGTTTTTGTCCTTTAAAGGTTTCCCCGTGAAAAATCATGTGTTTAATTGTGTGATGCTTGGTTGACTATTGCACTTCTCTTATTGTTGTTTACTTTTCAAGTTCTATCTCTATTACAGTCTACAATTTTAAGAATATCATGCACATGTTAAAATTGAACACTCATGACTCGTGAGTGGACTGTGGAGACTAGAGCATCCAAAGTTGAAGCTGCCAGCAGCTAAGGGAAGAACGAAGTGGAGAGACGAGACTGCACGGTGGGAGACTATGGGAGAGTTTAGAGTCGAGAGTCTACTGTGGAACTTGGAACTTGGAAGTGGAACTTGCAACCGAAGTTGGAACCCTTGCAGTGTGGAGACTCGAGTGGATTCATGGTCAGTGGAGAGTGAACTGTGAGACTGTGGTGTGCATGGGCTGTTGGACCTAGAAGTGCCCCATGGACTTGTTGAGGCCTGGAAATTCGCAGGCGGCAACAGTAAGGGATTCTCCCCAATCAGCGTTCCCAACTAGCCCGCTGACTGTTTGCTA
>LPNX010965174.1:138367-174143 GCA_001517045.1 Pseudotsuga menziesii | reverse complement strand
CTAAAATCAAAAGATGAAATCAAGAAAAGAACTCACTAACTTGAAGTAAAGGAGGGCCCCAAAATTTTTTAGAATTTTGGGAAATTGTTGCAGGTGCAACAGGACTGTAGAAGGAGCCAGCAGTGGTTTGAACTTTGAAGGTAAACACTGAACAGTGAAAAGTTTAATTTTAATTTTAATTTTAAAGTTTTAAAAAGTCAAGTATTAAAATTTTAAATACAATCATTAATGGCAAAACTTAAAAATCTAAATATTTTATGTATTTTTTAGCAAACCGATTCATTAAATTCAAATCGATCGATTTACGACCGATTCATTACCGATTCTAATTTCGATTCGGAGCTGACTCTCGACCGATTCCGAGTCCGATTTCGATTTTTAAAACTATGATATGGACCCCTTGGGGTCATATTATATACATTTAACCTCATATATGCCCCCCCTTGGACCATATCATAACAAAATCTAGTCCATCTTCATTAACATGATTCATACTCATAACAATAATACAAATATCCAAGTGTTCACTGTTTAGTTGATAAATGATAAATCAGTTCTAAAATAAACTGATATCAAATTCGGTCTTCTTACACCTCATATTGTATGAGTCTTCACATTGGTGTTTTCAGCTAGTACAGTGGAGCATCTTGATGGACTTTAGGGATCTACAGCTTCATGCAGTTGCTTCCCTTCTTTAGGATGGATATTTGATGAAGTTCTTTGGAGGAGGATAGTCATTTCTCTATGGTTGATGGTCATTCTATGGTGGGATGCTTCTTTCATGCAGTTGTTTCATTCTCTTGATGTATGGATACTTCGTAGTGAGTATATGTGATGATAATGCATTGTTGGTGTCGCTAGGAAAGGGTGTTCTACATTTCCCCTTTGGTTGAATGTTTGGTAGGGACATACTTGGTGCTAGATGGAGTTGTCCTCTTTCCTTTGGTCTTGATGCATATGGCAGTGCACTTTGCCTTAATAAATTTCCCTATGTGATATGACTTGATGTTGTAACATTAGCTAGACATTACATAGGGGGAATTTGTAATTCATGTTGTACCCTTATGGTTTAAAATTTCCTAAGTTTGAATTAGAGAAGGGTGTTACACATCTTCTTGATGATCAAGCCTTTTTCTCAAGGTTTGAGGGAGTATTAATCATGTATTAGTCCTTTGGTGGTGTGCCCTAGATTCAAACCCAGGTGGAGCTTACAATGTTTCATTATGTGGGGTTCTACTAGGAGAAAACAACTTATTTGCGTGGTATAACACTTAATGGAACGTCCCCCCTTCATTGGCACACATGTTTGTGGTGATTTAACTAGTTGGTGACTAATTGGAGGTTGGAATATGGTTTAATTAAAAGTTTAGCTCTAGTGCACACATATTGAAGTTGATTTAACCATTCGTTGGTTCATTTAATCACTTAGAAGGCTAATACTTGAGCACCCTCCTTCATTGGTCACTTTTTACACATGGGAGTGGTTATCTAAGGGTTATTCATGGCTATCTTGAGGAGCACTCTCCCATGGCACAAGTTCCAAGGCACATGGTGTAATATTTTATCATTTGTTGGTTGGAGGTGTAACTACCTTGGCACGCATCCCGAGGACACACCTTGTGTCCATTGTTTGGAGAGAAGCAAGTGATTTGGAAGCTAAAATTCATGATATATGGTCAAATGCACACCTCCCTAGAATGCACTCTTCATGGAGAATATTATATTATTTGCTAAAGGAAAATATAACCACCTTTGGCACTCTTTACTAGGACACACTTCACTTGGTTATATTTTATTATTTGTTGGTTGAAGGTGATTGAGGATGGCACTTTTTTCTAGGATGCATCTCCTTGGTGGTCTCCTATTTCTTGGTCAAAGCTACACTTGGCCCTTTTTCCTTTGGAGTGCCCTCTTCTTGGTCACACATGGGAATTTGGTTGGCACGCCTCCCTAGGGTGCACTGATGTGCATTGTGGAGTTGTTTATGTAGTTGTAACTTACTAACTTATTATTATTTTATTGAGGTGATTGCACATGGGACAAACAACCCTGCTATTTTGAGAAAGTTGACCATCTTCTTGCTTGTAGAGCGCTCCAGTTAGTTGGCATCTTGCACATTTTTCCATGAGTTTTTTGGCTGCCCTTCTCCTTTCACATGTGTAGGTTCTATTATGCCCTAGATTGTCTGCAATGTTCTTACTAGGATATACCAAAGTGAAGGGGTCTTTTGACATTGTAAAAGGCCAAGTCCAGGTTTGTTTATGTAAAAGTGTTGGTCTAGCGAGGATAAAGACCCAATGTCTAGTCATGGAAGGTCCTCTTGGTTTTCATTCTAAGGAGTGTATTGGCTTAGTGGCTTTGTTGACTGCCCCTTGATGGGCAATAGTCCCACATCATGTTGGGCCTTTGTGCCCTGGGTTGGTGCTTAAGTGCTTCTTGGGATGGACCTGGACACATGGCTTAGGGGCTCCTCACCACACTCATGTTTATGCTATGTAGAAGGTGATCGTGCATGTAAGGGTTGTCATACCTGATTTAGCACACCTCATTTATGCCCACTTGGAAATTCTTTTTCTTGCATGACCCCTCCTCTTGGTCCATATGTGCACACTTCATCATGACATCATCCTCTTCAAGAAGCCTTACCTTGCTAAGGGTAGGGACTTTGAGGGATCTTCTACATTGTTTGGGTTAGTAGGGGCATGACATTAGTAGGGGTATTGTTGGGGTTAGTAATATCCCTGATCTGAATCAGATCAGGATATTATCTCTTACTGTTGATATAATTAAAATATGAATTAAAATTTTACAAGTGATTGAGTATTTTCTTTGACAATGAAAAACACAAGCAGTAATGACCAAAAAATTGAGTATGGCAGAGGGTAAGTGGATGAAACTAAAGGACAGGTTTGGAGACTCAGAGTTCACATCCCTAGCCACTTGTTGTTCATATTTCCCTTACTTATGACCTTCACAACTGTATTTCCACCAAAAAAGGGCCAAAACATTATTATTTACTATGGTTTACCTTCATTCTCTTCCAAAAAGGGTTAAAAAACCCTAAAATGGGTCAAAAACCCTAAAAAAGAGATAAGATCAAAAAACCATAGCAAAATACCATGGGTTAACCTTGGGTCAAAAAGCCCTAAAACTTTACTATAAATACATTGTGAAGGTCTCCCCAAAAACAGTTTTCATAACCTTTTGCCATTTTGTGAGTACATTAGGACACCTTTAGCTCTCAGGTATTCACACACCTTGCCACCACCCCGTTGCCATACCATTCCCACTTAGTACGTCGAGACATCCTCCGTACCCACCTGGAGAACCAGCCTATGGAGAGGCGGATCACTTTCGAGACGGCCACGGTGGCCCACTTTCAAGAAAAAAGGTATAATATTTAGTTTATTTGCATTTTGTTCTAGTGTAGCCCTCACATATATTTTTTTCGATTTACTAATCTTGTTTACATCTTAAGTTTTTTTATGAACTCTACCTTACAGTCTCATTGACGTAACGCTGGTGCTTTTGCACGTAACAAGGGAGAAATCCCTGTTACACTTTTGGCGACTCCAAAGGTCGTTCCATAACGATCTTTGTTTTGCAAATTTATTCCAGGGTTGTGTTATCACCAACCTTGTAGTTGCCTATGTATGATGGATCTAGGATAGATGGTAGAGGGGCAAGCAACTAAGGAGGTGGAACCGACACTGCCTAGACTCCCAAATGGATGGTTGTCACACCAATCAAGGCAGTCTTCGCTTTATGTTATCTAAGTCCAAGACAACAACGGGGGAGACCAAAATCTACTCCCGATAGGAGAGATCAGACCTAGACACCAGATCAGATCAAGTATGGCTTGAGGTACGTAAGGTGTAAGGTAATTGGAAACTCTAGATATATGGATGATAATACTAAGTGGACTTGGGCTTTGGATGAGGGTTTCAGTCTTATGAGGGTTGATCCAAAGTGAAATACAAGTGACCTATGGGGGGGTAATACTAGATCTAGGTTTGAAGTACTAGCAACTGATGAAGATAACCGTTGTCTTGGGAAACGTGATCGAGACAGGGGGAGTAAGGACAAAGTTGGGACTGTCTAGTACCAAAGGGATAGACTCAATGAAAGATATGACAATGTCAGATTACCTGAGTCATGAAGGAGTAGTCAACTTTCAGGGGAAAGAGGTCAAAAGAGGGCTAGCGCTAGGCTTGGAGATTGGTGCCTGTTGGGCCTTGGGCAATGGAGTCAGTATTTGCACAGCGTTAAAGTGAACCCACCTGGGATATCCCCTGATCTATGGACCCAGAAAAGTGTTTGGCCCAAAAGATTCAGTTGATAGGGAAAACAACAAAACGAGGGCTAGCACTAGGGTTTGGAGAGGCAGATCTGCAGAGTTTTGAGAGGCAGATCTGCAGATCTAGGACAACCAGGAGACAATCAGCTCAGCGTCGGAGTGGCAATGGGATCAAAATGACTTGATCTACAAACCCAAGTCATAAAATTTTAGGAAAAATCAGATCTGGAAAAGTCAAAATCTGATGAGGGAAGCTAGGATGTTGAAAGTCGGTTTTTCAGATCTAGAGCTACCTGGCAAGAACTAGCTCAATTTTGCGGGTGTTCTCTAATGAGGGAGACCTAATCTAAAAACCCACGTGATTGTTTTCCGAAAAAAATCAAACCTGGAAAAAGTCAAAATTTCAGTAGGGACACTGGGGTTTGAGCAGTCAGAAAGTCAGATCTAGGGCAAACCAGTCACAATTTGGACAGCGTTGAGGAGGATTTAGTGAGAGGGAGGCCCGATCTACAAAACCCAGAAATGGTTTGTTCAAAGATCAAGTGGTTCCTCGATTAAGTATTTTTTTGGATTTTTATTATTTAGGAGTTTTTCAGAAAATTTGAAGAAAAGTAGGTACAATGGATTGTGATCTGAAAGAGAAGAGACTTACCTGTTAGATCTTACCTGAAAATGCTTGTAGATGCCTTGATGATGATGATCCCCGCCATCCCGATCAATTCTGGAAGATCTAAGAGAGTTCTAAGCCCAACGTTATGCTCCAAGTGACCAATGTGCCCCCCTATCCTGCATAAGCAAACGTCAACAATATCAAATTCGATGTACCATGAAAGAAAATGATAGATCTACAAAAAATAACAAGATGTAATCATAGATCACAATGAAGCTAATGAAAACCCCCTGATACAAGACGAAGACAATCCGAGCGAGTTGACGTCCCCCTACAAAAAACACTCCAGCTAAAAACGCCCTCCTGTAGACAAGACAAAGATCTCGAAAAAGATATAGATCTTACAAAATATTTTGAATGCTAGGAAACAAGATATTTTCCAATCACCACCGAAGAACATCAAATGCAACGCAGATCAAGAAAATATCCACAAAAAAATCTTTCTATTAATCAAATCCAAGAGCCAAAGACCCTTTACAAATGAGAAGCTCTCTCCATTAAATAGAAATGAGAGGACCAAAATCCTAACCACTTTCAAAACGAGTGGCTAAGATTAAAAGATAAAAATGTTCTAATCAATGGTTGAGATGAGCTCAACATACAATACATGGATCAATATAACTATAAAGTACCAAAGTGGACTAGATCACACATAAAGAGGGTACCCCGCTCAACAAGAAATAAATGAAGCACATGGTGGGTCCATGGAGTGTTAACTAACTCCCTCTTGGTGCCTCATGGCACAATAAAATAATATAATATTTTAATTTTTTGACTTTGTTCCTCCTTGAGGAAATTGTGAGCCTCCCAAAAGCTCCAGAAAATAATATAAAAATGCCCAAAAATAGGTGTGGGCCCAATCAGGTGCTGCAACTGCTGGAGAAGGTGCGGAGGACATCACTCTCATTATCATGACTCATCCCATGTCATTTCTTTGCCTCAGTAGCCCAAATCGATTTCTTCAATAGCCATTTAATGATTTTTTAATCTGCCTCAGGAAATGTGTACCTACAAAAGCAACCTCTTAGGGTACCTGCGTTGTCCAACTGAGCCCACCAGGCTCTCTGGGATGGGGGTACTATGGTACAATCAAGTGGATGCACCCCCTATGCCCCATACAACGCCCTAGGAGATCCAAATGAAACATCTCCCTACTCAGACACATCACCCCGTGAAGCAAAACTGCATCAGAAGAGTAAAATGAGCCTGGCCATCTCTGCAATTGCCTGGAACTGAAAATAAACTATCTCATTAGACTCAGAGAGTCCAAATCCATCTAGGGTGTATACTCATACCCTTTCCAGGTCTCTACTTGATCATCAACCATACCCAATAGACAATATAACCATCTGTGAATGACCAGATACCAATAATATAACTTAGACTATCATCCATCTGCTGCAAGTGTTAGAAGGCTAAGACATGCTCTACAAATCATTTAAGCAACAATCACAACAAGTAGCAGTCATTTCACTGGTGGTACATCAACCAAATACATATATAGGGCTTTATTTATTATTACTCAGACTAGACTTTCAGGACTATACTCACTTCATAGTTGTAGTCAATTTGCTAGTGAAGGCTGAAGGCTGAAGTTGACAAGGCTAGGGCAAAGGATGACTTCCTACTTAACATCATGACACCTTGGATATGGAAGGGGAATACTCACTATAACCACATGCCGGACAAACAACAACACAGGGAATGGTAGTGCCTCACAAATGGTTGAGTTGTTCAGAGAGTGCTTATTCAACTTAGGCATCATGTCTACATCAAGTTTGATCCAAGTTCATTAGGACCATCAATTTTATTTTCATGGCCTTTTTGGCCTATATGCCCCCTTTGGGACTTCACCAATGCTTAAAAGCACAGCTAATCGCAGCTTTCATCCGGAACATATTCAAATTTATAAGGTCAGCAATATTTGGATATAGCATATATTTAACCATTGTTTTTGGGACCTTTTCTTATACTCTTCAAGGGGTATTTTAGCATTTCATTGCTCTTGCCCTTTTTTCACATATCTTAAGAAACAGAGTTTAGCATTTTCATTTTCCATGGGCGCATATATAACATTTTCCAATACAAGTAGTACATGAGCTTTCACTTTTAGCCAACAACATCTCAAGTGACGAGGGAGAGTTCTGCACAGTGCCAAACATCGGGACAACCGACCAAAATGATTTAGGCATACAATCCAACTCACCAAAGGCAAGTTCTGTCACCAACTCAGAGCCGAGACACAATATAAACAGGGAGGCTTGTCCAACAAAGGTTCTAGCGGGGAAAGGTCCTTCATGCCATAAGCCAAGTAGTAAGTCGGGTAAAACAAAACTGGAAGGTAATGGATGGGTGGAGACAGTGAATGATGAAGCCAACACTAGCAAGCCAAAACAATGGTGGGAATGACTACCTCTATTCTCCCTAAGGAGGGTAAAACCAATGAGTATAGATCAAGAACTTCCAAGTCTAAGTAGGGACATCAATACATAATACAAAATACATCCAAGTCCATTTAATTATGACCGCCAGATCATGACACTACATATTAATACATGTCACAAAAATGAGTATAAGAGCAATGATAACCATAACACAATATAATAAAAACTGAGTCATAATCATGCATATAATCCATCTAAACCATCATCTGTCCAATGAGAAAGTACTGATATAAATCTGGGCATCAATAACGGCTCTGTAAATGACTAAATGGCTACATCAGTCCTCAAATCTAAGTGTCCTGAGACTCAGTCCTGACATGGGAGAGTACAATAGTCCACGAATAAAATAATGATCCGACAAAACTGCTCATCTCAGCATCTCATATGTAAAAGATCTGGCTGAAAAATGTACTATATCTGAAAAATAGAATATGGTAGCCCGACTACTATATATGTGATAACATCTGGCTCCAACTGGGACAAGTGCTCTGCTGAAAAGAGCGCTTGAGAACCTCAGAATCTCTGGTCCTCGTACTCTGCTTCTCGCATCTTCGATCAATCCATCCAACTCTGCAACCGCTACCAAAAATGTCACTGACTACCTGCAGCATGTCCAGAGCTATACCAAACTCACAGACCGGTCGTCAGAACGATATGTGGATAATATATAAAATACTGAAAATAAAGATGTATGAAACTGAAAAGCGGAAAATAAATCTAATCTATAACCATAACTTTCAATAAAAGTTTGATTTTATTTTGCAAAAATAAAAACTACACTAAGAGCTTCAAAGGGGAGCTTCAAACCAAGGTGCAAGGTTCTACACTACTGTCGGGAAAGGCTTATTTAGGTCCTATCTACTGTACCTTACTAAGCAAGACAAGACTCAAGCGATGGGTAGGAAATAATGCTTTAGTAGGATCCCATTTACAGGAAGTTCAAATTCTTCTTTGTCTAAAGTTTCCAAATAAACTGACACCTTTCCAGCTATCTTAGATACTCGATAGGGACCCATCCATATCTTTTCAAATTTTCCATGCTTTCCAGGTTTTTCTTTTACTTTATCGCATAACAAAACTATGTCTCATATCCCAAACTTTACATCTCTTGTTCTTTGATCAAAGGTTCCTTTGACTCTCTCTTGCTCAATGACCATCTTGTCAAATGCCATCCTTCTCGCTTCATCAAGTTCAACTAATTTGTCGATTCTTGCTTAAAAAGCTTCTTGATCTGTAGTACATTGTTGTAACAACTCATATATTGGGATTTGCATATTAATTGGGAGCCTACAATCTTGTCCATAGACCAACTCGAAAGGGGCTTTGCCTGTGATTCTTTTTACTGTCGTTCTGTTAGCCCATAGTGCATATTTTAATTTATTATCCCAACTTCTCTTGTTCTCTCCCACCATTCTCTTCAAAAGCTTAATCAAATTCTTAGCGGTAATGCTCACAATCTTGGATTTCCTGAGAAAAACTGACATTCTTGACATGTTCTTACAAAAGAGTGCACATTTTTAAAAAGGGTCGAGCAATAGTACCCTGCTCTCATAATCTTTGCATCAGTAGTTCTAGGTGCATAATGTCCACCGCACACACCTGCATGCATTTCCTTGGCGATGGTCTTGGATTCCTCCTCATTAACACATTTCAAAATTATTCCATCAGGATTTCTCCAACCAAGACCATCTTGAGTTAATGTGTACTTCTCCGCCTTTAACCTTAAGGCTCTCCTTTGGTGATCTACCAGATGATCAGGGCAAGACAGATTTCTCAGAAAGTAAACAATGTCCTTATACCACTCATGATTTTCATCAATATGCAAAATATGAGATTCCCACTCATCAACCAGATTTATCGCATGGTTGTTACTTCTCTCAGTCAATAATTTAGCCAAACCTTGACCTTTCACAATTTTAATGGGTTTGATCTCTAAATCATACTCCTAGATACGTGAGATCTAGTTTCCTCTAACACCTATACCATCTGCTTATGATAAAACATCCTTAACTGCTTGGTAGGGCACAAATGCTTTGATTTTAGAGTATCCTCTATAAGTTCTGAAATGTTTTAGGGTTTTGACTAAAGCATAGGCTTGTTTTTCAGTGGTAGTATATTTTAATTCAGCATCTCTCAAGTTCTTACTCATAAATGCTATGGGTTGCTCATGTTTTTCATCGTTCTTTTGTAACAGAACCCCAGCAATGGTATCTTCAGAGACGTATGAGTAGACCAGAAATTCCTTGCTATAATCAGGGCACACTAAAACAGGAGCAGTTGAAATAGCTTTCTTGAGCTTCATGAATGCGGTTTCACAAGTTTTATCCCAGATGAATTTCGTATCTTTCTTGAAAAGGGCATTTAAAGGCTTGGCTAATTCTGCTAAGTTCGGAATAAATCTTCGGACAAAGTTTATTTTCCCAAAGAAAGATTGTAGGGAAGCAATATTATGGGGTGTAGTAATAGCATTAATGGCTTGGGCACGTTCAGGATCCAACCTAATACCTTCTTTTGATATAATATGCCCTAATAACTTTCCTTCATCGATTCCAAAAGTGGATTTCTTTGGGTTCAATGATATACCAAATTTCCGGTATCACTCAAAACCCCTCTTCAAATGTTTCACATGATCATCTCTCTCTTTAGAAAAAACTGTTAGGTCATCTTGATAGATGGCAATGATCTTTCCAATGAGGTCATTAAAAGCTTGATCCATAGCTCTTTGAAAAGTTGAGCCAGCATTTAATAGTCCGAAAGGCATTCTTATGTATTCAAACGTTCCCCATGGAGTTGTAAAAGTTGTTTTTTCTCTATCCTCCTTTTAAATACGCACTTGATTGTATCCTGAAAAAAATATCTAACATTGACAACAGACCTGCACCTGTGACACTTTGCAGTAAATTTTCCACGTTTGGCAAGGGATAGTTGTCTTGGAAGCATGCTTGATTCATAGTTCTAAAATCAATGCAGACTCTGATCTCACCGCTCTTCTTCCTTACAATTATAGGATTTGATATCCAAGTGGTGTGTCGAACAGGTCGGATGATTCCAACAGCTAACATCTTCTCAAGCTCCTTCTTGATCAAGGGAGCTAATTTAGGATTAACATTTCGCAGTTTTTGTCTATAAGGCTTTGCTCCTTCCTTCAAAGGGATACTATGCTCAATAATGGTAGGATCAAAAGTCTTCAGATCATCGTATCTCCAAGCGAAAACATCTCTATACTCCCTAATCAGATTTTCGATAGCTTTCCTTTCTTTCAAGGAGGCGTTCTTTCCAATTTTAATCATTTTAGGGGAAACAAAACTTCCAATGTTGATTTCTATGACCTCATCTACTGGCTCAGGTCTCTTACCCTTATATTCATCATGCCTATTGAAGTTATTCTCTAAAGTGATTGCTAACTTCATGACATCCACGTCTTGCAATGACGTGTCGTTCACTTTATCTTCCAAGTCGACATTGAAATTCTGAAAATTGTTTGAATGTTGTAGGAAGGCAATGATTTGAGCATCACTATCAAAAACCTACCAATGATCTTCATTGTTTGGGATTGACGGTCTGAAAATCACTTCAACTTTACAATCTTTTTCTTTAAGGTGGCTTGGGATTTCAAAAGTGCATGCTATCACTGACAATGCATCAGCCAAGGTGTTCTCCTCTCTTGGGACTGCTTGGATTGCAAAGGCATCAAACATCTCTATGGTATCCCAAATAGTATTTCTATAATCTCTGAATCTATTGTTTTTGGCCGCAAATTGATTTTTTACTTGGGACACGATTAGCTCCGAATCACCTATAACACTCAGACATTTGATTTTCTGATCTCGGGCAATCTCTAATCCTAAAAGTAAGGCTTCATACTCGGCTACATTATTTGTGGCTTCAAATTCTAGACGAAAAGAAAAACACTTTTCTTCTCCAGAAAGGGAAGTAAGGACAATTCCTGCTCCAGCACCATGCGTAGACTTAGCTCCATCAAAATACGTCTTCCATACTTGGCTAGGAGGGAAAGGATGTTGTCGAGGCTCTTCCCAATAATTTGCTATCACCATATAGTTTCCAATCTCCTCTGTAGGCCGCATGGCTTCCTCAAAGAGGTGTTCAGGTGTTTCCACATGTTCAGTCATAGGTTTTTCATTCACTAATTTGTAGGATGCATTTTCTCCGATAGGGATGGTGGCATATGAAAGATCCATCTGGGTGCTTCCTCCTAACTTAGCAGCCCATTCTCTAGATAACAGCATTCCCCATGTGTCTGGTATGTCTAAAACTTCATGTTTATTTCAATCTCTAGGTATGCTTGTAGCTTCATATTCAAATTCTCAATTATTCCTTTAGACTTAACAGGCCGAGAATCCATTCCACATACGTTATTAAATCTCTGAGATGGCTTTATCTCTAGTTGTTCCATCACCCTAAGTGGCATGACATTAACCTATGCTCCTGAATCTAGCATGCAGTTGTGAAGGATCAGTTGGTTTATTTCTAGAGCTATGTAGAACGGGGGATGACCACTCCCATTACTAGTAACACTCTGGATCATTATAGGAGGGTCTTTCTTAAATGTTGACTTCCCAATATCCTTAGCTTTGGGCTTGATCCCTAGAAACTGAGTAGCTCGGTTAAACAAGGATGGGACCTTCAGTAACTCGTTGAGAGGAACAGGGATACTTGGTTTTGAAATAAAATGGCTCAAATCGACCTTTAAGTTACACGGCTTCTCTTGGTCCTTATCACCGGTCTTCAATCCCAACAAATGCATTATCTGAATTCGGACGGATGGGATAGCTATAAGCCCTTTCAAAGACATCATAACTGAAGACCCGGAAAGTTTTCCCAATATGTTTGCATTAATCTTATCTTGTATCATGGGAGGGATTCCTTTGCTAGGAGAGCTTATCGGCTTTCTTTGCATTGTTGTGTCATGTTGAGGCTTAGCCAAATCTGGACTCACCTTCTTCCCGTCTTCTTGAGATGGGACCCTCAAAGGCTGCTCGTTTCTCTTCAAGATCCCCCTACGAGGGACATTCAAAGGCTATGAAGGGTTATCTCTTGTGACAGGCTTATTGTTTTCTAGATTCTTAACATCATTTCTCATTTGAGACCTTGTCACGACTTGACTATCTAAGATTGCCCTGGTTGACATAGTCTGGGGATAATCATTGGTATACACTCTCTATGGAAGTTCGTGAAAATGTTCATCCCGTCTTGTGTTTTGTTTTTGTTGGGTCAAAACTACACCATATAGATTTTGGATCAGTTTACTCATTTTAATCATCACTTTCATCATCATATCGTTTTCTTGATCACTCTCTCCAATGTGAGACATGACGTTAGAACTTAAGATTAATATGTTGGGTACGGTCCTCAGTGGAGTCGCAGGGTGGAGTCGCCAGGTGAACCACACAAGTAATTCACCAATAAAAGATATGTCGTAGGGAAAGGTGAGGTATGGTTAACCAAGGTAGGCCTCTACCTCCCCGACAACGGCGCCAAAATGTTATCACCAACCTTGTAGTTGCCTATGTATGGTGGATCCAGGATGGATGGTAGAGGGGCAAGCAACTAAGGAGGTGGAACCAAGACTGCCTAGACTCCCAAATGGATTGTTGTCATGCCAATCAAGGCAGTCTTCGCTTTATGTTATCTAAGTCCAAGACAACAACGGGGGAGACCAAAATCTATTCTTGACAAGAGAGATAGAACCTAGACACCAGATCAGATCAAGTATGGCTTAAGGTACGTAAGGTGTAAGGTAATTGGAAACTCTAGATCTATGAATGATAATACTAAGTGGACTTGGGCTTTGGATGAGGGTTGATCCAAAGTGAAATACAAGTGACCTATGGGGGGGTAATACTAGATCTAGGTTTGAGGTACTAGCAACTGATGAATATAACCGTTGTCTTGGGAAATGTAACCAAGACAGGGTGAGTAAGGACAGAGTTGGGACTGTCTAGTACCAAAGGGATAGACTCAATGAGAGATATGACAATGTCAGATTACCTGAGTCATGAAGGAGCAGTCAACTTTCAGGGAAAAGAGGTCAAAAGAGGGCTAGCGCTAGGCTTGGAGATCAGTGCCTGTTGGGCCCTGGGAAATGGAGTCAGTATTTGCATAGCGTTAAAGTGAACCCACTTGGGATATGCCTTGATCTATGGACCCAGAAAAGTGTTTGGCCCAAAAGATTCAGTTTATAGAGAAAACAACAAAAGGAGGGCTAGCGCTAGGGTTTGGAGAGGCAGATTTGCAGATCTAGGACAACCAGGAGACTATCAGCTCAGTGTTGGAGTGGCGATGAGATCAAAATGACTTGATCTACAAACCCAAGTCAGAAAATTCCAAGAAAAATCAGATCTGGAAAAGTCAAAATCTGATGAGGGAAGCTAGGGTGTTGAAAGTCAGTTTTTCAGATCTAGGGCTACCTGGCAGGAACTAGCTCAGCATTGGGGGTGTTCTGGAATGAGGGAGACCTAATCTACAAACCCACGTGATTGTTTTCCAAAATAAGTCAAATCTGGAAAAAGTTAAAATTTCAGTAGGGGCGCTAGGGTTTGAGCAATCAGAAAGTCAGATCTAGGGAAAACCAGTCACAATTTGGACAGCGTTGAGGAGGATTTAGTGAGAGGGAGGCCCAATCTACAAAACTCAGAAATGGTTTGTTCAAAGATCAAGTGGTTCACCGATTAAGTATTTTTTTGGATTTTTATTATTTAGGAGTTTTTAAGAAAATTTGAAGAAAAGCAGGTACAATGGATTGAGATCTGAAAGAGAAGAGACTTACTTGTTAGATCTTACCTAGAAATGCTTGTAGATGCTTTGATGATGATGATCCCCGCCACCCCGATCAATTCTGGAAGATCTGAGAGAGTTCTAAGCTCAACGTTATGCTCCAAGTGACCAATGTGCTCCCTGTCCTGCACAAGCAAACGTCAATAATATCAGATTTGCTGTACCATGAAAGAAAAGGCTAGATCTACAGAAAAGTAACAAGATGTAATCATAGATCACAATGAAGCTAATGAAAACCCCCTGATACAAGATGAAGACAATCCAAGCGAGTTGAGGTCCCCTAGCTGAAAACGCCCTCCTGTAGACAAGACAAAGATCCCGAAAAAGATATAGATCTCACAAAATATTTCGAATGCTAAGATGCAAGAGATTTTCCAATCACCACCGAAGAACATCAGATGCAAAGCAAATCCAAAAAAATCTTTTCTATTAATCAGATCCAAGAGCCAAAGACCCTTTACAAATGAGAAGCTCTCTCCTTTAAATAGAAATGAGAGAACCAAAATCCTAACCACTTTCAAAACGAGTGGCTAAGATTAAAAGATAAAAATGTTCTAATCAATGGTTGAGATGAGCTCAACATACAATACATGGATCAATATAACCATAAAGTACCAAAGTGGACTAGATCACCCATAAAGAGGGTACCCCACTCAACAAGAAATAAATGAAGCACATGGTGGGTCCATGGAGTGTTAACTAACTCCCTTTGGGTGCCCTATGGCACAATAAAATAATATAATATTTTAATTTTTTTACTTTGTTCCTCCTTGAGGAAATTGTGAGCCTCCCAAATGCTCTAGAAAATAATATAAAAATGCCAAAAAAATAGGTGTGGGCCCAATCAGGTGCTGCAACTGCTGGAGAAGGTGCGGAGGACATCATGACACATCCCATGTCATTTCCTTGCCTCAGTAGCCCAAATCGATTTCTTCAATAGCCATTTAATCATTTTTTAATCTGCCTCGAGAAATGTGAACCTGCCAAAATAACCACCTAGGGTGCCTGCGTTGTCCAACTAAGCCCACCAAGTTCTCTGGGATGGGGGTACTATGGTACAAGCAAGTTGCTGCACCCCCTATGCCCCATACAGCGCCCTAGGAGATCCAAATAAAACATCTACCTGCTCAGACACATCACCCTGTGAAGCAAAACTGCATCAGAAGAGTAAAATGAGCCTGGCCATCTCTACAAGTGTCCGGAACAGAAAATAAACTGTCTCATTAGACTCAGAGAATCCAAATCCATCCAGAGTGTATACTCATACCCTTTCCAAGTCTCTACCTAACCATCAACCATACCCAATAGACAATATAATCATCTGTAAATGACCAGATACCAATAATATAACTCAAACTATCATCCATCTGCTGCAAGTGTTATAAGGCTAAGACATGCTCTACAAATCATTTAAGCAACAATCACAACAAGTAGCAGTCATTTCACTGGCGGTACATCAACCAAATACATATATAGGGCTTTATTTATTATTACTCAGACTAGACTTTCAGGACTATACTCACTTCATAGTTGTAGTCAATTTGCTAGTGAAGGGTGAAGGCTAAAGCTGACAAGGCTAGGGCAAAGGATGACTTCCTACTTAACATCATGACACTTTGGATATGGAAGGAGAATACTCACTATAACCACATGCCGGACAAACAACAACACAAGGAATGGCAATGCCTTACAAATGGTTGAGTTGTTCAGAGAGTGCTTATTCAACTTAGGTATCATGTCTACATCAAGTTTGATCCAAGTTCATTGGGACCATCAATTTTATTTTCAGGGCCTTTTTGGCCTATATGACCCCTTTGGGACTTCTCCAATGCTTAAAAGCACAGCTAATCGCAACTTTCATCCAGAACATATTCAAATTCATAAGGTCAGCAATATTTGGATATAGCATATATTTAACCATTGCTTTTGGGACCTTTTCTTATACCCGTCGAGGAGTATTTTAGCATTTCAATGCTCTTGCCCTTTTTTCACATATGTTAAGAAACAGAGTTTAGCATTTTCATTTTCCATGGGCGCATATATAACATTTTCCAATACAAGTAGTACATAAGCTTTCACTTTTAGCCAACAACAGCTCAAGTGACCAGGGGGAGTTTTGCACAGTGCCAAACATCGGAACAACCAACCAAAATGATTTAGGCATACAATCCAACTCACCAAAGGCAAGTTTTGTCACCAACTAAGAGCCGAGACACAGTATAAACAGGGAGGCTTGTCCAACAAAGGTTCTAACGGGGAAAGGTCCTCCATGCCATAAGCCAAGTAGTAAGTCGAGTAAAACAAAACTGGAAGGTAATGGATGGGTGGAGACGGTGAATGATGAAGCCAACACTAGCAAGCCAAAACAATGGTGGGAATGACTACCTCTATTCTCCCTAAGGAGGGTAAAACCAATAAGTATAGATCAGGAACTTCCAAGTCTAAGTAGGGACATCAATACATAATACAAAATACATCCAAGTCCATATAATTATGACCGCCAGATCATGACACTACATGTTAATACATGTCACAAAAATGAGTATAAGAGCAATGATAACCATAACACAATATAATAATAACTGAGTCATAATCATGCATATAATCCATCTGAACCATCATCTGTCCAATGAGAAAGTACTGATATAAATCTGGGCATCAATAACGACTATTTAAATGACTAAAATGGATACATCAGTCCTCAAATATGAGTGTCCTAAGACTCGGTCCTAACATGGGAGAGTACAATAGTCCACGAATAAAATAATGATCCAACAAAACTGCTCATCTCAGCATCTCATATGTAAAAGAACTGGCTGAAAAATGTACTGTATCTAAAAAATAGAATATGGGAGCCCAGCTACTATATATGTGATAACAGTTTGTTTCTAGTTTTTGCCCTTAGGCGTCATAGATCGGGCCCCCACGAGGCCGATCTGAACCTCCTCTGCATCAGTGCCTGCCCCCTGGCCCCTGCCAGCCCTGTCTTTCTGCATTTTTTCCCTTTCGGCCATGGTCGCCCTTCTCAGGCTGAAAGTCGCGACCCAGTCGCACCTTTCAACTCGACAAGCGCGACCCCGGTCGCGACTTCAGCCCCGATACACGCGACTTGGCTCACCGAGCCAGACCGCGCCTGTCCCGACGCCAGAAGCGACCCCAGTTGCCCCTGTGACCCTGTTCTGAGCAACCCAATCGCCTAAAACCTCCTGTTCCGCACGACTCGGTTGTTTACTGTCCAGATCACCTCTTCCTTTTCGTTCTGTGAGACCCAAATCGCCCCTTTTCCCCAAACAAGTGCAACTGTCAATTTACAACCTATTTCCAGTATCTGTTACAGACCCTTGTCTATCCTAACCCTCTGTTCAGACTTGCTTTTTTGTCCAGTCCTGCTCTGTTATAGCCTTTTGCTAATTTCCTGCAAAAACTCCTTGTCATCCATTTTGTTTCAAGATTGGAAGGAAACCTTTTACATACAGATGCACACACACTCACACCATTAAGCAAACACGCTCAGTTCATGACCTTGAGCAGAGCCATTAAAAAGAATCAAGTAACATAATCACATTCGGTTTGGGACATAAGTCCCATCCACAAAACTTTGGGAAGTACTTGGGCTTTACCCTAACATTCATTGTGAGGAGTACCACAGGAACCCTGAAGTCGCTGGCCATTGAGAGGACCTACCAAGCGAAAAGGGCGGCGACACCCACCGGATTGACTAGATTCCCACACGTGAGGAAAACCAAAGAGCTGTCGTTTGTGGCCAAGAGGTTAGCAGTTTTACCTGCGCCGTGGAGTGAGGGGTACTACCCCAATACGCAAGCCGTCAGACAGCCTTGGTGGTCGAGTGACTTCTTTTGAACCAATAAGAAGCCGATTAAAACCAGGGTCCATATTCATCTCCTATTACTACCATAGCCATCATTGCTCCACCACATTATTCCTATCGGCTTAGGGGGCACACCCCTCAGTTCAGTTCCTTGAACCGCCACCATCGAAGCCATCTTCGACATCACTCCCCACCCTTAGAGCCACACACAGCCTATGAGTCTGATTTGGATTCCTACCAATCCGAACCCACTTTGTTCACTGCCCCGTCTAGCCCCATGGATGGCACACAACCAAATCCCTTCTATGGAGGGGTAGTTAGCAGTGGCCCTACATCTGTCACCCATCATCACGGGTAACCCCTCTAATGGTCTCACCACCACTGCACACATTGTTGTTGGCATACCACCCATTTGTGGCATCCCCACACCATCTACCGTGATTTCCACCATTCCACTTGTTTTGACTAGGGGCAGTGGCCCTTCCACATCCATCCTGACTATCCCCACAATGGGGGGTCATCCTCATATACCCCTAGCCATGCATGGGAACTATGTTCCTGCAAACACTGGCACCATTGGTGGTCTATCTCGAGCCAACCTCAGGTCTAGCCTACCTTCAATGGCTAGTCTTAACTTGCCAGATTTGGCAAGATTAACAAATGACCCCATCAGTCATCAACCACACTGGCCTCCCATGCCTACAAAGCTCCCATCAGACATCCCAAAGTTTGAGGGAAAGGCAGGTGAGGATCCCCAGAACCATATAATGTTGTTCCACTTATGGTGTTCCTCGAACAGCATAGTGAATGACTCTGTGAGATTGAGACTGTTCCAGCGCACACTTACAGGTGCTGCGGCTAAATGGTACATCGAACTGCCTCATGCCACTTACCCTGATTTCTCTTCACTTGCCTCCATGTTCCTCCAATACTTTCAACTACCCGTCCGATATGACGAGGGAGTGGAGATCCTCTTATCCTACCGTCAAAATATAGCTACCCACATCACGGATCACATCCATGAGTGGCGACGTAGATGTAGCTTGTGCAAGATCCAACTGGATGATAGGATCTTCCTTGACTAGCTTTTGAAAATTTTACTCCCACCCATTGCCAAGGACGTCGCCTCTAAGCGACCCCAGTCTGAAGAGGAGGCCATCTTAATGGCTCAGCAGTTCATCTTAATCTACGCCCAGTCTAGGTATTTATATACCATCATTCCTAATGCTCCTCGATCCGGCACCTCTCGTCGTGACACACCGAGAGCATCCCACGCTGTTGATGGAGTCATTGGCTCTATCACACAACACCCTCAGTCTACCCGGCCTCTCCTATGATGCCACCACACCCAGGTAATGTCCAACATGTTGCCCAACCCAATTTCGCCCGCGACTACTCACGGATGATGGCTCAGTCTGGAGCCACCTCCTCATATGCACCTCCTGCACCAATTCATCACATCCATGGGCCGACCTTTTAGCCACAATCATGTTCTGGCCAAGCGGTCGGGTTTGCAACCCCTCCAGCCCCCCCGATCGATTACGCACCACCTATGCAACCCACCCTGGCTCCTCCAGTTTCTACAGGCCAGATTTATGCTCAACAAAATCTTCCCAACCAACCTGCCTGTTATCACCAACCTTGTAGTTGCCTATGTATGATGGATCCAAGATGTATGGTAGAGGAGCAAGCAACTAAAGAGGTGGAACAAAGACTGCCTAGACTCCAAAATGGATGGTTGTCACGTCAATCAAGGCAGTCTTCGCTTTATGTTGTCCGAGTCCAAGACAACAATGGGGGCGACCCAGATCTGCTCCCGATAGGAGAGATCAAACCTAGACACCAGATCAGATCAAAACAAACTTTGAGGTACACAAGGTGTAAGGTGTTCAGGAACTCTAGATCTACAGCAGGATTCGATAGATGGATCAGGACTTCAGCAATATATTGGTTGATCCAAAGCAGTAATCGGATGACCTTTGGGGGAAATGGTTAGATCTAAGGTTTTGGTACTAGCAACTAAAGAAGATGATCTCTACATTGGGAAACGTAACCGAGGCAGGATGGGAAGGAAAATAGTCGAGACTATCTAGTACCTGGCTGACAGAATCAATGAAGAAGGTGAACAGGTGTGATTGTCTGAGTCATCAAGGAACAATCAATTTCAAGGGGAAAAGGTCAATTCCGGGCTAGCGCTAGGGATGGGAGATCAATGCCTTTCGTGCATTGGGCAATGGAGTCAGTATACATCCAGCATTGAGGTGAACCCACCTAGGGTAGACCCTGATCTGTGGACCCAGATAAGTGTTTTGGTCCGGATGGCTCAGTTAAGACAGGAATTCAGTCAAGGAAGGCTAGCGCTAGGGTTGGATGAGACAGATCTGTAGATCTAAGGCCACTAGCAGACAACCAGCTCAGCGTTGAAGGTGAAATGGGACCAGGAGGGGTTGATCTACACACTTGGTTCAGAGAAATTTGGAAAAAGTCAGATCCTGAAAAGTCAAAGTTGATGATTGAGGCTGAGAGGGTGAAAAGCTGATTTCTTCAAATCTAGGGCAAGCAGGCTAGATCTAGCTCAACGTTAGGGGTGTTCTAGAGTGCTCAGGACCTGATCTATCAGCCTAGCCTGTCAGATTTCAGAAACATTAAACTTCAGAAAGGTCCAGTTTTTCAGTGATGGGACAAGTGCTCTGCTCTGGCTCCAGCATGTCCAGAGCTATACCAAACTCACAGACCGGTCGTCAGAACGATATGTGGATAATATATAAAATACTGAAAATAAAGATGCATGAAACTGAAAAGCAGAAAATAAATCTAATCTATAACCATAACTTTCAAGAAAAGTTTGATTTTTTTATTGTGCAAGATAACAAATATCAAAACTATACTAAGAGCTTCAAAAGGTGAGCTTCAGGAAAAAATGCAAGATTCTACACTACTGTCGGGAAGGCTTATTCAAATCCTACCTACCCTACTCTAACCAATTTAGACAAGTGTTAGGTAAAATCATAAATCCAATGCAACCACTTGCTGAACAAATGTATTGAGCTTTCTTTACCGTTAATGATATGAGAAATGAAAGATGGCTTGTAAATAATGTAAATGAAAATTGAAGCCATTGTAACTTGTTGCTTGAAAATCAAAGAAGGATATGGACAAGACAAATGAAATCATGCTAGGGATGAGATTGAATTTCTAAAAACTCATCCATCAAGATGCTGATAGGGTCATAAAAGGAATGCAAGTTCGTTCTTGATGCAGGAAGACAATATGATTCATGACTCAGCCACTCCAAACAGCTCTTTGTTTTCTCCTCTATCCTACTAGGAAATTCAATTATATTCACTCCAGGAGAATCAAATGGGGACAAGTTGTAATGTAATGAAACTGTGAATGAGATCAAGCCCATTTGTTGTTTAAAAATGGAAAAAAGATGAAATTGATCTTTATATAGCTTCCCCAACCATCCATAATACAGATTTACAAATTGAAAAAAAATATTCATTACCGATGACTGAGAAGAGACATGAAGTTCCTTTTCCCCAATTTCGTGATAGTGCTTAAACTCTTGATTAAATATTTCAAAAGTAACAACTTGATGAAAAGACAAAACCATACAAGAAGACTCGAAAAGTTGGGACGGGAGGGTGGATTGAAAATTTTCTCCCAAACTTGGAATAATTGATCTCAGAATTTGATGATAGGAAAGAGCTTTTAAATTGATTCGGGGAGTGATTTCAAGATTCGAAACAAGGTTAGTATCCACACATTGAACCAACATATTCTGATTAAGGATCGGATGAAGAATTTTATCGATATTATCAGGACAAGGCTCCTCATTGCAATGTTCTTGATCAAGTTCACTTACAATCGTATCAACATTTGATTGTTCTTCTTTAAGCTCTAGATAAGGAAAAACAACAATAAGTTCGGTTTCAGTTTCCTTATCACTCTTACAGGTATGCTCCTCAATCACAATATGACCACAAGATTGCTCTTCAACGAAAGTTTTATTAATTTCAACCTTTTCTTCTTCTACAGTGATATGCTCAAGGTCTGAATCCAGATTCAGATAGGTTGGATACTGACTCAAATTATCATCAATTAGGCAATGACTATGGAGTTGCTCTTTTAAAGGCCTCTTTAATGACCTCACCAATGGAAGGCTCGACTATAGATGTTTCTTGATGGTGCATGTTAGGTTCCCTTCCACGGATCAAATCTAGGATTTGCTGTGTGACTGCTTCAGGTAATAATAACAGAGTATCTCGTATGATTTGATTGATATCCCTCTTAGTTTCAGCATGAGGTTTTGAAACATTATTCTCGAAGTACTCTGTAACATTCTTATGGATTGCAGGCACGCTCATAATTTGGAACATATCAGGAGAGGAATGGTCCAATTGAGAAAGTACATTGTCAATATATTGATTATCAACGACACAATCATTGCTAGACTGACACTCTAAAATTGTATCTGTGTTCTTACTCCAACTATCAATTAACAAATCTGTGAACATGTCATACCCAGTGACGGATCCTGGTGCTAAATGATCAAACCATAGTTGAACATTCCCTTGGAAGGATTCTCCTAAGGCTCGCATAAAAACATCTTCATTGTCCGCACCTCTAATTTCCATGTAATCCCAGAGAATGTCCAAATGACTTTCAATAGATATATCATTATTTCCACTAAACTGGGGCAACATCCTAGTGTAATCGTTCGGCATAGGATGAGGTGCTCCTCGTATTTCAGAAAAGTCAAAAGGAGACCGTTTGTCTTGTTTTTTAACAGCTTTGGTTACTTGGCTATAATGCTTTGACTGGGGCTGACTTCTAGGTTCATGTTGACTTACAGGTCCACTCGGGATGGTTGGGAAATCTTTATTGCATGGGTGAGGAAGTTGGTGGGTACCACAAGGATTGTGATAACTAGATTCATACCCATAGTCATGCTCGAGATCATCCTCATACCCGTAGTCTAACCTCCATCTATCCCTTTCGTTTATTTGTCTTGTATTTTCAATCATGTTTTTGGTTAATTCCTTCATGTGCCTCAGAAATACATCTGAATTCATTATGATTTATGGTATGCTCTAAGAACTTAAGATTAATATGTTGGGCACAATCCTCAGTAGAGTCGCAGGGTGGAGTCGCTAAGTGAACCACACAAGTAATTCACCAATAAAAGATATGTCGTAGGGGAAAGGTGAGGTATGGTGAACCAAGGTAGGCCTCTACCTCCATGGCAACGGCGCCAAAATGTTGGCAAAGAGAACGGGAGTATAGCTTGAGGAAAAATGTCGAACCAGGGTAGGCCTCTACCTCCCCGGCAACGGCGCCAAAATGTTATTACCCACCTTGTAGTTGCCTATGTATGATGGATCCAGGATGGATGGTAGAGGAGCAAGCAACTAAGGAGGTGGAACCAAGACTGCCTAGACTCCCAAATGGATGGTTGTCACGTCAATCAAGGCAGTCTTCGTTTTATGTTGTCTGAGTCCAAGACAACAATGGGGGATGGGGGAGACCCAGATCTGCTCCCAATAGGAGAGATCAGACCTAGACACCCGATCAGATCAAAACAAACTTTGAGGTACGTAAGGTGTAAGGTGTTCAGAAACTCTAGATCTACAGCAGGATTCGGTAGATGGATCAGGTTTTCAGCAATATATTGGTTGATCCAAAGCAGTAATCAGATGACCTTTGGGGGAAATGGTTAGATCTAGGGTTTTGGTACTAGCAACTAAAGAAGATGATCTCTACATTGGGAAACGTAACCGAAGCAGGATGGGCAAGAAAATAGTCGAGACTATCTAGTACCTGGCTGACAGAATCAATGAAGAAGGTGAACAGGTGTGATTGTCCGAGTCATCAAGGAACAGCCAATTTCAAAGGGAAAAGGTCAATTCAAGGCTAGCGCTAGGGATGGGAGATCAATGCCTTTTGTGCATTGGGAAATGGAGTCAGTATACATCCAGCGTTGAGGTGAACCCACCTGGGGTAGACCCTGATCTGTGGACCCAGATAAGTGTTTTGGTCTGGATGGCTCAGTTAAGGTAGGAATTCAATCAAGGAAGGCTAGCACTAGGGTTGGATGAGACAGATCTGTAGATCTGAGGCCACTAGTAGACAACCAGCTCAGCATTGGAGGTGAAATGGGACCAGGAGGGGCTGATCTACACACTTGGTTCAGAGAAATTTGGAAAAAGTCAGATCCTGAAAAGTCAAAGTTGATGATTGAGGCTGAGAGGGTGAAAAGCTGATTTCTTCAGATCTAGGGCAAGCAGGATAGATCTAGCTCAGCGTTAGGGGTGTTCTGGAGTGCTCAGGACCTGATCTATCAACCTAGCCTGTCAGATTTCAGAAACAGTAAACTCCAGAAAGGTCCAGTTTTTCAGTGATGGCACTCGGGTTGTTTTCAATCTAAAACTCAGATCTAGGTCACACTGTCATGAATCTGGATAGCGTTGGGGGTGATTTGGACTGTGTGAGACCCGATCTATCAGTCTATGAAGTCAGAAATCAGAAAAAGTCAAAACCCTAGCAAGTCAAATTTTCAATGGGGGCCCTATGCAGTTTTCATACTAAAATTCAGATCTAAGTCAAACCAATAGGAATTTGACCAACATTGCGGTAGATTCAGTGAGGGGGAGGCCCGATCTATGAAACCCAGCAGTGGTTTGGCCAAAGATCCGATGGTTCCCAGATTTATTATTTTTTAAGGGTTTTTTTAGTATTTTAAGGATTTTTAGAAAAATGGAAGGAAAACAGGTACAATGGATATAGATCTATTAGAGAGAAGAGAATTACCTGTTGGATCGTACCTGGAAATGCTTGTAGAAATCTTAACAGCGATGATCCTTGCTATCCCGATCAATTCTAGAAGGTCCACGTGATTTATATGACGGATGTAAGCCCCAAGCCACCAATGCACCCCCTACCCTGCATGAGCAAACGTCAACAATATCAGATTTGCTAAAACAAGATAAAGAAACCAAATGCTATAGGAAAGTAAAAAGAAGTAATCATAGATCACAATGACACTAATGAAAACCCCCTGATCCAAGAGGAAGATAACCGAACGAGTTGAGGTCCCCCTGCAAAAAACGCCCTCCTGTAGACAAGACAATGATAGCAGAAAAAATATAGATCTCACATGAATTTCCACAATGCTAGGAAGCAGAAGACTATCGAATCACCATATGAGAACATCAGATGCAAAGCAAATTCAGAAAATATCTACGAAAAAATCTTTCTATTATTTAGATCCAAGAGCCAAAGACCCTTTACAAATGAGAAGCTCTCTCCTTTAAATAGAAATGAGAGAACCACAATCATAACCGAATCCTAACCACTTTCAAAACGAGTGGCTAAGATTAAAAGATAAAATATTCTAATCAATGGTTGAGATGAGCTCATCATACAATACATGGATCAATATAACCATAAAGTACAAAAGTGGACTAAAGCACCCAACAAGAGGGTACCCCACTCAACAAGAAATAAATGAAGCACATGGTGGGTCCATGGAGTGTTAACTAACTCCCTATGGCTGCCCCATGGCACAATAAAATAATATAATATTTAATTCTTTGACTTTGTGCCTCCATGAGGAAATCGTGAGCCTCCCAAAAGCTCCAGAAAATAATATAAAAATGCCCAAAAAATAGGTGTGGGCCCGATTAGGTGCTGCAACTGCTGGAGAAGGTGCGGAGGACATCACTCTCATCATCATGACTCATCCCATGTCATTTCCTTGCCTCAGTATCCCAAATCGATTTCTTCAATAGCCATTTAATCATTTTTTAATCTGCCTCACGAAACGTGAACCTACCAAAACAGCCTCCTAGGGTGCCTGCGTTGTCAAACTGAGCCCACCAGGCTCTCTGGGATGGGGGTACTATGGTACAAACAAGTGGTGGCACCCCTATGTTCCATACAACGCCCTAGGAGATCCAAATAAAACATCTACCTGCTCAGACACATCATCCTGTGAAGCAAAACTGCATCAAAAAGGTAAAATGAGCCTAATCATCTCTACAAGTGCCCGGAACTAAAAATAAACTATCTCATTAGACTCAAAGAGTCCAAATCAATCTAGGGTGTATACTCATACCCTTTCTAGGTCTCTGCCTTATCATCAACAACATCCAATAAACAATATAATCACCTATAAATGACTAGATACCAATAATATAACTCAGACTATCATCCATCTACTGCAAGTGCTACAAAGCTAAGACATGCTCTACAAATCATTTAAACAACAATCACAACAAGTAGCAATCATTGCATGGGCGGTACATCAACCAAATACATATATATGGATTTATTAATTATTACTCAGACTAGACTTTCAGGACTATACTCACTTCATGGCTGTAGCCAATTTGCTAGTGAAAGGTGAAGGCTATGGTCACCCTTTAACAATTATTATGTCCAAAAAAGTGAGGAAAGAGGCAAAACCACATGGGAAAAATCCTTCCTCAAGAAAGGACAACGCACAAAATTTTTGAAATAATATGTCTTCAACATAACCTTTTCTTCACTTGAATGAGCTGAATGAACTGCTTCTGGATGGAAGACTTGTTGAAGAAATCATGATCATGCGCTAAAGTGTAGAACCTGCAAGAAGGAAGAGGAGAGACTCCTTGTATCTCATCATCTGATGAAGTAGGAGCATTATCTGAATGCTTCTTTCTGCTGTCAAACTCTGATCTGCAAACATAATCTGAAATGGAAAAGAGATCTGTGCATACTCCTTCCCAAAGAATACAAAAATTAAGACAATTTATTTCACACTCAATTCCCTAAATAGCTGCAAAATTGTGATGTGAATCACATGTCAATCTTCCATTCTGATGTAGCACCTTTCCAAATCTGATATGAGGCTGATAAAACTCTGATATATCAGAAACATTAGCATATGGAACAGCAAAGACAAAGGCTTCAATGGCTCCATGAGGATATAAGGCTAGACTAGGAAAACTATGAGCAACTGGGGAAAACTGATAGGTGTAAAAATCTGAATGATGGATGGGCATAAGATCTGAACCATAAGTGTTTAGAACAGATCCAAACATGCTTAATATCAGTCCAAATATGACTAAGGTCATGGATAACCAAACACTGAAAGATAGGAAAGACTTCAAACCATGTAAGATAAGAGAGACCAATGAGGAATCAACTAGTGAACTTGGGATTTGTATAGTCTTAGGATTATTCAGATGTATGGTGGATGGTATGGATGGTGGTATGATATGTGTATAAACCTGCAAATATGCTTCTAAATCAGAATCCAAAGGATCACATATAAGCATATCAACAGACTCATGGGAATACACTGGTAATGAATCCTCTATATGAAAGGTCGAGGAAAGAATGAGATGTTCACAATCTTCAAGGAGGTTCTGAGTATTGATGCCAAGAACAAAGGAGGAGATGCTGAAGCACATGAGATCAATTAAGGTAAGTGGTACGACACAAATAAGGCTTGATTTGGCTAAGCAAACATCCTGGAAATCATTGGGTTGCGCACCATCAATGAGAGAGGTATGCACAAAGTGTGAAGGATCTAGCACATAGATCTCAGAATCTAAGATAAGAGATTTAGAGAACAATGAATGGGTTATAGGATCATCATCAATATCAATAGCAACTCCATATGTTACTTCTTTTTCATTAATAGTATCACAGGAAGAAAAATCACCTTCAAGAGACAGAAAAAGATGGCTCTTCAATATTTGCTTCTTCATTGAAGGAGAAAGCATTCGAATCAAAGAGGGCAGCAGCAACATGAACTGTATGAGAAACTTCTTCATCATGATCAACTTCATCAGAGAATGTAGAGGCCAAAAAATCTTGAGAGAAAACAAGAGGAGATGCTGGGTTCGCTCCATGCTTCATCTTCTATTTCCTGCAAACCAAAAGCTTTGTCCAAATTCTTCCAAAGCTCAAATGGATACTCAACAGAATCTATGAGATGATGTATATTTGGAGACATTCCCAAACACATAATTCCATAAGCTCTATCACAATTATTTAGCCAATCAATCTTCTCTTCATAAGACTCAGGTTCGCTCAATGCACCAATGATCCATCAAAGAGACATTGCCTCTTCAAGTATGCGCTCACCTTTGGCCTCCAATCAGCATAGTTGAAAGGAGATAGTAGAGGAACTTTTGAATCCATATAGAAGTTGTTGATATGCTCTAGGAGATACTCTTTGCAACCTGCAAAACAAAACTAGGAGAAAATCTTGTAAGCTAGACAAGCTCTTCTTCAGAGAGGGATAGGAGACTGGATGCGCTCCTCAACTCTGTAGAACTTGATCAATATTGTTGCTCTGATACCATGTAGAAGTAATATGATACCATGTAAAAGATTGCAAGGTTGTGCACCCTGTAGCTCTGATACCATGTAGAAATAATAGATCAATGCTGTGAGCAATGATGCTAAAAAGAAGCACAGGAAATAGATCTTGCTACTAAGAATTCTCACAAGCATACACAAGAAAAATAGAGAGATGAAAAGAGACTGAATCACATGAATGAAGAAATGAATATTGGTGTGTATCCTTCCATTGAATAATGATGAATAATAGTGTACATAAATAGTACATCTCTCATAGGAAAATCGAGTTGTATGGAGACAACTCATAGAGCTCAAAAAGGCTGACTTACCAAAATATAGCAAACCCCCATAGGTGGCTAAAGCACTTCCCAAATCTATCAAGAACCTCACGAATTGGAAAAAGCATGAGTGAGTTGTTAAGGAGATGGAAAAAGCATGCTAATCCAAGAAAATGGAGAGAAAGTCATGAAGGATGGGTTGGCAACAAAAGGACCCAGTTTCCTAGTTTGACTAGCTTTACCTTATCCACAGAAAAGCATAATAAAGCATAATCTGATGTAAAGTGTTGTATACTAATTCTGGATGGTCAAACGGTGGTCAAGATCAACCCAAAATCATAAATAAAGCATTCCTAGGATATAGATGGCATGTATTGACTTTAAGGTGCAAGTGGATGCCAAGTAATACTATAATTAATCTAGTGGATGAATAATTAATCAAATAATGATTAATTATTTTATCCTAAGTTATGAGTGGGTTTAATATATTCCAACAACAACTACAAAATTCGTAATAACATTTTTGGCGCTATTGCCGGGGAGGTAGAGGCTTGCCTTGGTTCATCTATTTTACCTTCGGTGTCTGTGAATGTACTTACATCTTTCATCATTCATATCACATCCGGTCTAATTTCAGTGGTTGTGTTTTATATGTTTAAATATTTACAATCACTGCATGAATCACTTCTCCTGCGACATTATCTGCTGGTGAACACAGAAATTCATTCACCTGGCGACTCCATAATGCGACTCCACTAAGAAATGAACACAACACATAAATCATAATGAATTCAGAATTTCTCCTCGAATTTTCAAAATCCCTTAAAAAATGTACTGAAATAGTAATTAATATTAAAAAGCAAAATGACGAAAGGGATAGATGGAGGTTAGACTATGGGTATGAGGATGATCTTGAGCATGATTATGGGTATGAATCTAGTTATCACAATCTTTATGATACCCACCAATTCCCTCACCCACGCAATAAAGATTTTCCAACCATCCCGAGTCGACTAGTGAATAAGCATCAAGTGAATGATCCTTGTAATCATATTAGGTACCCAACTCAAATAAACAGAGCTGTTAGGAAACAAGCTAAACCTTTTCCATTTGACTACTCTAAAATTCCTGGAGCACCTCATCCTATGCCAAAAGGATATAATGAAGGGTTGCCTTGTTTCTATGCAAATGCAATCGAATCAATTGAAAAAAACTTGGATGTTGTTTGGTATTATATGGAAGCATATCGTGTTGAGGATGAAGATGTCTATATGCAAGCCCTAGGTGAATCTGTAGAGAGCAATGCTAATTTTTTTGTTATATACGTTAGCACCAGGATCCATCACTGGATATGACATGTTCACTAAGTTCTTAAGAGAAGAATGGGGTAAGAAGATTGATGAGTCCATACAACTAGATAATGATGGTGTTGTTGAGGAACAATCTAATAAAGATGATCAGGATAACCATAATGAGATAAGTGGCGATTTTCCTTATCAAATTGAATCCTCCTCTCCTAAGCCAACAATGAATATGCCTTTGAATGACCCTTCGACATAAGAGAATGATGACGAGGAAATGTCGACCCTTCGAAATTATGACCTTGATATTGATACAAAGGAGGAGATTATTAGAATCTTGTCATCATTACCTCAAGAAGGCACAGATAAAGAGGGGGAACAAATTGATCATTGTCAGGAACCATCTATAGTTGATTCTCTCAGAAGTGAATCCATCAAAGATCCTCATTTCCTGGTTGACGATTATTTTGAATCAAATTTTGATCATATCTCAGAAGAAGATCAATCGCATGGTAATTATGATATAAATGTAAGTGAACATCCTTGTTCTAATGGTATCGACAAAATTCCTTGTCCAATCCTTAATCAGGATGTGTCGGTTCAATGTGTGGATACTGACCTTGCTTCAAATCATCTTGCAATCATTCCTGAAATTCAATTGAAAACTTTTTTCTCTCATCAAATCCCAAGATCAATTTTTCCAAGTCATCTGGGAGAAAATTTTCAATCCACCCTCCCGTCCCAAATTTTTGAGTCTGTTGTCCACCGATTGCACACCAGCAGCAGAAATCTTCCGAAAGCTGTCTCCTCACTTGAGAAAGTGGGAGAGGTGTGCATAGCCTTGGGGGCAAGCACAAAGCCAGGTACTGTCACCTACTCCTAGCTCCTTCGTTTAAGCTAACTCCTAATGAAGCCAAGGGAGGTCGTCCCTAACAAAGAGTTTACTATGGCTCAATGTGTTTAAGTGTTTTTTATGTTATGATGCGGATGCGTGTTTTTTAGGAGTTTTTGAATGATTACAAATTTATAATAAAATGAGCAATCCACGTAGCGATTACAAAACACAAGATTTTAGACGAACAATACAAAGATGACTTGGAAATTAAAGGCATCCACAGATAGATAATGATTTAAGCAAACATTAAGGACAAATGGTCCAGATCAAGACGATGCATGGAAGTTTAAGACCAGTGCCGAAATGGAGTCAAAAAAGTGCTTGTGAATATTTCAATAAGAGTATGTGGGTCCCCCCAATCCCATTCCATCGCAATCTCCTTGGGTGCTAGCGTGAGTCTCAAATGATGTTGACGTCATACGTAAGATCTCCAACCATTCACTTGCATTTGTATAATATGACATGGTTTTAATAAAACTCATATGATATCCATGCTTTTGTTTTTTTAAATAATACGAAATTTCATAAGTGAGGAGGGTCCACTTCATGTTTAGCACATCCATGCTCATTAGCTAGTGTGAACCATCCACCTTTGGCGTCACCCTCCCTTTGGATTAATTTGTAACCACTTTCTTGTCCCTTGGTGATATATCAAAGTAAAACCAAGGTTTTAATTAAATGTGTTATGTATGGGGAGGGGCCTACCCCAATCCCACTCACCACAACCTTAAGCGTGAGTGCTAAATCTTTGACGTCACCATCCATGATATAACTTGTAATCACTCTCTTTTAAACCAAAGTCTAATGCTTGCCATGCCACCTCTCTTCTTGTAAAGTCGTTTAATCATGGGGACCCATGCCAAGTCACTTTATCATTATTAAAATAATGATTTTTTACTTTTTTAAATATTTTGACTAAGTGCATTATGTCCACTTTTAGCATTAAAATGCTATTCTGAAGCTCCTTTAGCCAAATACTGCCTTACGGGGTGCTCCGACTGACTGAGTGATGGTGAAAGTGACCCCTGGGGTGAAGACGCTACTCCGGGCTTGAAAATGAGCCCAACCATGCTGAAAACGGACTTCGGATCACACATTTATTACATTTTGAAATTTTCCATTTAAACCATTAAAAAATTTCTTAAAAAACGGAAAAAAAAAAAAAAAATTATTTTTCTCAAAATCCAACGAAACTCTAGGGGGACCTAGTACATGTTCATACGACTCAAGCAGAATGCCTAGCATGACAAAAAACACTGACACAAAGGCTCCAATAACCTCCTAAGGCCGAAACATCAAGACAACTACCCCAGCTTTGGAGGAGCGAGTGAAAAACTCAAAAATTATTGGTCGTTTGTTCAACATCCAATAATAACCAAGGGAAAAAACACTCTCGGCTAGTCAGCTTGATGCCCAAGTCCGGGAAGCCGAGCCTTTTATAAAAATTTAAATGCTAGGACATTTTTTACATTTTCCCCAAAGGGGGTATGAACATGTATTTTACAAAGAATAAAAAGTTCATCCAAAAACTAGCCAACTCTGGAACACACTGAACCTCTGAACTCTGGAGATGAGCATTCATCATGCTCGATAACTGGCAGCTCAATAGGAAGTTCAACTATTGTACAAAATAGTTGGTAACATTTGGCTTCAACTGTGAGACGGGTGCTCGATCTAATCTCTTATGCAAGGAGAGCATACGAGAACACCAGAATCTCTGGTTTCCATATCCTGTAAGAACATCTCAACTTGACAAGAAAAACCTTAGTAGCACAAGTTTTATGAAAAAGAGCCAATGATCCAAAAGTTGTTTTATTCAAAGAAATGACAAGACTTCATTGAAAAATTTATTTATTCCTAAGTACATAAAGAAAAATGCTAAGATAAACACTCACTTTAAGGAGCCTATTTTCCTACTCTAAGCATGATAAAAAAAAAAGATTAGGTGTAATCATAAATCCAGTGTAGCCACCTAAGCATTTTATTAATATAAAAAGGTTTTGCCTTGTCTTCGGTTACCAGCGAAAGTAAGGACACAATTTCCAGAAAATGCAAACCTGCGTGATGATCCAGAATGGGCGAGCTGGATGGGGAATCATAGGCATGAATAATGTCGTCAAACTTCTTCCCAAACTGGTAGATGCTCGCACAGGCTGCTTTTATCCATGACTGGATAGCGCTAATTTACACATCGGGATAATGCGGCAGGTCAACTACTCCATCATGCTGATCATCAAGGCTTATCAAATAATAACTTCTTGTATAAGACCCAAGCTGCTCAAAAACATAAGGAACATCTATATGTGAAGACGATGGCTGAGAAAAAACTTCAACTAGTTGTATCCCATCTGATTCGTCACTGCACTGCTTTTTCAA
Source organism: Pseudotsuga menziesii (assembly GCA_001517045.1). NCBI lineage: Eukaryota > Viridiplantae > Streptophyta > Pinopsida > Pinales > Pinaceae > Pseudotsuga > Pseudotsuga menziesii. The sequence continues at coordinate 140,902 of LPNX010965174.1, read as the reverse complement.
ATCCTTATTACCGATACTCAAATATAATTCTGATTGATTATATGAAGACTCTAACTGCTCTTCCTTACAACTTTCATAAGTCTCAGAATAACAACTCCCCTTGCTGGACATATCATAGATGAGATTCTTAAAAATATTTTCAAAGGTATCATAGGTTGGATTTTCAATAAAAGTCCAATAGTCATCATCACCATCTATGTCGGATATGAGAGATGCCTCATCACTGATATCAAGTCTCTATCTACACTTCTCATTTTGCTCAAAACAATCTTCTTCAAAAAGCTAGGTTTCAAAGATATCACAGGGGACCCAACTTTCCAAATATTTGTCATCCGGTGGAGTGCATGGAGGAATCTCATCACATGAAACTTCTAAGATTGGATTTTTAATTAAAATCTTGAAGTTATCATCCATCTCAGATGTAAGGGATTCTTCCTCACTTGTATCACATCCCTGGCTATATCCCTCCTCATGATCATAGTCATCTTCTTCAGAAAAAAGGTCACAAGGTAGTAAACCTTCCAAACTATCATCATTATGTTCATTTGTAGGATTAGTACCAAAGTTTTTAGTGAGGTTATCCAACTGTTGACTATAATCTTCGACTTGACCCCAGGTTTCTGTGGTGTCAGGATGGAGCTGTCCAACTGCGTTAATGTACTCAGGCTCTCTTGAATATTGTTTTGCCTTTCTCCAACTTTCTCCAGAAAGATTATGTATGTCATCTACATAGTTGATGTACTCAGGCTCGCTTGATGATGCTTTAGGACCACAACCTTCTGGAAAACCATGCTCCTGAATATAGCATGCATAATAACAAGAAGATTCTTCATGAAGGTCTTCACATGCCCTACAAAATGGCATGTAAGTTTCAACCATGTTAGCAGCCTCTAGCTGATGAGGAGGCCTCTACTCATGGTTGGGTGCCTTTCTTTGCCAATTTACTTTTGGAGGAAATGTTCTTGGGACAGGATGTGATTGTGCTCTTTCCATACTAATGACCTTGTTCTGCATCTCTTACATTTGAGCTAGATGTTTATCTTCCATTCTTCCAAGTCTTTCCTTTATTTCCATCATTTGTTTTCTGTAGGAATACTCTTCTTAATGCTCATTTGACTTTAACAGAGTCAAGGACTTTGAATAACCAGGAAGGTTGGATTCACCTGAAGACTGCATATTTCTATCTATTTTGACTGTCATTTCTTGTGCGTTTAGAAGAGTAGTGGGTTATTTATCCTTGATCTGATATTGCATCTTCCCACTAAGTGCTTCAATGTAATAAAGCAATATAGATGGTGCAGGTGGTTTGTAAATGACAGGAATGTCATTGGATAGTTCTGTGAATCTTTGGTTGACCTCATCCATAGTCTCATTCTCCTTCTTCTTTATGTTTGTTAAAGAAGCTAGTTGATGCCTTGGTTCCTTCTTTTCACCAAACCTATTAGTGAAGGCAGTCTTGAAAGCTTCAAGTGTAGCAAAGGAGTTGTCTGGTAAATTGTTATACCAGTCGCCGGCTTTTCGATCCAAAGATAGAGCAAACAACTTCATGTAGACATCATCATGTTGGCTTACAGGATCACTGACATAGGCATTGATGCATCTAGAAAAGTTCCTGAGATGCATGGCGGAAGTTGTGTCATCAGTGCCGGTGTACATTGGGAGTTTCTCAACAGCTTTGTCTGGAAGACGATGGGGTTGACCTGCTATCTGAGAAAAGTCGAGTTGAGTAAAATACTCACCCATTATATCGGAAACACTAGTGTTAATGTTTTCTCGAGAATTAGTTTCTAGAAATAAACTATGGATGTCCGACAAAGACTGAGATCCAAGATCTTCAAGGATCCTATGAGAAGCAAGTTTATTTAGCCTCCTCCTATAAACCTTTTCAGGCTCAAGGATAAAACTAAGTAAACCTTCAGAATTTCTTCTAGTTGAATACCTTGGTAAAATTAAAGACAGTGGAGTCGCCAGATGGATTTCAAGTCTAAGATCAGCGAGGTGATTAAACTAAAAATCTATCAAAAAGGTAAAACTAGAAAAAACTAAGGTCGTCCAAGAACAAAAAATTTGTCCCCGGCAACGACACCAAAAGATGTTGTCCGCCGATTGCACACTAGCAGCAAAAACTTTCCGAAAGTTGTCTCCTCACTTAGGAAAGTGGGAGAGGTGTGGCCTTGGGGGCAAGCACAGAGCCAGGTACTGTCACCTACTCCTAGCTCCTTCATTTAGGCTAACTCCTAACGAAGCCAAGGGGGGTCGTCCCTAACAAAGAGTTTACCAGTGTTCCACGGGGACGCGCCTCCCAGGGTCGGGGGCTCGCCCCCTACGCTTCCCACGCCCCGGGGGCTGGGGGGCTCCATGGGAAACGTTTCCTAGCGCCTCCCTTTCTACGAAACTTGGGGAAACGCGGGTCTTGGAGTTTCCCGGATTGGGGGGCTCCCACACACCCCCTCCTGAAAATGGGGGGCTCCGATAGGCCCCCACTGCCCTTGATTTTTAAAATTGTCCGCCGATTGCACACCTGCAGCAAAAATC